>OY728123.1:1545798859-1546402609 GCA_963277665.1 Viscum album
GTTCATAATTATTTCATTAATGTATTTAATTTGATTGTGAATGACATTGAGTTCAGGTGAAGAATAAATGTGGACATATGATAATGGATCCTACCCGAACCATCTTTTATTCCATTAGATTATTATTTAATTATCATTACCCAAATCTGATTACTATTTTTTATAATCCTCTTATATTCAATATATATTTTGAAAAATCATATATCCATATCATTTCATCAATTTGTATTTGACAACAAATCCTTTTTAGGGTTCCCTTCTCTTTTTCCCTGATATGCAAGCCCGATTAAAATGAACAACTTGATTTTTTACCCATTACATGTACCATACATTATAAGTTTTAAGACACAATTATCTTTCTTAGAACACCAATTTTTCCATCAAAAATTATATTTGTTATTTAAATTTTAATATAAGAAATTTTTTATAAAAAAAATTCCAAAAGAACACTTCAGTAAAAAGTAATAAGTGTATTTTACCAAAGAATTTATAAATGATTTTTCCCTTAGTATTTTCATTTATTTCAAAGAATCTATTGAAATTTTTTATAAATTGATATTGATATCTAATTTTTATTATCATCCATACTTAATTAAATGATTTTGATAATTTTGGTGGTAGTTGTACTCTATTGATACCCTTCACCATACTACTCAGAATGAGTAGTGATGATATTTACAAATTGGGGAATGTTACTTACATTTCATATAATTTTCTTGTTTATGTTTGTCCCCATTTATATGAATAATTCAATGGATTTAGTAAGTTATATGGGGGACCTCTATATCCCTCTCTATGCATTGTAATGTATCATTAGACAATTTGGGTAGGTTTTTACCCATTATGTATGTTGTTGTGGCTGAGGCCTTAATAGTATGTTTAGGATAACTGGAATTATGAATTATATCATTATGAAACATGTAAGTGATAGTTCATGTGATTATTTGACAATTATAATATCTGTTGGAACGTTTTATTATGGAATTATTTTATCCTGTATTATTCCTTCTATATTATGCTCAAATATATGTTTTAAATACATGTTTACTTTTAGTTACTAACCATGTCTCATTATTCATTATTTCACTGTATTACATACCCTTATTGAGAACATAATCTCACAAATTTATTATGTTTTATTTTTCACCAGAATGTGAAGATGAATATTATAAATTACTTATAGGGATAATAGATGTTTCCACTGGAATGTTTATATAGTATTTCATTTCAAAGTTTTAATATAAAACATATGTTTGTATATGGATTTAAAAAAATACTAAACTATTTGTCCCTCTAGGATAAAAATTATTTTTTTATCATACCAACGTAATTTTCTAAGTCATTAGCTCTTGGATACTAGGTTCAGGGTATTTGTAGTTGGTATCAATAGAATTTTTGTAGAAAAATTGGAAACTCGATTTTGAAAACGAATTTTAGCGAATATAACCATAAGATATACATTGATGATAAGAATAGTAGAATATACTATAATGTTGGTAAGGAAGATATTGTGTTGTATTTCATTGAAATAAATACCTCTATGGATACTAAAATTTGATGTAGTACTGGCAAAAATGTATGTTGGGGTAAAACTCAGATAAGGTGTCCAATTCCGGACAAAGGGTAACCTAGTAAATGAAAATAGGCCTTACAGAACACATGGTTTGACACTACTAGGAAATATTATTAGTATAATTCACAAATAATTTAGAAAACATTATATCTTATTTAACTGTAAATGTGTACCCAAATGAAACCATTTTTGTTATTATGATAATTAGTTATTCATAAAATTTCAATTTATGTTATGTGTTTTTCTAGTATGAGATTATACATTATGATTTATAAAAAAAATTATTGTCTTCCATTGTATTGATTTATTATATAGTGGAAGGAATAAAATCCTTCTCAACATGAATATCCCATGTATGGATTTCTCTACTATGCAAGAAAATGAAATATTTACTAGAGCTGCAACTGGTGTTGTGAAAATAATAACTGTACTGGGACATTTAGCACAAATTATGAACAATATCCTTACCCTTATAGAGCATTCTGATCCCCAAATTAGATGTGAAATGTTAGATATATTTATCTACCAATATCCTCCATCATTTAATGGTAATACAACTCATAATAGATTAATTCATATGATTATTAGAGAAGATATTTCTCCCTTTGGGATGTAATGAAATGGAGAATGTTGTCATGTTAGCTTATCGTCTGTCTAGAAATATTGATCAACGGTGGTCATTGATACAAAAAACCAAGGATAATAATGATATTGAAAATATGGAATGGGGGGATTTTAAGGTAATGTTTCTACTGAAATATATTCCTCACAATCAACGAGTTGATATGAAGATTCAATTCATGAATCTAAGAGATAAATAGGTTGAAAATGTTGTGAAGTATGTAGTCAAAATTACATGTTTAGAATTGTATAATATAGACAAAATACATAATCTGAGTAGAAATATTTATATATTCTTTAATGGTTTAATACCTTTCCATGAAGGGAACTAGTCTCTTAGAATTTCTCATTATATAAATAAATAGTATCATGTGGTACCAAGACAACTAAATAACTCGCTGAATAATATGAATTTAAATGAAATATGGAGAATAAGATGTTTTATAAACACTATAGAAAATATTACAAGGAAACAAGGATGATGGGAAGTTGAAAATTTTGATCCAGGTTTAATTTTCTGATGAGACACCATTGAACATTACTGAAGGGTATGGGTGTTTGTTACAAGTGTAGAGAAAAAGGCCCAAAATCCCATTACAGTAAATGAATTAAATAATATAAAAACAATTTATGATACAATTGCAATGAGATGATACCTTATGAAAATTATTATCTGATTCATCATAGAAACTTTCTGAACAGAAGGACAAGGGAGAAAGTACATGGTTATGTAGTCACAACTACTGAGGTTGGAGTTCCTAATGATGTGGTAATAGTTACATTAATAGTTTCCTCAAACATACCCTTTGATTTATTTTATTTTGGATTATCAATTTCTTTTATATCTTCCTAATTTTCTAGGAAAAAAATATATTTCCTTAGTTTATAATGGTGTTTTTAGTCAAAACCAGTAAGGGAATAATCATTGTAGCAAAGATGTGTCGGTCAGTGCCCTTAATGAAACATAAATATTATTTACTTGTCCACATTGTCATTATATCTATGATAAAATTTGACAAAATCCTCATAATGTTTTTGATATTAAAATATAATGAAAACATTTATTTCAAGAATAAGGAATTCATAATTTTTGAGGGAAATGTAGATTTCCAAATCATTAGAGAAGAAAAATCATCATCTAGTTATTATCCATATCCACCTTCAGTAGCTCTTCATAATGAAATTTTTGATGAGGAACAAGAAAACTCATTTATGGATCTTAAAATTGATGTTATATTTATAGGTTTGTAATTTATTGATGTATTTCTTGAGTATTTACCTGAAAATCATCTAGATTGGTAATTTATTTTTATATTGATTTTATTTTGTAGAAATACATATATCAATGACTCAATACATAATGGCCACTATGGAATTAGTAGGACTGAAGAAATAACTAGATTAATAGAGGGAAAAGGATTTATTTCCCCTAGTGTTTCTCTAGGGGAGACCCCATTTTCATTGTAAAGAATAAATATGGAACCATGATATTTTTTATTGACTATAGGTAAATAAATACTATTATAATAAATAACATGTATCCCCTAACTCAAATTGATTATTTTTTTGGTCAACATCATTGATCTCAACAAATTTCAAAGATTGACATGTTATTTGGATAACAACATTTTTTGTGAGGAAAGAATATATACCAATGATATAATTTCAAACTAGGTATGGACATTATGAGTTTACATTAATTTCTTTTTGGACAGACTAATGCACCATATTATTTTATGGATCCAATGACAAGAATTTTAGATGAATATATTAATGAACTTTTTATGGTATTTAGTGATTATATCGTGATATATTTCAAAAGAAATGCAGACCATGAGAACCACATATGGGTTCTTCTGGAGACTCTTTAAAGAAAAATGTTATATGTGTTGTTTAGAAAGTGTGAATTTTTTCTTCAAGTATTTTCCATTCTTCACCAAATATTCTATTAAGATGGAATATTAGTTGATCCTGTAACGATAAAAGAAGTCAAAAAATGGCATATACCCACCAACAAAACTACGATATTTAATTTTATAGGATCATTAGTTTATTATTAGAATTTTGTTACGAACTTCATCCCATTAGGTGACCCTTTAATCAATAATACTCATAAAAAGGATAAGTTAATATGTACAAAATAATATAAATAATGTTTTGACGAATAGATTTGGAGATTTTTGAATTATCTGATCTTGGCTATACCATCTAGAAATGGTAGATTTTCGATTTATATTGATGCATCAATGAAATGAAATGGATGGGTCCTTATAAATAATGATATATTTATTGCCTATGCTTCATGATAACAAAAAATTCATGACTATAGCTATCAAACTCATGATCATTAGTTAGTATCTATAATATTTTCTCTAATGATATTGAGTAACTATATCTATGGGGCATGGTTTGAGATATATATAGATCAAATGATCTTGAAATATATCTTTTCATATAATGAACTCAACATGAGGAAATGGTTATGGCTCAAACAACTCATGCATTATGATTTCACAATACACTACCATTATTGGAAGGGGAATAAGGTATCATGTGCACTGTGTAGGAAAGATTATCTAGTTCTAAAAAATGAGGATTGAAAGGGATCATGTGTTTATAGATCGATCAAACATGGATATTGAAGATATAAAAGAAGGAGAAACATCGTTAATTATTCAATTGGTTTCCCAACCTTCTTTATTAGATTGAATTGATTTTTTTTGGTCTGATGATTAGTATCATCAAAGGAAAAGTAAATCTACGAATGATGGGAATTTTCACAAAATCATGTGTTGGGATCGAATTCTAAAATTTGGGAGGAGCCTATGGGTTCCCTCTGTACTCAAGCTAAAAATAGAGTTATTAGATGATGAGCACAGTAAAAATTTCTTTATACACCTTGGCCTTAGCAAGATGTATAATTATTGGAATGAACATTTCTGATGTGTCAACATGAAGCATGAAATTTTTTATTTTTTATTATGATTTTAAGTCTGTAAATAGGTGGAGGAAAAAACAACATCCAATAATAGTTATGAAACCAATACCTATATTTATATGGAAATAGGAAGTCATAACAAAGTATTTTTCACTAGATTACCAAAAAATCCATGAAATAATCATACAATATGGGTAACTATTGATTTACATACAAAATTTTCACATTACCTTGCAATAAGGGAGGATTTTACACTGGATCGCCTTTCACAACACCATATTAAAGAAGTTGTAAAAATAAATAGAGAAGCTCTCTCAGGTTTTTCTGATTTCAATCCATGATTTACATTAAAATTAGAAAAAACACTCTTAAATATTATGATAGTGGGATTAATTTTAGAATTTATTATCACCCCTAAACTGATGGTTAGTTAGAAAGGACGGTCAAACATTAGAAGACATGTTGAGATCATGCTCACATTATTTTTTTGGTATATTGGATCAATATTTACCTTTGGTGTATTTTATCAACAATAATAGATTTTATTAACATATTGAATTGGAATCATATTAAGCATTTTATGTAAAGATACGTTGTACAATAACATGTTGGGATGGAGTTTCAGAAAGGAAGATTGTGGGCCTACCAAATTTGGAGGAAAAAACATTAAAGCTAAAAACTATTCAATAAAAAATCCAAGAAGCTGAATGTAGACAAAAGAGCTATGCCACCATTCCTTTCTATGGTACAACTATTTTTACACATCTCTTTTGTAAGAAATCGCATTCCATACCCAACACAAGTCCTCACTTATGAAGGAATAAATTTTCAGCCTGACTAGTCTTACAATAGATAGTATATCCAGATTCTAGACACTAATGATCAAGTGATGAGGAATCAGATGACTCATCTAGTAAATGTACACTAGAAAAATCATTAAACTGAAGAGACCACATGGGATAATGAAAGATGTATGAATAAGAAATACCCAAATGTATTATTATGTGAAATTGTTGAAATTATAGGAAAACATTTTTATAGAATCAGAGAATGTAACGACCCAAAATTCCATCAATAATATTTATCATCTAATTTTTATTTTATATACTTTAAATTACATAAAACCACATATAGAACAAAAAAACATTATAGATGAATAATTAATTAATTAAGAGGTATTACTAGAAGTTAAGGAACCTATTCTGATAAAAAAGTATATTGACCATAGGAATAGTAATATGACCCTTATGAATATTAAATCGTCCAAATGAATAGTAAAATCACCATTAATGTAAAAAATATCAGCATCTCATAAGTGAAAGTATGATATAATTATATCATAGAATAAATAATTGACTATTTTAAAAATAATTAATCAAGTGTTGGTATCTTTTTGAGTCATACATATTTAATTATAATTTAATATTTAATTTTTTTAGTAAAATAATTTTCATAAATTGAATTCATAAATCAATATTTATTTTTCATAGGATTTTAGGATAATTTAATCATACCTTAGTTAATTTTTCAGAGATTTATGAATTAAGTTTTATTTTTAAAAAAAATTATTTTATAGTAAATGATTGTTTTAAAGAAACACTAAATTTAATATATTTATTAAATTATTTTTATATAATGGATTCCATTTTTAAATTCTACATGTAAAAAAAATTGATAGAGTTAATTTTTGGGTACTTTTCCAAAATACAAGATTTTTATTATGAATAGTAAAATACGATTATTAATGGAATAAATAAATTATAAACCAAATACACTATTTATTGAGTCATCGATTATTTAAGAACAATAATCAACAAATTAACTTCATTATTTTAATATAATTTATGGAAATTCTAAAACTATTCATAGTTTTGAGCCAAAACAATAATAATGTGAAAAAATATTCATAAAACACTCTTCCCCAACACTAAAAATACCACCCCTCACCACCAATTCTTCTCACACCTTCCATGATTTGAGCCTTGTCAAATTTATACCAATTACTTATACCAATATCCTCCCACGGATCTATATAATCTTGGTATCATTGATATACTAACACCAATCCTATTAAGGAGGTTCTGAAGGACGAGTACTCAAGTGGTAAAATCATATTATTTTTCGATTTAATTACATTTCATATTCTTTTATTTTTTATTCTCACATCACCTCCCTTTAAAAAAATAGAACTGTAACTCCATTACATTACGTATACAAGAATGTTATTTTAATAAGGTAATAATCCATCAACAATCCCCTTCTCCTCTTCCTTTTATTCTACAAATGGAAACAATGTAAAAGAAGTGTTGTTTTGTCACCAACAAGAAGATTAAATTTTACTTTCCTACACCATATCAAATATTATTAATGAAAAAATTACAATGGATTAAATGGAATACACAAATGTAAATAATAACCATTTTTATTTTTTTAATGTAACATATTTACATAAAACTAAACGATAGAACAAAATGAAATCATTATAATCATTAAACATTGTAATAATGTAAAAAATAGAGAACTAAAAATATTATCAAATGATTCAAAGTAATACCATATAAAAATGATATGTATAAACATTTACAATTAAAAATTATCATTAATAACATTTAATTCCAATTATCGGTAATTTTACCCATTCTACCTAAACTCTATTACATATAAACAAGAGAATATATCATGAAAACCAAGAAAACAATAGCTCACAACCATTGAAATGAAACTCAATACCTCATCAATAAGGCCATAAATTAACATAATAAAAATATAATTAATAAAATAAATATAGAAAAGGTTTTTATTTGGTTATTTAATATATTTAATTTTATTATCCTAAACTTTATGGTCAAGTGTAGAACTCATTTAGACATATGTTATGTGATGTCACGACCCATCCTCGGGGCCCATTTCGTGACTACCCCAAGCCCGCCTTGCATAGGCCAGGGGCTGGCGACTAGCACAAAAGGCGTAAATCCCGATGACTGGGAAGGCATTGCCTTTATAAAAGTAAACAAAACACCACATTGTACAAGAGGAAGTAAAACACTAAGTAAAAAGAGAAGTGCTGAAAATTAAATGGGCCAGAATACAAACCCAACTGAAAGTACAACAACAACTGAACAAAAGTATAACGGAAAAAGACCACAGCTGGAAGAACGGAAGCGGCTCATGGGTCGTCCTCCTCGGATCCTACCTGAAGGGTAGGTACTGATGGCGCAGCTCCTGGATCGTCCACCACGGATCCTACCTGAAGGGTAGGTATATATAGCCTCCAAATCACTCACGCCCGTCAACCTCCTCCGAGTGTCGTCTCGCCATGAAGTCCACCCCCGGATACTGACTCGTCATGTACTCCACCTCCGAGTACCGTCCAGTCCTCGAACACTCGGCCTCCGTCAGCACTGCCCGTCGTCTGCAACCAACACAACGAGGTGGGGTCATAGCCCGTGCAGGGGTGAGTATAACGATACTGAGTAGGGACCCCGAGACCCTCAAGGTCTCACTAAAACCAACAAGGATAACCACAAAGAAGATCTCAACTGATAACCTCTACTTAGGTATATGCCCATACATATACCTAAGTTATCAAGTAACCCGTCTCAATCAAGAGGAATCACAAAGATTATGAAATCAACGGATAACCACTACCTAGGTATATGCCCATACATATACCTAAGTTATCAAGAGACCCATCTCAATCAAGAGGTAAACACAAAGGTCATAGACTCAGCTCAAAGCAGGATTTTTCATTATCGAAACCGTAACTGCTGAAGTGCCCCCTATCTGGAGTGCACAATGGTCCTGTCATGACTCTAAGGTACTTCTCACTAACCTAAGACTGCTGAGGTACTCCTCCTATCGAGTACTTCGGGTCAGCCACCCAAACACAGTAGTGCTTCCCGCTGGGGTATGCCACCCAAACACAATAGTGCACACCCCCTAATAGCCTGCAGAGGTAGTCTTCGGAAGAGTACTGCGGGTCTGCACTATCACACAGGTAGTGCTCTTTCTGCCATGGGTCTCCACCCAAACAAATTAGTGCTCCGCCCACTGGGCTAGTCGACTCACTCTAAGTCGAGTGGGTCAATCAGTCATCAGGTCTCAATCGGCTACACGGTCTCCGTACTCCGCACGCTCGTCTCTGGGAGGGACCACTCCACGAGCTACAGGTTGATACTCCAAGTATCTCAAAGTCCCATGAAGAAGTATATCAAAGGACCACCTCGTCATAGGGGTCTCAACGCAATAGACAGCACGTCAATCGGACGCCCGGTCTCTGAGTTACTAGCCTTTTCCTCCCAGGGGCCCGGTTGGTTCCGTGTGCGAACCAACCCGGCCGTATCTCAAATTTACCCCTAACTCTCATAGGGTATGCTCATAGGGACCATTTCTCAACGTGATCACCAACGCCGCTGACGGTTCGTCAAACGGACATCCGGTCTGAAAGTTATGAGCTTTTCCGTTCCAGGGGACCGGTTGGATTCGTGTGCAATCCAACCCGGCCACTATCCAACTACATCCAAACCTCATGAAAATTATGCCAAAAGTTCTGTCTCATCAAGAGAAATTCAATGAGACAGACGGGGCGTCAATCGGACGCCCGGTCTGTGAGTTATTGGCTTTTTCGTTCCAGGGGCCCGGTCGGTTTCGCGAGCGAACCAACGTGACCGCACTCCGACGGCATCGAAAACTCGAGTGGAGTAAGCCAAAAGTTCTGTCTCATCATGAGGAATCCAACAAAGTCTATGGCACGTCAATCGGACGTTCGGAGCTCAAGATATAAGTGTTTCCGCTCCGAGGGCCCGGTTGGTTCCGTATCCGAACCAACCCGGCCAAACCCAATGTTCTCCGAAACCTTGAGTTTAATATACCGAAATGACCATCTCAATCCAAGGATTTCATCGAAACCAACGGTGCGTCAATCGAAGGTCCGTAGCTCAAGATATGGGCGTTTGAATAGAAACTTCCCGAGAATAGGGGGTTCGGGCCCAGTCCGACCCGGCCCGAGACCCCCTGGGTCGGCCCGAACCGGGTCGACCTGAATCGGGTATGGGTCCAGCCCGTTTGGGCATGGCCCGGCCCGAATGGCGCGGCCGGGCCCGGCCAGTTGGTCGGCCGCGCTGGCACGGAGGCGGCGCCCGCGGGGCCAGCAGGTGCGGGGGTTACAAACTCCCGCGGTCAACATATCCGGGCGGCTTTAAACCGCGCCGCTCGGCCTCCGGAACGGCTAAGCCGTTCCGGTTCGGCCCGCCACCTCGGCGGATCCGTTTCGGCGGCGCGCTGCTGCTGCCGATGTCGCCGCGTCGGCGAGGCGCGCCGCCGCCGCCTACCGCGGACCCCTGGACTCGCTCCGGTGGTCCGTTTCGCCTCTCGTCTTCTTCAATGGTCCTCCCGAGACCCGAACATCACTGCGGAGACTTCAAATCACCTCTGCGGCCCATTCCGACATCACTCGTCGATCTGCACGTCAAATAACAAAATGCGCTGTCTTCGTGGTTTTCCGGCGTGGCGCGATGGCGTCGCGCCCCTTCACCACGGCCCGACTCCGACCACGGATTCGTTCGACCTCAAAGGTGCGGCGCGACGGCGCCACACTTCTTCGTCATGATTCTCTAAATTCCCGCACGGTGCGACGGCACTGCGTCGCTTCCATTTCAAGCCACGTAGATAACCAACAAAATAAAAAGGGGGGTGGTTCGGCCGTGTTTATGCGGTCCGACCTCCTCCGTTATTTTGATAATAGTTGGCCGTTAATATCGAAGAACATCTAAAATTATTCACGACATGAAAACCAAACCCCTACCTTGCAAAGACATCACACGTCGTCGATCCGCGGAAGAGGCAAGCGTCGCGATGATCGGATGTCGCGGAAGATCGATACTGATTCCGTTGACGTTGGAGGGTGAGTCATCGTCAATAGCGGCGTTCCCCGCGGTGGTGTCTCCTCCCTTGACGCAGAAGAAGAAGATGATAAGTCACGTCGTCGGTGATCGCCCGATGCAGAATGCGGCGTCTCGCTTCCTTCGACGAGGAGAGAAGGTGCAAGATGAGACGACATTCTTCGTCGAAGCTTCGGTGTTCTTCACGTTCTTCAACAAAGGAGATGAAGTGTTCTTCTTCGGAGGAGGAAGTTCTTCAAAACTCAAATGCTCTCTTCCTTTCCTCTAAACACAACAATTCTAACCAAAATAAAATAAGGCTCCACCTTATTTTATTTACCCATTCCATGCATTCAAAATTACAAAATTCAAAACAAAAACACTTAATTAATTGATCTTGAGTTGTCAAATTAATTAATGTTTAGGTGGCATGAATTAATGTGGGAGGTGAGGAGGAGAGGGGTCACTTATGTTAAAGTGGAGTTACAATATTAAAGTGGGAGGTGAGTCATGGGAGGTCAAGAGGGTTATGGGAAGATCAAGGGGGGTTAGGGTCTCGTGTGGGTCCCACCACCCTCTTAACCTCTCATGGGTAGTTCCCTAACTTCCACTCAAAGGATATAACTACTTTTAAAGAAATAAAAATAGTTACTCAATTTTTATTTTATCTTCCACAAATTTTTAACAACTCCTCCCGTGAAAACGCAACTCTGAAAATGATCTTCTTAAGCAATTACAGGCGCTGTGAATCCATCGGTGCCCTTGGAATTTGTTTTCGAGCACCGGTTCAAAAGCTAGAAAAACCCGCTCGTTCGTTCACTGAACGTACCCGAGCTAAACTTCGTAAATTGATTCCGGGCACACCGGGACTCGGAATCAGGCGCCGTTAGAAACTGCGTTCTTGTAAAATTCCAAAGAAAATTAAGAAAAAAATTTCCTTGAAATTTCCAGGCCTTTACATTACTTCCACCTCAGGGATTTATGTCCCCGTAAAGATTTAACACAAACTAGGGATACAAAAGCGGTACTGAGCACGCATCTGAGCCTTCCGCTCCCATGTGCTCACCTGGAGGTTCCCATACTGCCAGTGAAAGCGCACCCGAGGAATCGACTATCCTCACAGGATCTGCTCCTGTCGATCCTCGATTCCCACTGGAACCTCCGTGAAAGTCACCCCATCACCAAAGTCTGGCTCCCCATGGTCGATCATATGTGAAGGATCACACACGTATCTCCTCAGTTGAGATACATGGAAGTCGTCGTGCACCTAGTGCAACTGAGGTGGATGGGTCAAGCGGTAAACTACCTCACCTACCCGGCTGAGGACCTAGAAATTTCCGTTGAACCTCAGAGATAACTTGTCGCCTCGACCACATCTCCTTAAACCTCGTCAAGGTGAGACCCATATAAGGACATGATCGTCATCCTCGAACTCTAGAGGTCTCCAATTCTTGTTAGAACTGAAACTCAAATCGATTGCTTCCACGAGGGTAAGGTTGACCGACTCAAGAGTGATCGGTCAAACCCTCCTATGCATGAGTTTATCATGTGCTTCCTGGGGTGTCCTTTTCGCCGTCCAAGGAAAACCCATCCCGACGTCGTAGTTAAACCACAACCTTTTTTCCTAATATCATCAATTTGTGTATGAACTGTAATTGCCCAGTCCATACTCAAACCAACGTCGTAAGGCCTCGACGCTGCCACCAAGAGATTCCAACCGAAACTCTCGCCTCGAGGGTCTGACCACACCGTCGGCGTAAGTGTGATTATCGAGTCTTCTCCCAAGGTATCTCCAAACGTGAGGGTCAAGTCTACGGCTTATCAGAAACTCTAGGTCTGGGACAAGATTCGTGGAAGGAATGAATGATTTGTATCAACGTCTGTTACTACGGCAGCTAGTAGTGAACACAGACTGTCCCACGAATAATTCTTAGAGCCATTGGGTCACTCTCCCTGACCGCATGCAGCTACTCTCTTCCCCTTCCCTCCAGCTCCCGGAGCCTGGCGGTGACAACTAAGGCAGGTGGTTGTATCATGTTAAAACATACACCACCTCATGCTGCTCTCCTAGATCTGCCTCCACGTCTGCTGCTTCGCAGACTCATCTCTCCTTTAAGCTTCCTCTTATTAAAACATTTAACATGCCCTAGTCTCTAAGACTGGCGCCGGTTTCTCATTTCTTACTGCACTGTGCAGTCTTCATCCACTCCTGGATGATCTGCACCTTCTTTACGTACGATCTGAAAGAGCTGCTAAAATTTATCCTCTGCCGAAAAGAGAAACTCAGTCTCATCAACTAGATGAACCACGCCCATTGCCTAATACAGTCAATACTGACATGAATGATGTATTCATGCCATGGATGATGTCGTAAGGCCTAGACTTTACTACCAAGAGATCCAACTGTCACTCTCTCCTCCAAGGGTCGAGTCACACTGTCCGCATCAGTGTGAGGTCACTGGGTCTCCTCCAGTAGAAATCTCGAAAGTGAGGGTCAAGTCAACAGTTTTAATCGAGACCACTCAGTATCAACCAAACAAAAGGACAGGAAAGCAATCATCACAAAGATAAGTGTCTTTTTGTTATTTCAGCTCGTAGTAAACTGACACAAATACAATAGAAATATGGAACTATAAGTACAAGGGAAGTATCCACTAGTTCCGCCCCTATCCACCTGCTCCCGGAGCTCTACTGCCTTCTCCACTGCTCTGTTGTTGCTCAAGTTCCCGCCACTGCTTCTGCCTCAGTAGCTCCTCCAAAGCCTAAAGATCAACTATGCGAGGAATCGGACAGTCACGTGCCAAGTGATCCTTACTGCCGCATTCATAACACTTCATACTCCTCGTACGGCTAGCTCTGGTCCTCTTGGACCTCTGCATCATCTGTCTACTGCACATAGATGACTCAGATACTGATCAAAAATCTTGCGGCAAAGGAAGCAGCTCTTGTACACGCTCGGGGTGTAGAGTTACTGGCACAAACTCCACCCTGAAGATGGTCTCGAAGTCATCCCTAGTGAAGGTCATCCCATCGCAAGACTGGAACAAACGGCTCCACCACCTGTGTGCTGCTACCTGAAGAAGGCTGGCAGCAAAGATCACCCTGAAGTCTGCTGGCATCCCCACTAGCCTGAAGACTCTCACCACAGCCCCCAACCAATCCTAAGCTGCCTACGGTTCCATCTCTCCCCAGAACCTGGGTGGCCTCTGGCGCTGGAACTCGTGCAGCGTGCTCAAGTGGCATGCATCTCCTACAGCTGGGGCTGGTGGCATCGGTTCCCCAACGTATGGTAGTACCGTTGGTGCCTCCGCTGGTGCCTCAACTGCAAGAGGGACATGTACCGAAGCCTCGTCGCTCGGCAGGCTGTCAGTACGCACAACCCTCTGGGCTCTATCTAGTCGTCCGTGAAAAGGCATCCTGAAAGAAACAACTTAACACGGTCAAACGATTATACCTGGTGAGCTGACCTGGTTTGAGTTGACTTTTAAAAACTTATGGAAACACACACGCAATCAGTTTTTTCATGCACAAAGTCGGAAATCAGTTGTCAGGGACCTGGTGTATGGATACGTCGGCCTCCCACACCAACACTGGACTCCCTGAACTGAAGACCACACTTGGTACCCTTAACACTATTGCTTCACAGAAATAAAATATCAGAGTTATAAGTTTTGCGGTAGAACCGACTCCTCTGATACCAATTTGTCACGACCCGTCCTCGGGGCCCGTGCTGTGACTACCCCAAGCCCACCTTCCATAGGCCAGGGGCTGGAGACTAGCACCAAAGGCGTAAATCCCGATGACTGGAAAGGCATTTCCTTTATAAAAGTAAACAAAACACCACAGAGTACAAGCAGAAGTAAAACACTAAGTACAAAGAGAAGTGCTGAAATGTAAATGGGCCAGAATACAAACCCAACTGAAAGTACAACTACAACTGAACAAAAGTACAACAGAAAAAGAAAACAGCTGGAAGAATGGAAGTGGCTCTTGGGTCATCCTCCTCGGATCCTACCTGAAGGGTAGGTACAGATGGCGCAGCTCCTGGATCGTCCACCACGGATCCTACCGGAAGGGTAGGTAAAGATAGCCTCCAAATTGCTCTCGCCCGTCAACCTCCTCTGAGTGTCGTCTCGCCATGAAGTCCACCTCCGGATACTGACTCTTCTTGTATTCCACCTCCGGGTACCGTCCAGTCCTCGAACACTCAGCCTCCGTCAGCACTGCCCTTCGTCTGCAGCAAACACAACGAGGTGCGGGCATAGCTCATGCAGGGGTGAGTATAACGATACTCAGTAGGGACCCCGATACCCTCAAGGTCTCACTAAAACCAAAAAGGATAACCACAAAGAAGATCTCAACAGATAACCTCTACTTAGGTGTATTCCCATACATATACATAAGTTATCAAGTAACCAATCTCAATCATGAGGAAACACAAATATTATGAAATCAACGGATAACCACTACCCAGGTATATTCCCATACATATACCTAAGTTATCAAGAGACCCATCTCAATCAAGAGGTAAACACAAAGGTCATAGAACCATCTCAAACCAGGATTTTTCATTATCGAAGATGTAACTGCTGAAGAGCCCCGTCTCTGGAGTGTACAGTGGTCCTGTCACGACTCCGAGGTAATTCTCACTAACCTAAGACTGCTAAGGTACTCCTCCTACCAAGTACCGTGGGTTAGCCACCCAAACACAGTAGTGCTTCCCGCCGGGGTATTACACCCAAACATAGTAGTGCACACCCCCTAATAGCCTGCAGAGGTACTCTCCGGACGAGTAAAGCGGGTCTGCACTGTCACACAGGTAGTGCTATGTCCTCTATTGGTCTGCACCCAAACAAAGTACCGCTCCGTCCACTGGGCTAATCGACTCACTCCAAGTCGAGTCGGTCAAGCAGTCGTCAGGTCTCAGTCGGTTACACGGTCTCCATACTCTACACGCTCTTCTCTAGGAGGGTCTGTTCCACGAGCTATAGGTCGATACTCCAAGTATTGCAAAGTCCCATGAAGAATTATCTCAAAGGACCGCCTCGTCATAGGTGTCTCAACGCGACAGACGGCGCGTCAATTGGACGCTCGGTCTGTGAGTTACTAGCCTTTTCGTCCCAGGGGCCCGGTTGGTTTTGTGTGTGAACCAACCTGGCTGTATCTCAAATGTACCCCGAACTCTCATACGGTATGCTCATGGGGACCGTTTCTCAATGTGATCCCCAACGCCGCGGACGGTTCGTCAAATGGACGTCCGGTCTGAAAGTTATCAGTTTTTCTATTCCAGGGGCTTGGTTGGATTCGTGTGCAATCCAACCCGGCCACTATCCATCTGCATCCAAACCTCAGGTGAAGTATGCGAAAAGTTCCTTCTTATCAAGAGGAATCCAATGAGACAGACGGCGCGTCAATCGGACGCCCGGTCTGTGAGTTATTGTCTTTTTCGTTCCAGGGGCTCGGTAGGTTTCATGAGCGAACCAATCCGACCGCACCACGACGGCATCCAAACCTCATTAGGAGTAAGCCAAAAGTTCCATCTCATCAAGAGGAATCCAACAAAGTCTACGTCACGTCAATCAGACATCCAGAGCTCATGATATAAGTGTTTCTGCTCTGAGGGCCCGCTTGGTTCCGTATCCGAACCAACCCGGCCAAACACAAAGTTCTTCAAAACCTTGAGTGTAATATACCGAAACGACCGCCTCAATCCAAAGATAGCATCGCAATTGACGGTGCATCGATCAGAGGTCTTTATCCCATGATATGTGCGTTTGAACGGAAACTGCCCGAAAATAGGGGGTTCGGGCCCGGTCCGACCCGGCCCAAGACCCCCTGGGTCGTCCAGAACCGGGTCGACCAGAACAGGGTACGGGTCCGGCCCGTTTCGGCGCAGCCTGGCCTAGATGGCGCGGCCAGGCCCGGCCAGAGCTTGGCCCGGCCGGTTGGCCAGCCGCGCTGGCGCGGCCGCGACGCCCGCGTGGCCAGCGGGTGCAGGGGTTACAAAAGCGGCGTCGCTCGGCCTCCGGAACGGCTAAGCCGTTCCGGTTCGGCCCGCCGGCGCGGCTCAGCCGCGGCAGTTCCGTTCCGGTGGTGCGCCGCCACCGCCTACCGCGGACCACCGGACTCACTCTGTTGGTCCGTTTCGCCTCCCGTCTTTTTCAATGGTCCTCCCGGGACCCGAACATCATTGTGGAGACTTCAAATCACCTCTACGGGCCGTTCTGACATTGCCCGTCGATACGCATGTCAAATAATAAAACACGTTGTCTTCCTGTTTTTCTGGCGCGGCGTGACGACGCCGCGCTTCTTCTTTGTGATTCTCTAAATTCCCGCACGGTGCGATGGCCCTGTGTTGCTTCCATTTCAAGCCACGTTGATAACCAACAAAATAAAAAGGGGAGGAGGTTTGGCCATGTTTGTGCAGTCCGACCTCCTCCGTTATTTTGATAACGATTGGCCGTTAATATCGAAGAACGTCTAAAATTATTCACGACATGAAAACCAATCCCCTACCTTTCAAAGACGTCTCACGTCATCAAGCCGCGGAAGAGGCAAGCGTCTCGATGATCGGACATCGCGGAGGATCGGTGCCGATTCCATTGACATCAGAGGGTGATTCGTCGTCAATGGCGATGTTCCCCGTAGTGGTGTCTCCTCCCTTGACGCGGAGGAAGAAGAGGAGAAGGCACGTCATCGATGATCGTGTCGATGAAGAATGTGGCGTCTCGCTTCCTTCGATGTGGAGATAAGGTGCAAGATGAGACGATGTTCTTCGTCGAAGCTTCGGTGTTCTTCACGTTCTTCAACAAAGGAGATGAAGCGTTCTTCTTCGGAGGAGGAGTTTCTTCCAAACTCAAATGCTCTCTTCCCTTCCTCTTAACACAAAAATTCTAACTAAAATAAAATAAGGCTCCATATTATTTTATTTACCCATGCCATGCATTCAAAATTACAAAATTCAAAACCAACACACTTAATTAATTGATCTTGAGTTGTCAAATTAATTAATGTTTAGGTGTCATGAATTAATGTGGGAGGTGAGGAGGAGAGGATTCACTTAAGTTAAAGTAGAGTTACAATATTAATGTGGGAGGTGAGTTATGGGAGGTCAAGGGGGTTATGGGAAGATCAAGGGGGGTTAGGGTCTCGTGTGGGCCCCACCACCCTCTTAACCTCTCATGGGTAGTTCCCTAACTTCCACTCAAAGAATATAACTACTTTTAATGAAATAAAAATTGTAACTCAATTTTTATTTTATCTTCCACAAATTTTTAACAACTCCTCCTGTGAAAACGCAACTCCGAAAAAGATCTTCTTAAGAAATTACAGGCGCTGCGAATCCATCGGTGCCCTCGGAATTCGATTTCGAGCCACGGTTCAAAAGTTAGAAAAACCCGCTCGTTCATTCACTGAACGTACCCGAGCTAAACTTCGGAAATTGATTCCGGGCACACCGGGCCTCGGAATCAGGTGCCGTCAGAAACTGCGTTCTTGTAAAATTCCAAAGAAAATTAGGAAAAAAATTTCCTTGAAATTTCCAGGTCATTACATGTTATTCTACCCGAACATTTATATTTCCTTCACATTATACATTAACTATATTTACACTAATATAATAAAATTTTAAACAATGTATATATTATATATCTATTTTAAAACACATATATTCTGATCAGTTCACCAATTTTTGATGGGATAATTCTTTTTGAAAGGTTCCCTTCTCATTGCATCCCGATAGGCAAGCCCAGTTAAAGGGAACGTCTAGTTTTCTTACACAATTACAAGTATAATCCATAATCAATTTTAAAACAATAAATTTTTTTTGAAAAAAAATAAAATAATGAAGAAATATATTTCTTCATCTCTGGTTTTACAAAAAAAAATATGAAAAATATATGTTTTTTATTAAATAAATATTCTTTACAACGTAGTAGAGGTATTTCCATCAATAATTTATTAATGATCTTGGTTAGAGGATTTTTATTTATCTGAATGCCTATGTATATATTTATTATTTATTGATATTGATCTCTTATATTTATCATTTTAAATATTTTATTAAATTATTTATGATTTGTTTGATGGTGGATGTGCTATCCTGAGACCAATCACCATACTACTCATAATGATTAGTGATTATTTTAACAGATTGGGGAATGTTTTTAAAATTTCATATGTTTATGATCTTTATATTTATCCCCATGAATACGAGTAGTGTATTGGAATTTTTATGAAATGTGTTGGGTGGGGGGTCCACTATAGACCCTTGATGCACCATTAGGTATCATGATTCAAAATAGCTTCAGTTTTTACCCATTACGATTGGTGTCTTGGTTGAGGTCATGATGAAATGTTTATGATGCCCAAAATTATGCACACCCTCATTATGGAAGTTGTAACTTATTTTTCATGTCATTATTTGACTAGTAAAATTTCCATGGTTATGATTTCTTATAGAATTATGTTACCATCTTTTATTTCTATCATATTATGGTCAAGAATATGTTTTAATGCTACGTGTACCTTATGTGATTAACCATGAATTATTATTTATGATTTTTCTATATTATTTACCATTAGTGAGCATCTGATCACACACATTTATTTTGTTTAATTTTTCCCTAAGATATGAAGATGTTGATTATGAAGGAATTATAAGGATAATGGGTGAATTAAATGGAATTTCTATACTGTATTTCCTTCCTAATGTTAATGTAAATCTCATGTCTATATATGGATTTGAAAAAATAATAAACTATTTGGTCCTTCCTGATAAGAATTCCTTTTCTATTATGCTAATGTATTGAAGTAAGGCACCGGCTCCTTGCAACTTCGGTCAGGGTCCCTATAGGTAAACCCATATGCACTTCACCCAGTTGACAAACATGGATTTCATGGGACTTATTAGAGCATTAATATATATGGAATTTATAGCTATAACCCTCATTCCCATATTATAAATATTATTTAAATTATGAAATTATTTAAGACCTTTATATCTAAGGCCAACATAGGTAGTGTTGGATGTGTGTTCCACAGGGAACCCGGACTGACATGGTTTATTAAGTTATTTCATTTCTGATAATATCAATCACATTTCCCATTATATTTTCATAAAATAGATATTGTTGGAAACCAATGGTGGTGGCCTTCTAAGATTTACTCACTCTATATTTAGTCCACTTTTCAGTAATTAGAATGAATATATAGATTCATGTATGATCCTTGATAATATATTCTAGGATTGAGTATGGGAACAGGGGACAGAGTGTGTGGTTGTAATGATATTTTAATTTCCTTTTTGCCATTATTTTATTTTATAAATCATTTATTTTGTATTCCTTCTACTATGTCATTTTTATATTTAACCATTTTTAGATAGAATCATGAACTAATTATTTTTTCAATGAAACAATGTGTTATTTACATTAGTTTAATTTCATTTGGATGTTTTCATCCACTTTTAATATTATTTATTCAACCAATGGATTTTTAATATATCTCACCAATCGGATCCACTAAGATCATGGTGGTATATTGTCCCCACTATATAACCATTTAACCCCATTGTTAGTCAGTAGCTTTTGGATTACAGGGTGGTGCATATAAGGACATGCTTCCAATTGGGTTTGGTTACTTATGAGTGAAGTATTTCTATAATGTTACAAGTGTTAACAGATGTCCTATTTTCCATTATAATTCTATTTTTTGATTGTAGACTTGGGAGTAAGTATTGAAATAAATTTTTTATAAACCTATTCCTTAGAATAATATACCTACATATAGGGAAAATCAATGTTTCCTAGATGATAGATAATATTCTAGTATTTTCTTATATTAATTATAATTATTTAAATGTTCAAAAACGCAAGTGAATTTTGGTATTTGAGATCATTATGAATGATTCCCTTCTCCCCATATGGAATGTACATATATGCTCATTAACAATTACATGCACCTAAGGATTTATTTCTCAATAATATTCCATGGATAGTTTAATTATGACATGCATATACTACATCAAGTTGTAGTGACTTGAATTCTATATCTGTTAACGAATAACATTTTTTTAAAGAAAATGTGAGAAATAATTCTTCAATTATTGTCTTTACATTAACGTAATGAGTTTTTTCTAGAATATTGTGGTGAAGGAACTCTAATAAACCATTATTAGAATGATTAATCCATAGAGAAATGGTATAATTGGAGGAAACATTAGTGGTTGAAATTCAATGGATGCTAACTACAATTTAAATAGTTAATGGAAATATATAAATTTGGAATTGTGATCCATATAATAAAACCGACTAGAAAGGATAGTTTCTATTATATGGTTTAATAATTATTACATATAATGTGTATGTCTTTATAACTTGGTAATGGTATATACATATAAATTCATCTGAATATATGTACACATATAATGTTAATTAATAGTAATTATTAAATGAAATAGTTTTCATTTAATGGGGATTCCAATTGCATCATAATTTGTGATTTATTCTATTAATTGGTATTAACACTTTATATACTAAAATTAATTCTGTGAAATAAGTACCAGAAAGCCCAGCCAGAAGTGATACATATGACTAATTATTAATAAAGGAAAAGAGTAAAGAGGATATGGGTGGGTTCAAACAAAGGGACATTCCCTCATCAGTCAAAGAAAAAAATTAAAGATCATAATAAGACATATCATTCCCATAATCAAATTCATCAGTTGTTTTCCATTTACATTGGGATTTACCCTGATTAAGGATCTTAAGAATATAATAATTAAACTTTTCGGATAGCTTAAAAGATCAAGTACGCACAGTGCAAGGTGTATTAGAATAGTGTTTTCTTGGCCTTCACCTCGAGGGAGTAGGAGTGTAATATACCTACCTTATACCAGACATGGGTTCATATTTGAATTATGTAGGCCCACCACAACCCGTTGTAACCCCTTCCACCTCTCATATGTCACCTCACTTCCAAGATATCATAGATTAATTCAAGATATTATGAATCTCCTGATGTTAATCAACCTATTGACAAGTCTTAAATTTAATCTCATCAGTCTCATCGCGTAGCAACCTACACCATGCCTATCATTCATGCATGTATTTGATGGTTATGTGCAAGAAGGATACCCTAAAAAAGAGAGAATAGTTTTTTTCCTATACCAACTAATCTAGTGTGTGTAACTGCAAAACCATTCGTGGGTGAAATCTTCATTGAAACACCAACCTGCGCAATAGAAGGACAACTCATCGGGGATGTATAGTTTTTCCGAATATTAGAATGAATATTATTGGCTCACAATGGTGACTAGTCCACCATCAGTCTCTTCCCTTCCTAAGGAAACTGATGTTACTCTATAGAAGCCAAAAAAACATCCTTATTGGAAGAAGGACAAATGTAATGATCAAGGGGTTGTGAAACATGAACATCATTCCTCTTTTCTTTCCTTCTACAGAGGCTAGAAGGATGACCCTTCATACTACAATTCCCACGGGATATACATCTCTGACACAGTACCAATGAATTCCCAACTACCATACATTCATTAAAAAAAAGTTTATTTCTTTCATTCTCAATGTCAATTTGAATGTCATCTGTCATTGTAGAAAGAGTTACCTTTCCAATTCGGATGGAGCTAAGATCAATCTCCACTAACATCCTGGCATAGTGTCTAAATCGATCATTCTCCGTCTCATTTTCAAGTCGTATATGAGTCCCAATTTCCATGCCAATACCACGCCGAATATTTAGGTGCCAAAGGACCCAATTAAAACCCTAAATAAGAACCCATACCTAAGAAAAAATATTCTTTACACTTGAAGCATTCAATTCTAGTGACCATTCGTCAAGGTGGTGACAACCGGGCTTCAAGGGAAGAGATCTAGTGCTTCATGAAATCATTTTAGAAGCATCTGAAGAGAAAATGCAGTGAAAAAAAACCACATCCAAGAGATACACACCTCCAATAAGGGAAACCCCACAAAAATGGGATGTGTTGGACCAATTCATCGATCCTCCAAGATTTCTGACCTTTGGTCAAAATAAGAGGTGCAATTAGAGAGGTTTTCCTGATTGAAATACTTTCAACAAAGACATCATGACTAGCCTCAACATGTGTTGATGGCTCATTTGGATGAATTCATCTAGAACATGAGTCAGTGAATGATTCATATGAAAACTTCATCACATCATTTGGAAATATACTCCATGAAGAACAAAAAAATGAATCGGACGGCAATGTTGTAGTAGCCAATTTGTTGGAGCCATCACAAACATCTAAATACAAAGCATTCTTCAAAAACAACTTTGGATCATACATGGTATCCCAACCCCGCGGACCTCCATATTCCAAAAAACCACGATCCAAAGTCAGGGATCAGAGGTCAACACCAGCATCCTCAAGAAAGGCATCGCAATCCACCATCAAGCCAACCGTGAACAACACGCTCCTATACAATCCCATCCCTAGAGTGTGTCTAGTCACTGGGATTTTTTGATTCATCCTTCCAAGCAACAGACCGAACATCAACGTCTCAAAGAACATCAAGATGAGATGTCTGAAGATTCACTATATATGCACATCCACCGAGCCGCTGCCAATCTTACTTCCCAGCGGATCTGATTTCACCAGCTATAATCACGGAGCCGATAAAATGGGTAACCAACATCGCAAACCCTAGGAAACTTAAACAGCATCGCCATGGTGCTCTCGCACCCCCCGAAGAGAAATCCTTGAAATATGAAAATTGATCCTGAACCAACCATAATATTTGGAATTAAGGATTATTTATTGTGTTCCTTCATAAACTTCTATATCATATAGACCTACAATTTGGATTAGGTAGTTGACTGTTTATTCTTTTGTTTGAATGATTTGTACCTATCCTATTATTTTATTTTTGATCATTCATGTTATCAAAATAATATGTTGAGTCATTTTTTTTAAATTGTTGAATCATTCCTCCCATATAGATACATATTGGGAACCAATAATGTGGTGAAATAAAATCTATAAATGTGGTGGGACCTAAGCCATCATAATTACCTCTTGAAATGCCTCTTGTGAAACCCCTTTTATTTCTAGAGCAGAGAACAAATTCATAGTTTATTTAGGGTTTCATATGATAATTGTATTATATATACATCTCCATCAACATTCCAAATCAATGTAATATATGAGAAGGGAGTTTTAGTAGAAAAACACTCTTACCTTTTTAGGGGATGGTTTTCCCTAGGCTACTGATTCATAGCTATGGTCCATTATATATATCATAGAGAATCTAGAGACAACAACTAAAATGAATTTGGGGAATTTTTGGTACATCAATCA
This sequence comes from Viscum album, assembly GCA_963277665.1. Taxonomy (NCBI): domain Eukaryota; kingdom Viridiplantae; phylum Streptophyta; class Magnoliopsida; order Santalales; family Viscaceae; genus Viscum; species Viscum album. The sequence goes on from OY728123.1 coordinate 1,545,823,207, forward strand.
TTAGTATAAAATGATATGGTTGGATATTTTAATCCTAGGTACATCAACCCTCAGACATGGTTTAGAGGGATTGAAAGACTACCTTCAATGATTATTTATTTCTTGCGATGCTTAGGACTGATCATGATAGAGTTTTTATGAACATAAAGAATAGAAATTTATAAATTATACATTATGTTAATTTTTTTATGGAGAATTATCATTTAATTCCCCTTATCATTGGTGATGATCTGTTCAAGGATAATTGATTAGAGGATGGGCTCATGTATACCATCTACTCATTGGTGAACATCATCCGACTAACATCCATATCTGAGATAGTGAACAAACCCCTCATTAGTGATCAATAAATAAGGGATGATAAAGGAGTGGTATATAGTGATTGATCATATAGAGTTGTTAGTAAATCAACCAATGAAAAGAGTCTCAATTTTAATCTCCATACAATATAATAGATATTCAGAGTAAGTTCATGGGTAGAAATGTGACTTATCACCAATGTAGTAGGTCAAGGTATATAAGGAAATATTGTAGTAAGGGCCTAGTTGAATTTTGGGCCTACAGAAAGTTGGTTCATAATCATTTGTTTCTCAAAACCTTTAATCTAGTGTCCAATGAGAGGGGCCTACATCAAATATAGGTTCTAGATTAGGATCAAAAACTATACAACTAATCAGAAGTAGTATTACAATAAGAATAACCAAATGAGGAGGTGGACAAGGTTGAGAAATTAATATTTCTAATATACATTTCTTTTATGGAAGAATTGATTAGTTTAGCTCGGTTGTGACTCATGGCCATAGATAATGTAGGATATATAAATCAAAACCTACACCTAAGGAAAAGAGAGATGAATCATTTATAGTTCAAGTTAAGATTATATTTTCATCAAATATATTTTTTTTTATTTAAATTACCACTCTTTAATATGAATAGTTATTTTCTAAAACCTTGTCCTTGATATTGAATAGTTTTTTGGAATGACGGATTTTGATTCTCTGCCGATTGTGAAATCAGAATGTGTGCCCCAATTCATGGTGTCCCCCCTCAATATTGGAGGAAATCATTTCATGTGGATCCTTTTAATTATAAGGAATTGAGTATTATACATAATTTTCTAGATAGATTTGTTGAATACATAATATGCTTATATTAATTTTTATCACCAAAGGTTCTCCTTTACATCACCCAAGTTAGATTAATATATTTAAAATATCGGACAATTTTTTATGGTTAATATAGTACATAATAGTCTCAATTACATAATTAGTCGACGTTATTTGATTCATAGATGATGTATATTGGTTGAATACATGTATTACCTCAATTTTGATCATGCTAATACTCCTCGGAAAGAAAATGAGGAGGAATATGATAAAATTCGGAAGACTCAGAAATATGAAGTTAGGGAGGCCAGTAGTGAGTGATATTTGATGCAACTATTTTATTACATCCATATTGTGGTTTCTAAGTGTCACTGGGAGATTTACACACATCTTTATTAGTGAATTCGTCACTTTTAGAATGATTGAATATGAGAAAACATTCAAGATCCCATTGATTAGTCATAACTACGAGTGTTTTGACATGGAACCACCACCTAGTTTGGTCATTGATGGGGATGAGTTATTTTTCATTCATGGGACTATAATGGTCTCAAATGGAATAGATGAGGGTTTTATGTGAGAATATTGAGAATCTTGTTGAGTAGAATGTCCCTGACATACCAATTTGTACCAAGACTTATGCCTCTGGTATTAGGCCCATTAGTAAAAACAAACATTATGGGTTTCTTTATTAATTTTTCCACTTTTCAGTGGGTGAAGTAGGATCACCATTGGATTGATGTATTGTTAAAGCATTAACCCATTCCTGAGTGGATATGTGTTGATGTCTCTATGGACATCCTAATGGTATTACCAGAATCTGTATGAGGAAGTGATGTAGTATGGCTTATCGAGGATTGGATGATGAATGTTGTAAAGACTTGGAAATTTCAAGGCAAATTTTTTCTTAATTTCTTTGGGATTTTACAAGAACGCAGTTTCTGACGGCACCTGATTCTGAGGCCCGGTGTGCCTGGAATCAATTTCCAAAGTTTAGCTCAGGTACGTTTAGTGAACAAACGAGCGGGTTTTCCTAACTTTTGAACCAGTTCTTGGAATTGAATCTGAGGACATCGATGAAACCGCAGCACCGGTAATTGCTTAGGAGAACCTTTTCCGAAGGTGCATTTTCTCAGGAGGAGTTGTTAATTTTATGTTTTTAGTGAGGAATAAATAAAATTATATTACAATTTTATTTATTTTCCTCTAGGTGGTTATAACCTAAGTAAGGGAGTTGGGAGAGGGACCAAAATGTTGTTAACCAACCATGAGAGGATAAAGGTGGGTTGGTGCCCAAACGAGCCCAACCCCTCATATTCCTTAACTCCATAACCCCCCTTTAATGTGAGACCACTCACCTCCCCCTCTCTCTTTATTAATCATGCCAACTCACTTAATTAATTATGTGAGTTATGTGTTTGATTTTTCAAAATTGAAATGCTTCGCTTGATGTAATAAAATAAGATAAGTCATATTTTATTTGGGAGGGTTGGTTTTTGTGTGAGGAGATTGGGGATATAGAACTCTTTTATCTGGAGAAAAAATTCATCCTCCCGCGAAGAGCTTCAATCCTTTCACAAAGAATGTCATCTCTTCAATGAAGAATGACTCAACGACTCTGGTATCTCCATTCCCTTTCTCCTCCGCGACAAGGGAAGAAACACTGACGCGGGAGTTCTCCAATGACACGTAATCATCCTCTTCTCTCCTTGATAAAGAGAAGACGACATCTCCTCAGACGCTCTCTGTCGACGTCTACAGAACCACGCCCCGCGATGACTCTTTCCAAGACGCTCTTCGAACATCAACTCGTTATCAAGTAGGGGTTTAATCATCGTTCAAGTTTTATTTAAAGAATTTCATTGATAATCGTTGGCCTCTTGCCTTCATTATAACGGGAGGAGGTCAGACCGCACAAACTCGGCTGACCCTCCTCCCCCTTGGCTTTCATACTCGTTGTGGCTCGAACGAAGGTGGTGTGGTGTCGTCGCACCGCGAGGAAATGAAGGAACCGAAGCCGGTGTGGGCCTCAGCGAAGGAGCGCGGCGTCGTTGTGCCACGCCGTAAAGACCGAAAGAGCCCGTGGTCAGAGTCGGGCCACGGTGGAGAGGCACGGCGCCATCGTGCCGCACCGGAGCTCCAAGAAGGGTCACGGCCGGGGTGGGCCGCGGCGGAGGGGTGCGGTTCCATCACGTCGTGCCGGACGGGCAGGAGCGGCAGCTCATAGCCGCGGCGGTTCAGGTAAGCGGCCGGCTGAGCCGGCCGCCGGCTCACCCTGGAGGAGGGACCCCCCGCGGGTCCCGCGTGGCCAATCGGCCAACCATAATGGTTGGACATTACTCAAGGGAACCGGGGGGTGAAACCCCTGGCCAGTCAATAGGGGCGTACCCTTTGGGTCCGCCGTTTCGAGACCAGGGGGGCAGCGCCCCCCCCCCCCCCCCCTTCCGCGTGCGCTCCGCACTCGGGCGTCGTGCAGCGCGGACCACCCAGCCGAGTCGAGCCGCTCACACTGGGTCGGGCTGCCGACTGGGTCGGGCCACCCACTTGGCCGGGCCATGCCCATCTGGGCCGGACCCGGACCCGGGTCGGGTCGCCCGGTTCGGGCCGACTCAGGGGGTACCGGGCCGGGTCGGACCGGGCCTGAACCCCCTATTTTGGGCAGTTCCATTCAAACACTCATAACATGGGATACGGAATTCTGATCGATGAACCGTATATTGCGTAGCGATCCTTAGATCGAGACGGTCATTTTGGTATATTACACTCAAGGTTTCGGAGAAGTTTGGGTATGGTCGGGTTCGTTCGAACCCGAAACCAACCAGACCCTCGGAGCAGAAATGCTTATAACTTGAGCTCTGGACGTCTGATTGACATGTCGTCAACTTTGTTGGATTCCTATTCATGAGATAGAACTTTTTGCATACTTTTCCAGAGGTTTGGATGTATTTGGATAGTGTTCGGGTTGGACTGAACTCGAAATCCAACAAGGCCCCTATAACGGAAAAGCTGATAACTTTCAGACTGGACGTCCGTTTGATGAACCATCAACGATGATGGTGATCACATTGAGAAACAGTCCCTATGAGTATACCCTATGAGAGTTTGGGGTACAGTTGAGATTTGATCGGGTTGGTTTGTACATGAAACCAACCGGGACCCTAGGACGAAAAGTCTAATAACTCACAGACCAAGCGTCTGATTGACGTGTCGTCTGTTGTGTTGAGACCCCTATGACGACGCGGTCCTTTGAGATACTTCTTCGTGAGACTTTGTGATACATGGAGTATCGACTTTTAGCTCATGGAGAGGACCCCCCCCCCCCCCCCCGGAGACAAGCGTACGGAGTACGGAGACCGTTTAGCTGGCTGAGACCTGATGACTGCTTGTCCGATTTGATTCAGAGTGACTTGCATAGCCCAGTGGGGAGCACTACTTTGTGAGGTGGCAGAACCACGGCGGAGGAGCACTACTTTGTGAGGTGGAAGACCTGTGGTACTCGACAGTAGGAGAACCTATGTAGGCTATGAGGTGGAGCACTACTGTGTGAGGTGGCAGACCCATGGCGGAGGAGCACTACTTTGTGAGGTGGCAGACCCGCGGTACTCTATAGTAGGAGTACCTCAGCAGTCTTAGGTTAGTGAGCAGTACCTCAGAGTCATGATAGGATCACTGTACTCGTCAGAGACAGAGATCTTTAGCAGTTATGGTTTTGATAATGAAAATCCTGGTTTGAGCTGAGTCAATGACCTTTGTGTTTATGTCATGATTGAGATGGGTCACTTGATAACTTAGGTATATGTATGGGCATATACCTAGGTAGTGGTTATCCATTGATTTCATAACCTTTGTGTTTGCTCATGATTGAGATGGGTTACTTGATATCTTAGGTATAAGTATGTGCTTATACCTAAGTAAGGGTTATCTGTTGAGATCCCTCTTTGTGGTTATCCTTGTTGGATTAAGTGAGACCTTGAGGGTCTCGGGGTCCCTATTGAGTATCGTATACTCACCCCTGCACGGGCTATGTTCGCACCTCATTGTGTTGGTTGCAAACGACGGGCAGCGCTGATAGAGGCCGAGTGTTCGAGGACTGGACGGTTCCCAGAGGTGGACCTCATGATGAGCCAGTATCCGAAGGTGGACATCACGACGAGACAATACTCGGGAGAGGTTGACGGGTGAGAGCATTGTGGAGGCTTTATGTACCTACCCTTCAGGTAGGATCTGTGGTGGACGATCCAGGAGCTACGCTATCTGTACCAACCCTTTAGGTAGGATCCGAGGTGGACAACCTAGGAGTTGCTTCTATTCTTCCAACTGCTTGTCTTTTCTGTTGTACTTTCGTTCAGTTGTAGCTGTACTTTCGGTTGGGTTTGTATTCTGGCCAATTTACTTTTCATCACTTCTTTTGTACATAGTGTATTACTTCCACTTGTACTCTGTGGTGTTTTGTTTAATTTTATAAAGGCAATGCCTTCCCAGTTATCGGGATTTACGGCTTTGGTGCTAGTCGCCAACCCCTGGCCTATGGAAGGCGGGCTTGGGGTAGTCACGGCACGGGACCCGAGGACGGGTCATGACAAATTGGTATCAGATGAGTCGGTTCTACCGTAGAAATTATAACTCTGATACTTTATTTCTGTGAAGTAATAGTATTAAGGGTACTGAGTGTGGTTTTCAGTTCATGTAGTCCAATGATGGTTCGGGCGGCCGACGTATCCATACACTAGGACCCTGACAACTGATTTCTGACTTTGTGCATAAAAAGACTGATTGTGTGTGTGTTTCCAAAAGTTTTTTTTTTAAATTCAGCTCAAACCAAGTCAGATCACCAGGTATAATCATTTGACCGTGTCATGTTTGTTTCTTTCAGGATGCCTCCCCGCTGACGACTAGCTAGAGCCCCAAGAGTTGTACGTACTGATAGCACGCCAAGCGACGCGGCCTCAGTACAGGGCCCTATCCCATTTGAGGCACCAGCGGAGGAACCAGTGGTACTACCACCTATTGGGCCACCGATTCCACCAGCCCCAGCAACAGAGAGTGCACGTCGCTTGAGCGCACTGCACGAGTTCCATCGCCAGAGGCCACCCAGGTTCAGGGGGGAGACAGACCCGCAGGTGGCTTAGGATTGGCTGGAGACTATGGTGAGAGTCTTCAAGCTAGTGGGGACGCCAGCAGACTTCATGGTGATCCTTGCTGTCAGCCTTCTTCAGGCAGCAGCAGGAAGATGGTGGAGCCTCATGCTCCAGATGCATGACGAGGCGACACTCTTTTGGGTAGACCTCGAGAGCCTATTCCAGGCAGAGTTTGTACCATCCACCCTTCGAGCGGTGCGTATACAGGAGCAGCTACATCTACGGTAGGGTAGCATGATGGTGGCGCAGTACTCAGCGAGGTTCACAAACCTCTCGCACTACTCCACAGATATGGTACGAGACCCATTCTTCAGGGCCCGATCCTTCGAGCAGGGGCTCATGAGAGAGATTAGAGCTTCTGTTGTTTCTCATAGCATCCCGACGCAGACAGGGGTGTTAGAGAGAGCCCTCTTAGTGAAGAGTTTCCTTGCTGAGCAGTCTCCAGCAGCAGGACCCACCACTAGCCGGCATGCGACAGAGTCTTCTACAGCGGGTAGTAGACAGATGACATAGAGGTCTAAGAGGACCAGACCTATAGGTGGTCAACCGCATGACTCAGGGTTGGTAGTACGAGGAACCAAGGGGAATTACAGAGCTTAACCTGCCATACAGTGTTCCTCCAGCGGTGGGATTGGTCACATGGCATGTGATTGTCCGACCTACCATACAGATGACCAGCAGATAAATGAAGGACCTCCCAGGTAGAGGCAGTGGTTTGATCGAGGCAGACTGCATGGAACAGGAGACCGAGACAGGGGAGCTGGCAGTGCAGCTGGAGGTGGACGACGCTTCGAGGTGTTTCCACCACCACCACCAGGAGGTCCACCCCGACAGCAGGGAATAGGTGTACATGGGAGATCTCAGCTTTAGGAAGTAGAAGCATATGACTACCGAGCTCCATAAGCTTGCGTACAAGAGCGGGACTAGTTCCAGACGTGGGACCTTTGGTCTTGGTTCTTCTAGTTTCCTTGTTGTCATTGTTGTGTGTCTTTGTACTTCGAGCTACAGTAATAAAAGACACTTGTCCTTGTGACATTTGCTTCCTTCCTTTTTGTGTACTGAGAGGTCCCAGTTAAAACTGTTGACTTGACCCTCACTTTAGAGATTCTTACTGGAGGAGACCCAGTTACCTCACGCTGATGCCGATAGTGTGACTTGAACCTTAGAGGTGAGAGTGATGGTTGGATCTCTTGGTAGTAACATCGAGGCCTTAGGACGTCATCCATGGCATGAATTCATCATTCACGTCCGGATTGATTGTATTCGGCAAAGAATGTGGTTCATCTATGGGATGAGACCAGATTTCTCTTATCATCAAAGAAGAAATCATAGCAGCTCTTGTGGGACTAGAGATGGTCCAGGACATGACAGAGAAGGTCCAGGTCATCCAGGAGTGGATGTAGACAGCTCAGAGCCGAAAGAAGTCCTTTACTGACAGGAGGCAGAGACCACTAGAGTTCAAGGATGGCGACCACGTTTTCTTACGGGTCTCACCTCGATGTGGAATTATGGAAATTTGGCTGAGGCGGAAAGTTGTCTCTGCACTTCATCGGATCCTTCAAGGTCCATAGTAGTGTAGGCGAGGTGGGTTACCTCTTGACCCATCCACCTCAGTTGCAACAGGGGCACGATGTCTACCACGTATCTCAGTTGAGGAGATACGTTCTAGACCCAACGCATATCATCGACCATGGGGAGCTGGAATTTGGTGATGGTGTGACTTTTGTGGGGTTCCCGTAGAGGTTGAGGATCGACATGAGCTGGTCCTACGTGAATGGTCGATTCATCTTGTGTGCTTTCGTTGGAAGCACGAGAACCTCCAGGAGAGCACATGGGAGCGGAAGGCTCAGATGTGTGCTTAGTACCACTTTTGTATCCCTAGTTTGTGTTAAAGCTTTACGGGGATGTAAATCCCTGAGGTGGGAGTATTTTAAAGACCCAAAAATTTGAAGTTAAATTTTTTCTTAATTTCTTTGGGATTTTACAAGAATGCAGTTTCTGACGGCACCTGATTATGAGGCCCGGTGTGCCCGAAATCAATTTCCGAAGTTTAGCTCGGGTACATTTAGTGAACGAACGAGCGGGTTTTCCTAACTTTTGAACCAGTGCTCAAAATTGAATCTGAGGGCACCGATGAAACCGCAGTGCCGGTAATTGCTTAGGAGCACCTTTTCTGAAGGTGCGTTTGCTCGGGAGGAGTTGTTAATTTTGTGGTTTTAGTGAGGAATAAATAAAATTATATTACATTTTTATTTATTTTCCTCCAGGTAGTTATAACCTATGTAAGGGAGTTGGGAGTGGGACCCATAGGTTGTTAACCAAACATGAGAGGATAAAGGTGGGGTGGGGCCCACACGATCCCAACCCCACATATTCCTTAACTCCATAACCCCCCATTAGTGTGAGACCACTCACCTCCCCCTCTCTCTTCTTTAATCATGCCAACTCACTTAATTAATTAAGTGATTTATGTGTTTGATTTTTAAAAATTGAAATGCTTGGCTTGATGTAATAAAATAAGATAAGTATTATTTTATTTGGGAGGGTTGGTTGTTGTGTGAGGAGATTGGGGAGATAGAACTCTTTTCTCTGGATAAGAACTTCATCCTCCCATGAAGAGCTTCAATCCTTCCGTGAAGAACGTCATCTCTTCAACGAAGAATGACTCAATGACTCCGGTATCTCCATTCCATTTCTCCTCTGCAACAAGGGAAGAGACACCGACGCGGGAGTTCTCCAACGACGTGTAATCATCCTCTTCTCTCCATGATAAAGAGAAGACGATGTCTCCTCAGACGCTCTCCATCAACGTCTATGGAACCACACCCCGCGACGCCACTTTCCGTGACGCTCTTCGAACATCAACTCGTTATCAAGTAGGGGTTTAATAATTGTTCAATTTTTATTTAACGAAATTCGTTGATAATCGTTGGATGCTTGCTTTCATTATAACTGGAGGAGGTCAGACCGCACAAACTCGGCCAACCCTCCTCCCCCTTTCATGTCATTCTCGTTGTGTCTTGAATGAAGGTGACGCGGTGTCGTCGCACCACGCAGAAAGGAAGGAACTGCGGCTGGTGCGGGCCGCAGTGAAAGAGCGCGGCTCCATCGCGCCTCGCCGTTGAGATCGGAAGAGCCCGCGGCCGGAGTCAGGTTGTGGCGGAGAGTCGCGGCGCCGTCGCATAGCGCCAGAGCTTCAACAATGGTCATGGTTGGGGTGGGCCGCGGCGGAGGGGTGTGATGCCATCATGCTGTGCCAGACGGGCAGGAGCCACGGCTCATAGCCGCGGCGGTTCAGGTAAGCGGCCAGCTGAGCCGGCCACCGGCTCACCCTGGAGGTGGGACCCCCCGCGGGTCCCACGTGGCCAACCGGCCGGCCATAATGGCAGGCCGTTACTCAAGGGAACCAGGGGGTTGAAACCCCCGGCCAGCCAGCAGGGGCGGACCCTTTGGGTCCTCCGTTTCAAGACCAGGGGGGCAGCGCCCCCCCCCCCTTCCGCGTGTGCTCTGCATGCGGGCGCCGCACCGCGCGAACCACCCAGTCGGGCCGGGCTGCTCGTGCTGGGAAGGGCCACCCTCTGGGCCAGGTCGCGCCCATCTGGTCCGGACCCGGACCTGGGTCTGGTCGACCCGGTTCGAGCCGCCCTAGGGGGTATCGTGTCGGGTCAGACCGGGCCTGAACCCCCTCTTTTTGGGCAGTTCTGTTCAAATGCTCATAACTTGGGATACGGACCTCTGATCGATGTACTGTCAGTTGCATAGCGATCCTTGGATCGATACGGTCGTTTCGGTATATTACAATCAAGGTTTCGGAGAACTTGTGTATGGCTGGGATGGTTTGAACCCAAAACCAACCAGGCCCTCAGAGCGGAAACACTAATAACTTGAGCTCTGTACGTCCGATTGACGTGTCGTCGACTTTGTTGGATTCCTCTTGATGAGACGGAACTTTTTGAATACTTCACCTGTGGTTTGAACATAGTTGGATAGTGTCTGAGTTGGATTGAACCTGAAATCCAACCGGGCCCCTGGAACGGAAAAGCTGATAACTTTCAGACCGGACGTCTGTTTGACAAACCGTCAGCGGCGATGGTGGTCACATTGAGAAACGGTACTTATGAGTATACCCTATGAGAGTTCGGGGTACAGTTGAGATACGATCGGGTTGGTTCGTAAACGAAACCAACCGGGACCCTCAGACGAAAAGGCTAATAACTCACAGACCAGGCGTCTGATTGACGTGTCGTCTATTGCGTTAAGACCCCTATGACGAGGAAGTACTTTGAGATACTTCTTCTTGAGACTTTGTGATACTTGGAGTATCGACCAGTAGCTTGTGGAGAAGACCCTCCCGGAGACGATCGTATGGAGTATGGAGACCGTGTAGCTGGATGAAACCTGATTACTGCTTGTCCGATTCGATTCGGAGTGACTTGCATAGCCCAGTGGGGAGCACTACTTTGTGAGGTGGCAGACCCATGGCAGAGGAGCACTACTTTGTGAGGTGGCAGACCCGCGGTACTCGACAGGAGGAGTACCTCTGTAGGCTATGAAGGGGAGCACTACTGTGTGAGGTGGCAGACCCATGGCAGAGGAGCACTATTTTGTGAGGTGGCAGACCCGTGGTACTCGACATGAGGAGTACCTCAGCAGTCCTAGGTTAGTGAGAAGTACCTCGAAGTCGTGATAGGATCACTGTACTCGTCAGAGATGGAGCACTTCAGCAGTTACAGTTTTGATAATGAAAATTATGGTTTGAGCTGATTCAATGACCTTTTTGTTTACCTCAGGATTGAGATGGGTCACTTGATAACTTAGGTATATGTATAGTCATATACCTATGTAGTGGTTATATGTTGATTTCATAATCTTTGTGTTTCTTCATGATTGATATGGGTTACTTGATAACTTAGTTATAAGTGTGGTCTTATACCTAAGTAAGGGTTATCTGTTGAGATTCGTCTTTGTGGTTATCCTTGTTGGATTTAGTGAGACCTTGAGGGTCTTGGGGTCCCTACTGAGTATCGTATACTAATGCCTGTATGGGATATGCATGCACCTTGTTATGTTGGTTATAGACGACGGGCAGCGCTGACAGAGGCTGAGTGTTTGAGGACTGGACAGTACCCGGAGGTGGACCTCACAACGAGCCAGTATCTGGCGATGGACTTCATGACGAAACGATATTCGGAGGAGGTTGACGGGCGAGAGCATTGTGGAGGCTATCTGTACCTACCCTTCAGGTAGGATCCGTGGTGGAAGATCTAGTAGTTGCACTATCTGTACCTACCCTTCATGTAGGATCCGAGGTGGACGACCTAGGAGCTGCTTCTATTCTTCCAGCTGCTTGACTTTTCTCTTGTACTTTTGATCAGTTGTTGTTGTACTTTCCGTTGGGTTTGTATCCTGGCCCATTTACTTTTTAGCACTTCTTTTGTACTTAGTGTATTACTTCCTCTTGTACTCTATGGTGTTTTATTTACTTTTATAAAGGAAATACCTTCCTAGTTATCGAGATTTACGCCTATGGTGCTAGTCGTCAGCCCTGGCCTATGGAAGGCGGGCTTGGGGTAGTCACGGAACGGGCCCCGAGGACGGGTTGTGACAAATGTCACCAGCTTCTTACCATTTAGAGAGATATCCTCTATGATAATTTTTTTAAAAACATAATGTCTGAACGATATTATTCCTATATAGTGTTTCATATACCATTATTTCATATAGGGATAGTCATTTTACAACATTATTATAGAATGGTGTATAAAAATAATTTTTTTCATTGGTGTTTCAAAGAACAACCAAGTATTCTATGACAAATGGTTACTTCGATCATACAATAAAACTATTAGAGGACCTCCTACAAGCATATATCCTTAAATTTTGGAGGTTATTATGAGAAACATATAACTATTTCTATATTTTCATATAATAATAAATTCCATGATAATATACTGATGGAAAATTATGAGACCATCTATGATTGGTCATGATGTTCATCTTTATACTGGTTAGAGGCAAAAGAGGATTTGATTCTGAGACGCAGCTCATTTTTGGAGACATTAGAGTGGGTACAACATATAAAAAAATTATGGATACTAATCAGTATAGTTAGATGGTTAATATCAATCATTATGGAAAACATATAGTGTTCTAAGTCAGTGATCAACTCTTCTGGCACGTTTCGTCTAGAATGAGGCTACAATGTTTTTTGTTGTAAGGTAATATATCAACATTATTCCATGTACCGTAAGAAATTTTGGAAAATGTTGGACCACACACTTATTAGATAACAATCACTTATAGATACAAGGCTATGCATGATTCTTTTCATGTATCTTATTTATGTCATTATCATTCAAATTTTTGACATTTTATTAATCTAGATGAGGTTGAGTTTGTTGTTGATGCTTCTCAATAGGTGATACCTTTTCATATCATTGATCATTTCTTAAGTAATCTCCAAGGTTGGTCAATTCGTATAGTTTAATTGATTTGGATTCTAAACAGTGTATAGGATGAGAACCAAGAGAAAGATTTTGACACATGTTCTTAGTGGATGGAGTTATGCTTAGGTGATGTTCAACCACCCTGAGAAGGAAAATTATGGAATTTGTTGTTTTGGGATTGTAGGCTGTAAGATACCATATTTTTAGATAGGTATTAACCATTTGTAATTATTTCTCATATTTGTTTATTTTTACAACATTTTTTAAAAACCTATGATGGGTCCTAGGGTGTCTGAGTCTTGTCTAGTGTAGATATATTCATGTCCTAGTGAAATAGGATGAGGAATGTGGTTGAAAAACAGTTAATAGTAAATGTGTGGAACAAAAATACAGAAGCATGGTTAGTTAAATCATGTTGAATTACCCATGGGTTTTCCATCAATACAATTTCTATATTTATTCATTTTTGTTTTAATATTAGTCGTTAGTTCTCTCTGAGATAATATTCCTTATTTTCCGGTACTATCTTTATTTATTGAATTTCAACTATTCTAGTCCCAATCAAAGGCTGATAATATATGATGAGTCTAAAAATATTTATTTTTTGTTAGTGTTAATGTTTTCCATAAATGATGGTATTTATCTATCATAATCATTCATTCCATGTACCTAACCATCCATGAAACTCCATTTAATTGTTCCGAAAAATTATTTATTCGGTAAAACCATGATTAGGTTGGTCTTTGAATCTCCAATTCATCATCATAGGTCGTGGAACTCAATGCGAGCCACACCATAAGACTTGTAACATATAATAATATGATAATTAAACCTCATTATGATATAAAAAACCATTGAGATCTGTTGAATTGGGTTTCTAAATGATTTTTCTTAATTGAATTAAATGATTTTGAGTGATACCTTAGTAATCCCCATTGTATAGGCTTTGTAATTAAACCACATTATGAGGTTTATTGATTTTTTATTTTAATTTCAATGTATAAATGATTTAAATGAGTGATATATGGAACAAGTAGGTCAATATACATTATTTAGTTATAAAATGAAACCATTTCAATGTTTGTTACTATAGAAACATCGGTATTTTTTAAAACAGTCTAGGTTTTGGTCATAAAGATTGACTTACATTAAAGGTATGGCTTGTCTAAAGTGATACATTTACTCCCCTTATTTTTACATGAAAGTGAAAATGGGATTCCAATTGATTCATTGATGCAACATCCAAGTGGGTGACTACATGTGGATTCAATATTTTTCTTTTGTTTGTGGATTCCCTAACAATGCAACAAGGTTTTACCTATATTTTCAGAAATTTAAATTGAATTCCTTAGATGATTATCCTTTTATTATATTTGATGTCATATAAATATTTATTTATTACCAATGGTACCTTTCAATTAAATCACTGTGTCTACTGTGTATATACTCATAGGGAATGAATAGAGCATTCCCCTTGGGGTGAACTGTTAGGTGTATACAACCATGTAATTCACGTAGTATTCAAACATGAATGATAAGGAACTTGTGGAAGACTATATAATCATAACTATATATATATATTAGTTGGTTTTAAAACTCATTTCCCTAATATAAATTTATTTTATAAAATAATATTAATGTTAAATTCTTAGTGAAATTCACATCATAGGCCGAAATAGGAAGTGTTGACGACTGTTCTGTGGGGAACCTGGATAGCCATGGATTATTTATTTATCACATTTATTTATTATACAATCAGTCATATCATTATATATTAACTGAATAAATATTTATACTCTTTTTGTGGTGGAATATTGTGTTATTCTCACACAATCTTTAGCCAACTAAGTTGTACAAGGACAGATTTTATGGTTGCTGGTTGGGGAAAAGATATAAATCATGGAAGGGACACTAGATTTATTATACTGGGATAGAGTAAAGTTCTATAGGACTTACATTGTATTTTAAATTTATTTGGAGATATAATTTGGCCTTTGTGTATTTTTTACATCATGTATTATGTATTAATACTATGATTTTCCCTTAATATTCTCCAATTTTTGAATAGCATCATGAAATCATTATTTTATATATGAAAATTTTTATTATTTATGAAATTTTTCTTTTATCTGGATGTTGTAATTTTATATTTATATTATTAACCATTTCATTGGTTTAATCATTTATTTTACCAGTGTTCTCATCTATGATCGCAAGGGTATATTTTCCACACAATAACACCTTTTTCATTCGATACTATTAAATAGCATATAGTGTTTGAGTCATCATTCATGAGGCCGTGTGGACATCTATGTTTGGTTTATTATGGGTGAATCTTGTATGGCTTATTATAGTCCACCATCTAAGATCAATGGTAAAACTGGATAGTATTCCCATGAGTTGTAGCGGGATGACCCACCTATGGATTAGGTCCAGGGTTGTAAATACCATTATAGGGAGAGTTTACATCATGTGTTATAGTCTATTAAGAGGGATGGACCTCATGATATGAAGATGAATAATTTGTTGACACATGAGATTACATTGAAGCATTTACATACTTTATATTGGTTGGGTAGCTCACATGCATCTGAGACTTGGGTTGAACCTAGGAATACTATCTTTGAGGACATAAAGGACCCCTTGAGAAAAGGGTAAATATATCCACATATATTATTCCAGGATGAGAAATGTGATGGTGGGATGTTGCGATCTATAATGATTAGTTCGTGGACATGGTTTGGAATGATTTACATACTACTTTTTTTATCCGATTATCCCCTAAGAAACTATGGTTTGTAAGGCTCATGATATCCTGTAACTAAATAAGGGGACATTACCTTTCCAAGAGTATGTTTCTTGATTTGATGAGTTATAATGGTTGACTCCATAATTATACTTATGGTTTTTATATGGTGATATTACTTGAG
Source organism: Viscum album (assembly GCA_963277665.1). Classification (NCBI taxonomy): domain Eukaryota; kingdom Viridiplantae; phylum Streptophyta; class Magnoliopsida; order Santalales; family Viscaceae; genus Viscum; species Viscum album. The sequence goes on from OY728123.1 coordinate 1,545,838,827, forward strand.
GATGACAATAGAAAAATGATAAAGTCATTGGTTAATGTCTTATATATGACCATATTGTTCGATATGGTGAATGAGGACTTGATTTCCAAGAGGAATCTAAGGGGAACCCATGGTCTAGGCTAGGGAACACCAGTGGGATGTGGATTATCTAGTGGTAGGAGTCACTAATTTAAAGGGTCTCAATACTCATATGGGGGATAGAGAAGCTAGGTGGTGAAAGAGATCATGTGACATCAATGTTGTAGGGAAGATCATTACAACTAAAAAATTAATAGGTTTTCTATTAAATTTCAATCTCTTTGGGTGATGGGTTATCTTTATTCTTTCGGTATGACAATGTCCCAATAACATAGTTATAAGAAATTAGGGGCCATTTGGGGGCTCAACTCTGAATTATCTACTCCATGATAGATAGAAATTTTGAGTTTGAGTAGTCACACTATAAAAGGTGGTGGAAAAGGTATGTTGTGTCAGTTTCGGTGTTTCCATCATTGTAGGGCTACACTTGGGAGTTATACTGAGGAAAAAACCATAATTTTTAGGATAGATGCATGTGTTTCATTAAAATCTAGATGTTTAAGATGTTTTTCCTTCTATCATAAAAGGTAAAATTTTTGTTGATTCAATATTATCTTCCGCACTAATAAACATTTTGGATTCACCATTTTATGTCTACTAAATTCTTTGAATGTCTAGGTTTATCCATAGATTACATTTATGTGGTGATGTCTATCAGATCCCTTTTGGGTATCTCATATAAAGAAATCTGTCATTGTAGGGAGTGTTCACTTGTGATTGAAGGTTATCACTTTCTATGTTACATTGTTTGGATATATATGACAAGTCTAACATAAATATAGGAATATATTTTTTGGTTCCATTTTCAATTAAAATATTTTTATATCATTGATTGGTGTCCCTCTCATCACCCAATGATGTCAGTTATGGCCATAAGGGTGAGTGGGAAATAGAGGCTAGCAGACACGGTCCTTGTAATAATAATATGAGTGGGGTTTTAAACAACATTTTCATATTTATATTCGATGATAGAGGGGTGTCGAATGTTGTTTTAGATCCTACAATACACTAGTTTTTAGAAGTTTTAACTGATAAATTTTTTTTGGTTTCCATCTAAGAGGGAGGTGTAGTTCACCATCGATCTTATGTCGGGTGATGAGATTATTTTTATTCTTCATTAATAGATATCTAATGCTGATATTTTGGTTTAGTAAATCAACTTGAAGAAATAGAGGGAAAGGGTTGTTATCTTCGATATTATATCCCCATGCAGATCTCCTATCCTATTTATGAAGAATGATGATAATACATTATGGCGTCATGGGGACTATTAAAAACTGAATCATGTGATTATTATGAACTAATATCCATAACATCATATTGGTGAACATTTTTATTGTCTTATGGGTGAAAAGATATCATCCATGTTGGGATTATTATCAAGCTATCAACAAGTAATGGTGAGATATTATAGAATGCACATATATCATCACATGGTAGGAATAGAATCTATTTGTACTTAGTGATCCCATCTAGTTTAATGATAATAAGTAGTTTTTGTGTCCTTGATGAAAATATTTTACCTAAATACCTTGATTCTATAATGATGGTACTTATAGATGATATCATCATGTATTCTCAAAGGATATAGGAGAATTTACATCACCTAAAGATAATTTTGGGTACACTGAGGGAGTATAGTTTTAATTATATGTTCTAAAAGTGTTGTTTTGGGATCAACTGGGTACATATCATAGATCATATCATTTCAGAATTTTTTGTGTCTATTGACCCTAATTAATGTGGTCATTGTTTTCTTAGGAACATCCCAAGTATGTTTCATATAATTTAGTATGAATTTTTCATGAAAAAAAATATATTATCTATGATTTATATAAGAAAGTTTCAATTTAACAATACCATTGAATATGATAACCAAAGGGGGATAATGTTTTTTCAATAATCAAGAGAGAATACCATAAAAGAGATATAGGGATGATTGACCTCATCACCAATCATGATCTTTCATAGCCCAGATAGAGAGTACATTGTATATTATGATGCATGAAGTGTTGGGAAGGGAAAAATTATCATATAGGAGGACTAATTATTGTTTTATGGTTGTTGGGGTTGAGGACACATCAATAAAATTAAACATTACTTGATCTTGATATGGAAGTATTTGTATATGACTTGGAACTCTAGTGACACTATATCATTATAGATAGGTTCATGGCCTATATGGACCATAAGAGTTTAAGGTATATCTACAATTAGTGAGACCACAACATTTAGATGTGAATATTGGTTCATCACGTCTCTTATTTTGATTAAAATAGATTCTATAAAATAGGGATGGTAAATATAATTAGATATTATCATATCTAAAAGGAACATCCTCAGGTTTTAAGGAGTATTTTTGTATGTAGAAATTATAGGAGTCTATTTTTATAAATGTATAAGGATGTATAAGGGGACTGGGGTTAAGAAACTATTGACACCTTATATACTATTCCTTTTTGTACGCATATGAACAAGAAGGGGTGGATTTTATATCAAGATTACATATAACTTAAGGATATATGTGATGGTTTGGAGCTACCAAAACCATATAATATTGATAAGGATTACATAAATCTAGTTCACATTTATGTTTTGGTGCTTAATAGTGTGTGAGAGGAGTAAATGGGGGAATATCAAAATAACTAGTAGGTAGTGAACTTGAGATCAAGTAAGCTATATCATTATATAAATCTTATGTATTAGTGGTTAGTAATTAATATGGAGATAGAGGGGATCATTACATAGTTCTACACCTATCATCATTTCCTAGCTGAGGATTAGGGAAATTTTTAAATATTCCTTTATTTTCCTATTACAATGTTAAAATTAGATGATATTACCATGGAAATAATAATAGGTTTACCATGAATTCCCTAGAGGAAATATATTGTATGGGATTTTATGGATTCTCAGAGAAGTTCTCCCATTTTCTATCATCATTTTACTCCTTTACGGTGGATGAGATGATAAGGTTATTTGGCTGAGAGATTGTAAACCTAAATGAGATAAATATGAGCATCATTTTTTATAGATATTTTTGGTTAATGTAATAGTTCTATAAGGGGTTATCGAAATAATTGACAACTCAAATGAATTTTGTTATTGATGTCCACCCTATTACAAATATTTATCTCCAATAGACTATTACGGTTCTAGTGGAATCGTTGTGATAATATTTTCTATATTTTTTCTATATAGATAAGAATTATCTATAACTAATTTTAATATCCTATAAAAATAGTAAATATGAGATTATTTAGATTATTCATTATGAGGATTGATTTTGGATTCCATTCCATTAACCCTTAGTTTTGATGGAGGTAGGTGATGTAGTAATTTTTGGGATGAGTCTTGTTATGGAGATGTCAGAAAACCTCATGTTGATTTGGAAGAGGATGGAGACTCTTGAGACTCAATATAACTTATATGAAGGAATTATTCATTGATTCCTTGATTTTGAGATAGGTCAGTAGAAATTTCTTCATGTCTTTATTATGTTTGTACACCATACTATATAGAGGATGTGGAATATGATACCTATGTACGTGGGTCCATTTGAGATTTTGGAGAGGGTTAGCCCAATGGTATACCTTATATCTCTATCATTGTGATCAATATCCTTCATGATATGTTTCATGTATCTCAATATCAATAGTATATTACAAATTTATCTCATGTGATTAATGTTGAGGGTTTTGATAAAAAGGTTGATTAATCCTTTGTTGTGAATATGGTTTTTATTTTAGATCATAGTGAAAAGTATATTTTTTGACAATCTATTATTCGTAGGTGGTTAATATTGGAATAAAAGTGTGAATGAGAGAAAATGTGATTGATGGAATTGGATATATAGGCATAGTGGTCTAAATTGATCATTGACAAGGATAATGAAATTTTATGGGACATCTTAATGATTTTCTATATTGATGTATGGAGGTTGTAAGACCCCACCCTTATTTTTATGTATGTAATCTATTTAATTTTTCTAATATCAATCTGTTTTTCTTTTAAAATGTGACCAATGGATTTGGGGTGGGGATAAAAAAAATTCTATAAGATATGTGGGATGTGAGGGAATGAATCTGAAAGGATGTAGTGATAATGAATAGCCATTTCCAGACTACTAGTAGTCAGTGGTCTTTTAGTAGGTAGGGATAGCTAGCATAAGCTGACCAGCAAGCTGGTGGGACTCACTTGATAGCTGATGAGATATTTAAATTATATTTTAAATGGGTAATGTATTTCATTACCTATAAAACCCATTTCCATAATTTACATTATTTGGCCCAATTTTTTGTTATTAGTAGCTGTGTGGTAGGCCTCCCCTTCTCTTTGTTGTTCTGGGGTGTTCCTTTACTAATTCACTGTTGATTGTTATTCTGTTAATTTCATTTGAAGGAACTAGGTAATTTTACAACTCTTTAATCATTTAATATCACATATGATTACTACCTAAATCCCTTCTACCTTGGTTAATGTAAATTCTTCATATCATGTATTTTGAGTAGTGTCTTTTTATAAATCTATGCTTGATTCAAAGGGTGACACTCAATATGGGGGGTCTCTTAAAACATACGGTAGGTTGTATCATTATTCATTAATAAAGTATCACCATACTAATACTTTTGATGATTTTTTAGTTATTCTGAATCATCATATTATTGTCATAAATAATTAATTTAAATGGTTCAACATCATTAATGATGAGATGAAACAACTATAGTCCTAGGAAGTAGGTTTTTCTTAAAATGAATTTTGATGAAAATATTCATGTGGTGGGTTTGTTCATTATCCATTACTTTTGTGTGTACTAATGGTGTTTTTTAAGGTTGAACCTAGTGAATTAATGTGTTAGTATGGAATATGGGATTTGTAGAACGACCCATAATAGCCATTAGTGGATTTGGCAGTAGGACCATTAAATGTAAATGGATATGTAAATTGAACCAAAATAGTGAAAATAGAATTAATTTTTTTTTATGAATTGAATGGTTGATAAATTAGTTTTTCTAAATCCATGGATATGTTTGTGAGTATACAATTACATGGAAGTAATCATGGGATTACTTAGTATTTCTATTAGTTTTAAATTCTATTCGAGAACCTATTATTACATTAGGTATAACACATGAATACATGGTTATGAGTAAACCTTTCCAATTCATGGGGGTGCTGTACTATGGAATGTCTTGAGAGAGATAGTGGATTCCACTTAGATTCATTAATTAAAATTAAATGGGATGTCTCCCATTTAGATTAAGGTAATATATTAACTTAATGATTTCCATTGATTAATTTAATGGATTCTTGTGGGGTTCCATTTTTAAATTTTGTGGGATGAGCTCCACGGATTCAGTTCAATCATATGAGTGTGGAATGCCTTTATTGTAAGAAATTTATAACTAGATAATCATGCTAATGAATGTCATGATATGTCCCATGAGATTATATCCAACTAATGGACACACATTGAAATTTAAAGAAGTTAATTCTTAGTTAGTCCAAATGTATTCCCTAAGGATAAATTATTATGCCTTCCTAGGTGGTGTTCCTTATAACCATAATAGGATACAATACCTCCTATTTATTATAAGAATATTGTTGTCAAATGAAGGTAGGGTCAGATAATGATGCCACCTAGAGATGAAAAATGGTTAGCTATTTTTTTATTTTTTATCTTATTATTTTCATAGCCCCACATGTTTATTACACACCATTAATATTTACATATAAAGACTATAATTTGATTATCCATAATCAATGGTATCCCAATAATTTCTACTGAAACCCATTTTGAGACACCAATTGATATGTAGACAGACTTCTTGGATGTATTCCACAATTAGGGGATGCACTATCCTAGTGATTCTTAATAGTATGACCATAATTGGAGTTGGGAACTATATTCTTGGGTGTAGCTCATAACTTCATGGTTTTCTCACTTTTGGTATTTTCCCATTTATTTAATTTTGGTAATATATATACATGACAGGATATATATATATATTCATGAATTATCTTTACATGAAATCATTTTTTACATTTCTGGGGTTGTGACACTGTATTTTATCACATGTTTGTTTTACCTCAATGTCATGTTTATGATATTTCATTTATTTTTAATTTGTTAGAATCTGACTAGAGTGTATAGTCTCCCCAAATCACCCATATAGGCCCTATCAGCAGAAATCCGTCCACGAGTGTATAGATATGAACATTTGAGGAAATGTAGCACAGTAGATTAGTGAATCAGTTTAGGGGAATTAAGTATAGGGACTAATAAAAGGTGCTTCTTTGATAAAAAAATTTCCATTGTAATGTTTATTTAATGATACATGTAAACTAATTGAAGATTAGTAATGGATAATGAGTATTACAAGATTATTAATAAAACGTATATAATTCATGCAAGAACATTAATTATTGAGGATATCTATAAGAGAATCAGTTGATGAGTTCAAATAAAGAGCTTATGACTATTAAATTTAGTTTATAGTAATTTTCAAAAAATAGATATAAGGAATTCGAGGTGCCCAATATTGTTGAAGATCAAATTTTAAAACATACACAATTGATAATTATTTAAGTTAATGAAGTTACCATTTTTATTTTTTTCCAAATACAGATATACATGACACTAAAGGTTGAAGATTTTCGGATAAAGAAGAAGATATCGGTACTATCTTAAAACAATAGTTTCGAGTTGTAAGAGAGAGTTACTGTGTTGTGTTTCTATCCACTGAAGTAGAAGAAAGGTAAAAAAGGACTAGTACATGTTAGTAATGAAATTAATTTAAAAAACATTTGATTAAATTGATGAAGATTAAGAAGAAGAATAATAACACAATGACTAAGTTGGTTATTAATTTTTCAAGAAGAAGAATATTTATTGATCCATACTCTTATATAAGAAGAAGAAGAAGAATATATGTAGAATAAGCAGTTGTATATTAAAAAATTAAAAATAAAAATGAATACTTATTATAAAAAAGAATTAATGAATTTTGTTTTTCTTATCTTAAGATAATAACAAGATACTGTTTAATATTTGTTTCAATATAGAAGATAATTTTCTTTTATTTTGTTTTGCATAAAAGATTTGTAAAAAAGAAACATGGTGAAAACATCACAATAATGGAAATATAATAGATTCAATTGGTTTGAGACTATACTTTTGACATTTATTCTTTAAGAAACTAATGGTTTCATAGTAGAAATTTTGGGAACCATGGTCTTCCATGCATGATTTGGAGTATCATTTGTTTTTGTTGTCAATCCTCAGTGGAAGTTCAGAATGTGTACCAGCAAAGAGATCATACAGTTCAAGAAGAAAACAGTATTGAAGGTGGCGTTGTTTCCCAGTATTTTCCAAATTTATGGGCCTGGAAATAGACAAATGGAGAAAAGTGTTTTTGGAAAAGAGACTTGTGCGCCGTGTACATGATGAAGAGGAAAATTGCGCGCCATAGGTTTTTCAAGATCAGAACATGGGAAAATGGCAAAGGGATAACGGTCGTGCAAGTTTTGGGATGGTCGTGCAAGTGACTTGTGCACTGTGAAGAGCCTTGTGTGCCGATTCCTAGGAGGACTGGAAACTTACATGCATATTGTTTTTCAAGATCATAACTTCAAAATATGGAAAAGGAATGAAGGTCGCGCAAGTATTAGTGTGGTCGCGCAAGTGTGTAGCACGACAGAGGCTAGAGAGGATGAGCTGCACAATGAAACCTGCGTGCCGAGGGAAGACTTGTGTGCCACCGCCCAGGGGGTCTAGTTTGCCTATAAATAGAGGACCACCCCTCCTAATTTTTAACGAAATTCAAGACTTAGATATTTCTCGAGCTCTCATCGCGCATTTGGTTAAGGCGCGCAAGTGGTTGTTGGGTCATGCAAGTAGAGGCTGTGTGCCGGTAGTTGGTTGCGTGATCAAGGTAGTTGGGAAGTTAAAGGCATAGTGTCGCGCAAGTTTGGAGTTAAAGGAGGTAGTCTCGTGCAAGTGGTTTGGTGTCACCTGCACGAAGAATTTTTTCCATGCAATTGACTTGCACTCCAGGATTGAAACTTGCGCGCTGGGCTTGGAGAAGCGCTCCAGGGTTGTTAACTTACATCTGTCCTTTTTGAAGCTGCATGAAAGCTGGAAGATCACCCAGAACCCTCAGCGCAAAGTGAGATTCGTCTTATGGTGAGAGTTGGACTTCAAAAGAGCATCCACATACAACATAGGATGCATTCTTATGAAATGATGAAGAGACCTTCATGTCTATAAATTGAGTGTGACTTCACCAAGGGCAGTGAGCCAGAGGGAGTCATCGGGAGTGACCCGAGGGAAGCGGTGAGCTATCCCTGAACCTTTGTAAAGGAAGTGAGCCTAGAACATAGTGACTGTGCCCGAAACTTTGTAATCCCCAACTAGTGAAGATTAGTGGAATTAGGTACGACCGAAAACTTGTCGGCGTATGCTCCTTAGACGTAGCCCTTAGTGGTGAACCAAGTAAAAAGTCTTGTGTCTTTTCTGTGCATGTGAATGCTTTCTCTCTGATCATATTCATCAAACAGGTTCAACAAGTTCCTACCAACGTGGGAACAAGATCTGTCACATTAAAAGAAAAAAATTTCACCCGGATTCACCACTCCTCTCTCAGGGTGTCCTGGGGTCCTTCAGAAATAATCATCAGGATGTTGTTAGATTACAAGGAGAACTAGACAAGTGTACAAGAATTAACCCTACCCTATTGTATTAATATATTGATACTAGTAGATCATATGATAAGGATGAAATTATGGATCATTATTGTGAGATAAATTTTGTTTAAAAAATTATACATTGTAAATATCTTTGTCACTTGTTTGAACATGTTTATGCATTTAGTTGTGTTGTAAGAATGAAAAAAGATAACATAAAATAGTGACTAAGGTAATTATAATATAATAATGAGATTGGTAAAAATATAATGGGATTGAAATGTAATAATTGGGAACCCAAAATGATTAACCCCCACTATTGAAAATATACCTCCAAGAATTTTATCAGGCTCATCCTCAAGAAACCACACAACGTAATAATGAATAATGATGGAAACATCACTAGGGAAATTTTATAATTTTCATTTTCATAAAAATAAATTATTATATAATAATTTTAAAATAAAAAAAATTAACTAATATAATATTACTAATCATTCTTCCTCTAAAATATTAAATACATTCCCCTTTTCTATTCCACTCAAATTGGTCAAAAATTTATTATTTTTTGTGAATTTCATGATTTATCCCATAAAGGATATAATTCCCTCAGCACATAATATAAGAGATTTATGATCAATATCATGTTTTTGAACTCTTTCCATGAACATTATAGTTTTCTAAATATTCATATAAAATGTAAATAAAAATTCATGACGACATTTCATTTATGATATAATGACTTTGAGGCGAAATGTTGGTGGATAATGATTAGAAAAATTAAATTTCAAGGGATGAAAAATAATTTTTCTGTTATTTGAGTAAAAATAACTATATTCAATAATATATAAGTAAATTATTAAATTTCCTTTTTCTCCCCATCTAAAGAGAAAAAATTCACACTTCCTTATCCTCTTCTCATGTAAGGTCAACATTTAAAAACATAAAATATTGATAACAACCCTCTTTTTTACTCTAACAAGATTTTTACACTCTGAGTTTTTTGTGAGTTTTTTGTATGGATATGTTCACACACCCTCAAAATATGAATTAATTAGAACCTCAATCCCACCACCAATACCCTACAAAAAATATTATAATAGTTAGTATAAGAATATATAAGGTTTTTCATGATATATATTGGTCTAGGAATCCCACAAGATCGAATTTTATTCATTCAATTTTTTTCTTTTTCTCCTATTTCAAATTTATTTTATTTTTCCAAGTGATGAAAATATAATATAGTAAAAATTAAAATAGTTGTGGTACTTTTTTCCATAATTTAATAAGTAAAAATCTCATACACATTAGTCATGGAATTATCACCAAATGGTAGCATAAAATCCCATAACTCCCTCTTTAAGGATTACAATATAAAATCATGAAAATATTATAAATAAATATTATAGGATGGATATATAAGCCAGAAATGTGGATTCCTAACAAGGAATTCCTTTGTCTATTATGGTTACCTAAAAAATTAGATGAAGGATTGGTCACAATTAAAAGTAGATAAATAATTTATAAATCAATAGAGTCTATCATTTTAATGCATTTTAAAATAATAAAAAATAAAAAATAAAATAAATATTTTCTAGTAGAACTACACAAAATGAGTTATCTTAGAAAACAGGTATATGGAATAATGTTTCAAAATAGATCATGTACATCTTTGGAATCAGAATTTAAATATTCTAGACAATCAATTCATGGAATGAACAAAAAATATTGTTTAGAAAATGAAATAATTTAGGAATAAAATTCAATAAAATAAATCATATCATTAATCATTTTAAATTAACTAAATATTGAAATAATAATCATGACTTATAAAATAACCTCATATATCTATAACAGTTATAATAATTAAGAATCATGACTTTTCAAGATGAAAAAATATATTACCTTGTTGATGATAACTTCAACTTATTTCCAATAAAATTTTTATTTTTTAGGAAAACACTTTTGTTGTTTTAGTGAGAACCCACACAAAGGCCTAACTCAAACAATGAATATAAGACATATGAAACTCCGAGATTATTATATGAGTATTTTAAAATGTAAATTCTAGAAAACTTATATATTTTCCATTCAATAAAAAAATTTAGTCTCCTAGTCATGTTTTAATAAGTCCATGATGTTTAATTCCCTCTTGTACCTTGTCTTATTATACCCTCCCCTTATTATCATAAATTTATTTTAGCTATAGATCCAAATAGGTTACTGTTTAATTAATAAGGATTATTTTTAATAATTTTATTTGATGTATAATTCGGTTTCAATCATTTCAATGACAACCTTCCTCAGACCTTAATTCTATTAATATCACCATTTAAATCCATTCCAGAATCCTATAATAACACCTCTTCATTAATGTGTATAACCTATGGGACTCTTCACACACAACTTCCCCCAAAGAATATGTGAAATTAATAACATGAGTCTCTTCCACCATAGGTTCCTTGTAGTGTTGGTGGAAGTCTTAATCAGGAATGGAGTAGACCGTTTATTTTACTATGTACATTGCACCCCCGCCATACACAATCTAGAAATTATCACCCTCAAATACCTTGTTTCCTTGAGACCTTCATTTGAGAGATTAGAAACCTCATAAAAATATATAATATTCAGAAAATAACCTTTAAAGGATTTGGAAAATGAAATTGTTTCAGGATACAAAGCCTACTTTAAATAAAAATTTGATGGAACCAATTCCTCAGATTTAGCAACATTACCTATTGAACTTTTCACTATGGAATTTGTCAATGTTTGAATCTATCCACATTATAAATCTCTTACCCTATATGACTATGTCGTAATCATATCATTAGTAAAATATCCCCTTTTATCAAATTTATTAAAATTATGTTAATCATATGTTTTCTATTTAACTCCAATGGGAATCATAAAGGGGTGCCTATACTAGAAAAATTATTATAGAACAATTTAGTTATAAGTCCATGGAACTTCCTTGACCATAACATTCCTCAATACCAACATCTATCCCCTATGTGTAACATTCTATTATTTAATTCTTTTTTCATCTACTAAACCATATTCAAATTCCTAACTTCATGGAACATGGAATTCCCCATGAGATTTATAATCTTATTTCACATCTCCAAAATTTGAGCAACATTCTCCGCATGTGGATTTATAAATGGGTTGTTATTCCCATCTATCCAAGGAAAATAATCCACGTACATTGTTACAATATTCCCATTAATTTTTTTTAGTTAGAATATACTCTGAAATTAATGCTTTTTCCACCTTACCATGTGTCTAATCATATATCTGGAAATCAAAATCACCAAGTACTAACACTAATGGAAAAACAAAGTCTCTACCCAAATATTAATGGTTTATAGTATAATATCATGCTATATGGAAGGTCCTGGAATTTCAATTCAACTAGAAGAAATCTATCATAACACATAAAAATGGGTTTTGTACATGCCCCTTTTCCATCTTTCCTAGTAGTAGAGGAGTCGATGGTTCCCTCTATATACTATCTGTTTTTTATGATCACATGATGGCCTTGCTAGGAATTTTTGAAACTTTATGACTCATTACTTATGTATATTTATAGTATAAAGTATTATACCATGATTCAAAGGATATGACCTACTTAATCATATACTAAAATTTGATTTAAAATAATACATACTTTTGTAGAGGATTCAAAATATCACTCTCTAAAAATATAAATCTAAGAAAAAGGTGAATCATGTATTAGCATATATGATACAAGAATAATTAATGCATTTTCATGTTCTTTATAATATTGAGGATTTCACAGGTTTGAAATTAGAGGCATTGGTTGAGAGGACTAACCAAATTCATCTATGAGACAGTATTATAGGTCAAGTAAAAAGAAATGTACTATCTAAGGGATATAAATTTTCTATGTTGAAGACATGAGAAGCATAATAAAAGGAGAATTTGTGAATATATTTATCACTGAACTAGATTATGATATTCTAATAATCAATTTTACATACCACATCATCCCCTTGTAGACCCTGAGACACATAAACAAATTTTTTAATCATGGAAACAGGGGGATATGTTTTTGGAAAAATGATTTTTTACATCATATATCTTTTTCATTATAATTTTTTGAACCTTAATCCCAAAATATGTTAATAATGAATCTACTTTTTTAAGGTTTCTTAATTGGTGTTTATCTAATTCATTATATCTATGGTAGATTATCATTTTAGTTTGAATATGAATGTTTTTTGAAATTTTATTATTTATTATAATGCCCAAAGTATTTGGTGAACCTTTGTTGGCATAAATAAATTTACATTGATGTAAAAAAAAATTATTCTACACCAATTAAAACATTCATTATAAACAATACCATGATAATATTTCACAACATTCAACACCAACTTAGCTTGCGTTATTCGCAAAAATGGGTTTCTACAAAACATCAATTAATTATAATAATTATTTAATTGAGACAGTAATAACCTATATATTTAACATATTAAATTGAAAAGAAATTACTATTTTGTAAATATTATTTTTAATTTTTTTATATAAATAAAAATATTTATAATAAAATATGTAATACATCTAGAGTCTTTATATGTGTGACAGTACTATTTTGTCAAATATACTACTTTATATGCCCTTATGTGAAAGATAAAAAATTTAATTTTAGTCAATATTAGATATTTAATGTGATGAAACATAAAACAATTTTGAATTCATAATTACAAATTTTCCTTTGGTTTAATTTAATGGTTTTTTATTAAAAACATCATTGTCGGGATGAATAGTGAAAAAAAACGAATTTCAATTTAAAACTGTTTTTTCATATAATATATTTACATTCATAATTTATGTTTCTAATTGGTTTCTAAGTGTAATGGGTTTAATTTTATATGAATAAATGTAATTTAGGTCATTAAAGAAATTGAAAATCAATTTGGATATCAAAACATTCAAAACATTCAAACTATTTTTCTAAAAATACACATGGCCACGACACGTCTGTGAGATTAATTTTAATTCCATTTATTTAAAAATATGATTTTAATTTAGAAAAATATATAAAATGATTATAATAATCTGTATTTATAATTTAAAATAAAATCATCTTAGTTGTTGACTGAAAATATTAATAGAATTTATTAAAATTATTTACTACAATTAAGAGAAGATTTCACATAACGAAAGACTAAACCATAATCATAACATCCAACATGACATAAAAATTTTCCCCAAGGATATTGTATGTACATATATAGATTATGTATTCCATTTTATCCAATTAGTACCATTATTGGATCCATATTTCTTAGATAAAAATCTCATTGGAATTCCATTTTATAATTTTTAAAAGAATACCTCTCCCCCTCCACAACAAAAAGGAAGTCACCCCTCACACATATTCACACCTCTCATTCCCTTTGTCTCGAATACAATCTTCATAAATATACTTCAAAAATCCATATCTTCATATTATATACATATAATATGGATTAAATCCATCAAAGGAAGCACTTTGGTGAACCCCGAAAGGTGTAACTCAAAAAAGTGGTAAAATACTTCTTAAAGCTTTTTTTTTATTTTCATTTTCCACCTGTAAGGCCCTGGACCCAATTACCCAGAGTCAGTTAATTATTATATAAAATTGGCACAATCAAAAGGGTTCAAATCCTGAATGATCTATCAGTTTAGTATCCATTGAATTACTAGATACTTCCATCTTTTTTAAATTACATTATGAAATAAAAACATCGACAACATTTTCCCCCATTTGAACACACTTATATTCTTAGAATATCCCTGTAGGTAAACCATAAAATACATTTTCACATTTTTGGAAAAATAAAACATAGAAAGGGGTGAGATTAGATGCTTAGTAAGGATAAAAATATAGCAGAAAGTTTCATAAGTTAACATAAACATTTAAGGAAATGTATAAGACTAAAACAAAACCCTTTAAAACATAAAAAGAAGCATAATATGGACCAGATAAAATAAAATAATTCAAATTTACTTATTCAAATAGATATTATTCTAGTATAATAATCATATGAAATATCAATAGCCACATTGACAATGATGGAAAGCATAATTTCAGACTTTATAACCACATAGTCAAGGATTTGTGCCAAGACTACAAATATGATTTTGTCAAGGACTTATTCCAAGACACTAGATTGTCTAATGAGACCTACCGATGTATCTAGGAGCTATAGTGGGCTAAACTCTTCACTAACTAAGTCCAATTCATTCCTCATATGAAAAGGTTTAAACATAACATAAACATTCGTATAAAAAATAGCACATGAAATTTCAATACATTATATATAAACAATGAATGGTGTAAAAATAACACATCCACAGTCAAAAATATCACAAATCCTTCAATACAATATGAACGTTATGTATCTTAATAAATCAACTTCAAACAACCTTAAAATCCATCAAAGGATATTGGCATAGATAAAATCAAAACCTTTTTATAGAAATATTTCATTTATTTTGAAATGATTTAAAAGTTAAATAATTATTCAAGAAACCATTTATTTTGAATATGTTATTATAAGCTTGTATGGGAAGCTTCAATGATGTTATAATGGTTAAAAATATCTACACCCACCATATAATTTAAATAATAACAATTTTACCTTATTTTTGTAAAAAATGTCATAATGATCTTTGTTTAGAAAAGGATGGGAAGATTATTTTCAAAACATATGAGGTCATAAAAGGGTATAAATGGAATTTACCCATAGTCTTGTAAATAGTAATATTGTTTTTATTTACATTTTTAAGAAAACTCAGATGTGGATGATAAATAGGTCCTAGTTGATACTTACGTCTTAACAACCTTAGATAAGTAAATAGATTGTAGAATTAGCCTTTACTTTTACTTTTCCATAGTCGATCGTATGTTAAACTCTTGTATAATAGATAAAACATTGTTACTAAATAATACAATAATCATGTACATAAATATTATATCATATATGATCTTATAATATTGCCTGGTTGATAATATTTTAGTAGAATCATCATTTCAGGTGTAACTGATTCTTTTTCCATTATAAGCATAGTTACGTAAGCCATGTTTGTTATGGATAGGATGTATTCGATTCATGTACAGAATTATATTATGTTAATAAACATTATTTTAAATCATAAATATTATTATTTAATGATTACGATGGAGAATGAATCTCTTCGCATTCGTGGAGTCAATAATTCGTACGTACGCACGAGCGACAATAACAATATATTGATTGTGAAATAGTATCCAATTTGATGGTATATCATATATACCAAATCATTAACATGTTATATTGATTATTTAAAATAGTTATACTCATTATTATACTCATTAATAAAATGAAGTGTTTGAATAACAAACTACACCACGACATGGAGAAGGTAAGCCATACTTACACACATATGGTGACATTGTCATTTATATAATGAATAAAATAACTAATACGGTTATACCAAATTTATAATAACATACAATTTTTTATAAGGTACTGGATTTATTATTTTGGTATGGAAACAACAAATAAAGAGGCAGTGGAAGAAGAAAATAACTTGAAATTGGGTGGTGAAATTATTATCTCTTCTTTGGGTGTTTACTTTTGAGTTGATCAAAAAATTTCCATAGGTAGGCTTTATGATAAAAGTAAGGCCTCTAGGTTAAAGGGAGGATATTTTTTTGGATATTTTTGTAGGGGTTGGCCGAGCCAAATGGCTTAGGAGGTCTGATTATAAGAGAGAGGGAAGTACCCTTTTATAAGAGAGGAGTGGGTCACATTAAAAAAGCATAAAATATTAATTTATAATAAAATCATATTCAGTTTTTAATGGCTCAAAAATAATTTATTTATATTATAAGGTTTTTATGAGTCTAAAACCACTGTACCAATAGGTTCTAGATAGGTTTAGGCCACCATATCCACCATATCTTTTAGATTAAACACTTTGTTAAATAGTATGACATTAACCATGTCTCTTGGTATTTTTATATTATATGGTTTAAAAACATACTATAAAAAATCCTTGATAACCCCAAGTGATTTATAATAAATATATATAACATCATATAATTCCATTGGACAATCCAAATATTTTAAGAAATTTTATATCAATTAATAATATAGTATTTTCTTTAAAAACAAAATTATGTCAATTTTGACACTATTAAGTATTTTGTTTTTTTGAAAATCATAAAAAGATAATTACATCGATAAAAAATTATTAAATCAAACATAACATGTCATATTAACCTAGAAAATTTATTTAATACATTAGAAATCTCAATTTACATTTATTTTTATATTTATAATATCAATTATTCTAATATTTCATTAATAACATAATTACTATTGAATCATTGTGTCCTAAATATATTTAATTATTCAACATCTAAAAATTATAAATAAAATAACATTATGTATTAAATTTTATTATATATTAATGAATATTTATAGTCTAATTTATATTATGTGTTACTCTATATTAAAAATGGATTAGTTATTAAACATTGAATTTAACACTTTTAAATCTTCTTTAAATAAAATAATAACACATTTCCAAATCTAATCCAAGTTGACAAAAAGAATCATATTTTATTCATAACCTTGTTTCTGGTCATATTACACATATAAAATATAAATAGGACATGTTTTAGGGTAATTATAATATAATTTTTACCCTTAAATACCCTCTTTAATTTTAACAGTGGTAAATAAAAGTGTTGAGTTACTATTCACAAAAGATTATTTTCATCTTATTAAACCACATTATACTTACTGATTTCAACCATGTCCCTTTTATTTTTGAAATTCAACTCGTAGATGTCGTAAAAATACATTTTATGCAAAATTTTAAATGCCTCTAGAAGGTGGGTAAAAGATGGTAAAAGGTTCAATAATATTTATATATCTAAACTTATTAATAAATGACTCAAATGAATTAAACATAACAATTATAGGTATTATTTATCTATTTTGACCTAAAATAACATAAAATAAAATCAATAATTATTTAAATGAAATTTTGGTTTTAAACAACAACACATTGTTTTTAACTATTAATAATAAATTGAATGTTTTTAGAAAAATATCAAAAATTCACCCTATGCTAATTTTGATATTCTGAATTAAAATATGTAGTCCATTTTGAATAATAAAATATATAATATTTTAAAAAGTGGGTAAAACTATTCATAACAGCTAGCTTCATTTTTCATTGTCTGTTAAAAATCCAAGTTGCATAAAACACAATCTCTTGTATTATTTAAATGGAAACATACCTTTCAAACTTGGGGTGTTACATTCTCCCCTCCTTAAAATAATTTCATCGTCGAAATTTCTAGAATATTAATGCATAATAAGGTTTGTGTGGTTCTTTATCATAAGTTCCTTGGGATCCCATGTTTCCACTTCCATCTTATGGTTTCTCCATAGAACTTTTATCAGACAAGTCGTCAAGTTTCTCATCACTTGTTCTCTTGTATCAAGAATTTTGACAGGCTATTCACCATAAGAAAAATTAGGTTCCAATTCAATTTCCTCATAGGTGAGTACATGCGTTGGTTCAGGCATGTATTTTATCAATAGTGATATGTGGAACACATCATGAACTTTTGAGAGACTAGGAGGCATTTCCAAATGATAAGCTATAACTCTAATTCTTTCTAGAATTTTGGAAGGTGGAATGTACCTGGGACTCAATTTACCCTTCATAGAAAAATGTATAAAACCCTTCCTTAGAGGTACCTTCATGAAAACATGGTCACCGACTTGAATATCCAAATCCATCCTTCGGTTAACAGTATAACCCTTTTTCTTATATTGGGCTTCATTGATGTGTATTTGGATAAAATTATCCTTTACCATAGTTTCCTCACCTAGTTTGGGGCATACGTGTTTTCTTTCACCAATATCATCTCAAGAAGTTGGTGTGTGATATCTCTTTCTATATAATGCTTAATATGGGGACATATGAATACATGAATGGAAGATATTTTTAAAGAAAAATTCTACCAGAGGTAAATATTGATCCCACATAGCTTGAAAGTCATGTGAGCATGATCTCAACATGTCTTCTAAGGTTTGAATAGTACATTCTAATTCTCCATCAGTTTGAAGGTGGTAAGAAGTTCTCAATAAATATTTAGTATCCCGGGTATTCTGATAACTTTTCCAGAATCTTGGTGTAAAACAGGTATCGTGATCAGAAACAATCCATTGGGGTAATCCATAAAGTCTTATAACTTCATAAAGATAAATCCCTTCCATGAATTTAGGTGGTAAATCATCACTTATAGAAAAAAAATGTGCTGACAATGTAAGATGATCAAAAATAAACCATGTTGCATCCTTCCTTCAAGTAGTCTTTCGTAGCCCCATGATAACTTCCATCGTAATATTATCCCATTTCCAATCAGGTTTGGTAATAGGTTGCATGAATCTTCTACGTAGTTGTCTTCCATCATTAACTTATTGAAAAACAATACATCTTGAGACAGAATCAACAATCTCCCTTTTCATGTTGTCCAATTAAAAATGATCCTTCAAATATCTATACATCTTGTTGATCCAAGGGTGTGTAGAGAAATTGGAGCTATGAGAATCATCCAAAAATTCCCTTTTTTGATCAGGTATGTTAGGAACACAAATTCTCTTCGGAAATTTTAAAATTCCATCTTCATAAATGAAGTAACCCAATATCCCATCATTCATAGATTTATTTATATTTTGAAACTCCTCATCATTATTCTAAGAACTATTTATCCTTTCTAGTAAAGATTGTATGGAAACCATTTGAAAAAGTATTGATGTTTCACCTTCCGTGGTTATTCACATATCCATCTCTACTAGATCGATGAAAATAGGATCACTTTAAACTGTCATCTTGTTCAAAACTCCATTATTATTTATACATAGATCATGTGCCTCCTTATTTTCCTTCCACTGGTGGAAGTTTATAGTGAAATCATAATACTTGAGTAGTTCAACCCATATTATTTTCCTCATGTTGAGTTATTTCTCTGAGAAAATATACAGAAAACTCTTGTGATCAGAATAAATCACACATTTTTCGCCATAGTGGTAGTGTCTCCATATTATCAAAGTAAAGATTACAGTTTCTAATTCAAGATCATGAGTAGGATAGTTAGTTTGAGGAATGATTACCTGTCGTGATACATAGGAAACAACTCTATAATTCTTCATATGGACACAACCATGTTCTTTCTTTGAAGCATCACTATAAAAAAAATCTATCATTTCTTGATGATATAGTCAAGATTGGAGCATTGAAAAATCATCCAATATGTTATTCAAAACATTATTCACACTCTTTTTTCCAATAAAATTTAACACCTTTACGTGTGATTTTTGTTAATGAGTTGGCCAACTGAGAAAAATTCGGGACAAAACATCGATAATAACCTGCTAAACTAATAAAACTGCATATCTCAGTTATACTCATCGGTGCTGGCCATTCATGGATTGACTTGGTATTTGAAGTATCAATAGAGATTCCATTCTTAGAGAAAATATTTCCAAAAAATTAAATATCATGAAGCCAAAATTCACACTTTCTAAACATCCCATATAATTCATTTCTTTTAAGAGTATTTAGAATATTGCACAAGTGACTTTCACAATCTTCGTAGGTTTTGGAGTATACCAAGATATCATCCATAAATACCACTACAAGGTCATAAATATATTACTTGAAATCTCTATTAATTGAATCCATGATGATTAAGGGTGTATTATTCAATTCGAACGACATTAATATGAACTCGTAATGCCCATACCTGGTTCAAAATGCTATCTTCAGAATGTCTTCCTTCTTCATGCACAACTGATGGTATCCTAATAGAAGGACAATTGTTGAAAAATGTTGTGCTCCATGAAGTTGATATAATAAATAATTAATGAGAGGCAGGGGATACGTGTTCGATATTTTTATAGCATTAATCTCCCTTTAGTCAATGAACAACATCATAGATGCATCATTATTCTTAACAAAAAGGAAGTGGGCTCCCCATTGAAAAACACAAGGGAGAATATATCCCTTATTACTCAATTCCTCTAGTTGTATATTTAGTTCCACTAATTCCATTGTGTCTATTCAATAAGGGGTCTTTGATATGAGCCTTGAACCAAGAGTTAAATTAATAGAAAACTCAATCTCTCATTCTGGAGGTTGTCTGGGTAAATCCTCAGGTAAAACATCAACATATTCTTTCACAATAGGTAATTTGACTATTCGAACATTATTTTTCTCACCCATAGTTATTTCATTCTCTTCCTGCCTAATAATTAAATTTAGTAGAGCTACTAGGGGTGGATCTAGAAAAGAATCAGGTGGTGATGTTTCTAATCTAATTATAAGGTACTATTTATCATCATCGGAAATTGTAACCTCCTTTTTTTAAAATAAATTTTCGCCTCACTGTCTGAAAACCAATACATTCCAAGGATTATATAAAATTCAGTCATGGGTATTACAATCTGATCAGTACATAAAGAACCTGTATATGCCATTATGGGAACTAATTCACAAAACATTGTTACAGTGATACTTCCTTTAAGAGTTTTGAATGAAAACTCCCTTATTTAGTCTAATTGAAAATGTCTAATTTTATTAGTAAACTAGGAAGATATGAAATGATGTGATGATCCGGAATAAAATAAAGCATTGGATATACATGAGGAAACCATTCAATTACCTGCCACCAAGTCTTTCGGAGCTTCAACCTTAGCAAAAGTGATCACATATGCTTCGCCTTACTCCCTTGGAATTTTCTAAGGTACGTTCCTTTGGCGCTTCAGAAATTAATTTTCATAATTCCCCACTTCTCTACAATTTTAGCAATCAAAATTGATATCCTCTATCTTCCCCTTTCATGTCACGATTTTGGTGGCATTTTTCACCACACATGTAACATACTCCCATTCCTTTCATGAAAATACACGGGTGTTTCTTCCCACATTTACCACAATATGGATATTCAAATTTTCCATCATTTCCCTTATTTACATTTCTAGACTGTTCAATAGATCTCTTTTTCTCTTTCTTTTCCTTAAAGTCATAAGACTTAGATAATTCCTATTATATCTAGATAGCACATGAGATAAAATCATCGTATGATGAGAAGGATTTTAAGACTAATGCTCTTCAGAGAAATGGTTTTAACCCATAAACAAATCAACCAATTTTACTCCTAGGGTTGCATATATAACATGTTTCATGCCTCGCTAACCTTCAAAAGTTATCTACATACATTGTGATATTCTCATCCTCCTTTTTCCTTAGACTCATAAATTATCTTTCTGTATCAACTAGATGGTCATAGGGAACGTATTTTTCTATGAAAATCTATTTAAACTCCCTCCATTCCATTTTTGATACTTCTTCATTTTCTTTTGTGTTTAGGATTAATGAGAACCATTGATCTGCATATCCCATGAGGCGATGAACTGCCAATGCAACTTTTTCCTTTTCACTACTCTCGAAAACATTAAATATTTTCTCTTTTGAATTCATCCATTTATGATCTACTAATGGATTTATACTACCGTTGAATGTTGTTGTTAGTTGAATCATTATGCTCCCTATCATTGATCCTGCGAATTCTGGATCAGGGTATTCCATACGGATTAGGTTATTATTAAAAACCTTAGTGAGTTAACCCAATATGGCGATAATCTAATCATCCCTAATTACATCACCATCTCAACAATAATTATCTCGAGTAGGAGGGAAATCCCTACATGGATTACATGCATTGATACGATTTCCATTCCTTCTACTAAGTTCCATTTCAAAACAATTTCATTTAAATATATTAGTTTATGAATCACAATTCATAATTCCTAACATGTACAACTATTAACATAAATTGAATAGTTTATAGATAAAATCCATAATCAGAAAAAAAATCATTGAGGAGGTATAAAATCATAAATCCTTTATAATGGTTTGTAAATAGAATTTGAATTATCCCAAGCATATACCTCATGAGTATTGTAACCATGTGTGTAGCTATGCTTGTTGTCAGGCACCAGTTCTTATTCGAGTCTAGCTCAATGTGGTGTTTTTGGGTTTTACCATTTGGTACATCTGTCCCAAAGCCACCTCTCCCAGCATGTATCTAGACAGGGACGTATTGCTTTGAAAACACACAAAATCTCTAAACAACCAAAAATCTAGTATGTTCTTCTATACTAATTCTTAAAGTCTTTCTTACTGTAATTTTCTCTAATTAGTGTTTTTATAAATATAGCTTCCAATGATTGTACTAAACTACCTCTGATACCAACTATATTGCCCCAACCCCAGTTACCTAGTGTCAGGTAATTATTACATAACATTGACACGATCACAAGGGATCAAATTCTGAAAGACCGGTCAATTTAGTAACATTGGATGTACTAGTTACATTCATATGTTTTACAATACCTCATGAAATAAAAACATCAACAAAATTTTGTCGCATTTTGAACACACTTATATCCTTATCCTATCCCTATAATTTAACCATTAAATACTTCTTTACATCCTGGAAAAAATAAAACATTGAATGGGGTGAGTTCATATGCTTATTAAAGATAAGAATATAGAGGAAACATTCATAAATAAGAACAAACCTTTATGGAAATGAATAACATTAAAACTAAATCCTTTTAAAATTAAATATCATCATAATAAGAAAAGTATAAAATAAAATAATTCCATTTACTTATTCACATGGATATTCTACTAGTCGAAAAATCACATGCAATATCAATAGCCAATTTAATAATGATGGAATGCATAATGCCAGACTTCATAACCACATAGTCAATGCCTTTTTCCATGAATACAAATAGGATTTTTTTCATGGCCTTGTGCCTAGAAAATAGATTGTCTCATGAGACTTACCGATGCATTGAGGAGCAATAATGAGCTCTACTAACCACTTACTAATTCCAATGCATTCCTCGTATGAAAAGGTTTAACATAAAATAAACATTCATATTAAAACTAGCATAAAAAATGCCAATACATTATCCATAAACCATAAATGGTGTAAAAATAATACATCCACTTTCAGACATATTATTACTCACTCAATACAATATGGATGATTTGTATCATAATAAATCAACTCAAACAATCTTAAAATCCATCAAATAATGTTGTCATAGATGAAATCAAATCATTTTTAAAGAATTATAACTTTATATTTTGAAATAATTAAAAGTTATATAATTATAAAAGAAAACATTTATTTTTGAATTTTCGTGTATGCTTGTATGGGAAGCTTCGACGGTGTTATAATGGCCTAAAATAGTCGTATGAACCATATAAGTAAAAAACACATTCTTACCTTAATTTTGTTGAAAATCTCATAATGTACCTTGTTTGGATAATGATGGAAATATTCCTTTCAAAACACATATGGTCATAAAAGGTTATAAATGACATAGAACCATAGTCTTCTAAATAGTAAGAATTTTTTGAATTTAATTTTTAAGAAAACACAGGTGTGGAGGATACAGAGGTCCCATTAGATACTTATGTATTAACAACCTCAGATAAGTAACAAGACTTTAGAATTAATCCTTAACATGTAAATTTCAATAATAGATTGTATGTTAACCTCCTATATAATAGTTAAAACATTGTTATTAAATTATAAAATAATCATATAAATAAATATGATATCATATATGATCTTATAAATTTCTTTGTTAATAATATTATTGTCGTATTATCCTTTCTGGTGTTAACTGATCCAATTTCCTTTATAAACGTGGTTAAATAAGCAATATTTTATGGATAGGACGTACTAGATTCATATAAATATTTATATTATGTTCAGAAACATTACTTTTAATCATAAAAATTATTCTTGAATGATTACGATGGGTAATGAATCTCATCATGTTCATGGAGATGGTAATCTATAAGTACGCACTAGCGAAAATATCATTATATTGATGTTAAAATAATATGTAATTGGATGTTATAACATATATAAAGAACCATTAACTTGTTATATTTATTTTTTAAATCATTTATACTCATTATTATACCCATCCAAATAAGGAAGTGTTTGAATAAGAAACTACACCACGATGTGGAGACGGTAAGCTGTACATACGCACGTATGGTGACATTGTCATTTATAGGATGGATTGAATAATGAAAAAGGTTGTACCAAATTTATGATAACATAATAGTTTGTAGAAGGTCCTGGATTTATTATTTTGGTATGTAAAAAACAAAGTAAGAGGATGTGGAAGAAGAAAATGACTTGAAAGTGGGTGGTGAAGTTATTACCTCTTCTTCAGGTGTTTCCTTTCGAGTTAATCAAAAGGGAACCATAGGTTTGATTTCTGGTCAAATTAGGGACATTAGGTCGAAGGGAGTATAGTTTTGAGGATATTTGGGTTGGGTTTGGCTATGCCAAATGGATTTTGATGTGTGAATTTAATATAAAGTGAAGTTCCCTTTCATAAGAGAGGTTAGGGTCACTTTAGGAAAACCCTAATATATTATTTTATAATAAAATCATTTTCTATTTATAATGGCTCCAAAATGATTTAGTCAGAGGCTAAGATGGGGATGGGTCGAAAACCTTTCAACCAATAGGTTTTAGACAGGTTTAGGACACCATATTAACCTTATCTTTTAGATTTAACTCTTTGTTAAATAGTTTGACCTTTACCTTGTCTATTTGTATTTTTATATTATATGGTTAATAAACATACTATAACAAGCTAACATAACCCAAAGTGGTTAATTATTAATATATATAACATTATCTATGTCTTTTGGTTAACCCGCATATTTTTTGCAATATTATATAAATTAATAATATAGTATCTGGTTTAATACTCAATTATGTCAATGTTGACTATATTTAGTATTTTGTTTTTTGAGAAAATCATAACAGCATGATTGCATCGATAAAAATTATTTAATCATCCCTAACATGTCATATTATCATATAAAATTAGTGGAATTCATCAGAAGTCTCAATTTACATTTATATGGATATTTATAATATCAATTATTTTAATATTTTATTAAAAAGCTTATTACTGCATCATCATGGTGTTATTAATAAATTAAATTAGTTAATGTATAAAAATTATATATAAAATACCATTATGTAAGAAAAAGTTTTATCTTTATAATGAATATTTATAGTTGAATTTATATTGTGTGTAACACTATATTAAAAATTGTTTTGTTATTATACATTGATTTTAACACTTTTAACTCTTCTTAAAATAAAATAATATTAATTGTCCTAATCTAATCCATTTGGACCAAAAGGATCATATTTTATTAATATGGTTATTTTTGGTCTAATTACACTAATCCAATTGAATTAGGTCATTTTTTAGGGTAATTATAATATCATTTTATACCAAAATTATCCTATTTACATTAAAACGTGGAAAATAAGTCAACAGTTACTATTGAAAAAAAATAATTTTCTTCTTATTGAACCACATTTTAATTACTAATTTCAACCGTGTGTCCTGAATTTTATAAATTCAACTCAAAGTGGGGGTAAAATTTAGTTTTATGAAAATACTATAAATTCTCCTAGAAGGTGGGTAAAAAATGGTAAAACATTAAATAAAATTTTATACATCTAGAGTTAGAATAAAATGACTCCAATGAATTACATTAAAAATATATAAGTATTATGAATATATTTTGAACTAAAATAAATTACAATAAAATAACTAACTATTTAAATAAAATGTCTATTTTAAACAATAACATTGTGTTTTTCAGTCTTCATCAAAAATTGAACGTTTCTACAAAAATACAAAAAATCGCCCTAAGTTTATTTTGAAATTACGAATCCAAAAAATGAAGTCTATTTTGAAAATTTAAATTGACAAAATTTCAAAAAGAGGGTATAGCTATTCATCAAAACTAGTTTCATTGGTCATGGTGTGTTCAAACACCATGTTGCGTACAACGCAACCTACTACATTATTCAAAGGGAAACGTACCATTGAAGCATGGGGTGTTTCACCACCCCTAAAATTTCCTTATTAAATGAATATATTATATCCATACAATAATAAATATACATAGATGTTTTTTTTCTATGTGTTTAATCTAAAATTATACATAGTTCCAACTAATGTGTAACGACTTTACCATTCATGTGTTCGACAGACTATCACTTCATGAAATGAGGTTGTTCATTTATCCATTGAAAAATCTTATGTTTGGGAATATAGATGAAAAATAGGTTATATATATATTATTTATGATTTATTTATGATTATATAATCATTATATAACACAAAACATTGTTCTTTCCAATCTGTGTAAAAAAAATCATTTTGGGAATTGTGGACCACTACCTCATCAAAGAGATGTGATTCGTTCCAACTCTAAATGGAATGTATAAAGGACGGGTAAATTAAATTTATCTGATATGTATGAAATAATAATTATACTCTATTTATTATATATAAATATATAAAAATAATCAATTTACATACTTTCTTTAAATATAATAATCAAATGGAAATAACATTCATGTGTACGTACGGCCTACCGTCTCCATGAAAGATGTATTGAATTTAATATTTATATATTTCATAGATTAGTATGAATTAATATATATGTAATTTAAAAGATATTTATATAATTTTTCACATTATCAAAATCATTATATAATTATTTGGACATGAAATATTACAAATCAAGAATCATGTGTGGAACAAGGTATATGTTACTCGAAATGATACCTTAATATGGAAATGTTAGTACGATGATTATATAAAGACATATATGGTATTAGATTAATTAATACGGTTGTATATAATATGTATAGTAAACTTATATTTTTTACAGATAGTTTTTATGAGTACGATGAGAGTCATGACATAAGGTAATGTGATTTCTATTGTCACTTTTATTTCTCTGAGAGTTATTCCATATTCACTGCTTTTTTCATTTATGGGGTGTATCATATTCATAGTAATATAAATATATAATTATTATACTTAAATATATTGGTATTTAGATATCCATTTTCTGATATTTAATTCATATGGTTTATGTTTAAAAATTTACACAATCGGTAATGTAGTTTTGTCTCTATTTTCATTCATTAAGACATAAGTCATGAATTTAAAAAAATATCATTTCAAAAATGTTTTCAAAAATATGATTTCATAGTTTTCATAATGTTTTCATGATATCAGTGTAAGTTATCAATTTTTTTTAGATAATTGGTTTTCAAATCATTTTGAATATTTATTTATATTTTTTTAAGATTATTTTCAACGATAGTGGTTTTCAAAAATATTATAGATTTAAAAATAATTTTCTAAATAATAAAGTAAATTTCAATCAATAATTTTTTATAAAAGATTATTCAAATATATTTTCCATAATAAATGACATCTATTGGTGTTAATCATGCCGTTTTGGGGAAATGATTCAAAGGATCCCTTCATATTATTTATCTGAATTGTTTATGTTTTTAGGACTGGTGTTTATGATACATGATTCTATTTCACAGGTTATATATTTATGAAACCTATTTCTTCATCATGTGTTATATGTCAAAAAACCCACTTCATTTCATGATTATTATTTTGATGAAATGATTATTAAACCTATATATGTTTTCATTGGTTTTGATATGATTACATGTGTATCATACCCATATCTTTTCAGGGGTTATTATATGATTTTTTATGATCTTGTGCAACATGTATATATGGTTTAATTATAATATGGGTGTGAAATATTAATACCACCCAATTAATTGGTTAATGATTTATAAATCAAGAATTAATTATGGGCTTCAAATAGATTATCTTGATCCACTATAGAGATGGGGAAACATGATCAACTATGGAATGATGGGAAACCCCGATCCAGTATGGGAAGATGGGGAAATCTGATTCTCTCTAGAAAGATGGGGAAAACGAATCCCTTCCATTGGAAGGATTGAGATTAGGGATGGTAGTGTGTCTCTCCCATTAGGCATAGTCCCCAATAGTTTAGATATTATTTTTTAGCAGTGTGCTATATTTTATTGAGAATTGTATTAAAGTTTTATCTATATTCCTTAATTCAATGTCTTATTTATAGGTTATGACTTCAAGGCTCTGGATCTTGATTCGCTTTTGATCCATGTCTTATGAAAATCAAAAAAGTATTCCATTATATACGTTATTGGTCCTTGATATGAAGGGTATTATCTTCTAATATTATGATAAAATTCTTATGATTTTATATTGTTGTTCACGCTTACATATATCCCATTTTTACCTTACTGAGAATCTAAGAACACCCCTTTTATGTTTAATTCCCCAGGTTATGAATATATGAATTAGTAATGACGTGTTTTTGAAAGATGATAGTCACAAGGAACCTAGTTGGAGAAAATTTATCTCACTTATCTACAATGGATTATGTTTCCCGGTTTCCAAAGGAACTAGGATAATATAGTCTATGGGAATCTGTTTGTGTAATGTATTATGTACTCCGCAAAAGTGATGAAAAGTTAATGTATGAAAATATATTGTCTCTATAGTTGGTTTTAAAGAAAAGTTTTAGTGAATTATTATAAACTTGGATGATAAAACCTTAGTGACAATTTTATGTATATATATAAGGATAAGTCTAAAGACATGAAAAAGTATTAGAAAATATCTAAAAGAATAGCTAATGTGTATAGCAATTGGTTTCCTAAAAGTACATCCATATCTAGATACTACAAGTGGATTTGGTTTTTGCACAAATTATCCTAGGATTTAAAAAATCAATATGATGTGTCATTCATGACTTGATTGTAACCAGGAACATGACAATGGGCCTTAAGACACACATTATTTGAAACACCTAGTGGATATAGCTTTATAATTGTCAAACTCCTCAAAACCCATCATGAAGTATTTTAAAATATGTTCACTATTTATAAA
The DNA here is from genome assembly GCA_963277665.1 of Viscum album. Classification (NCBI taxonomy): domain Eukaryota; kingdom Viridiplantae; phylum Streptophyta; class Magnoliopsida; order Santalales; family Viscaceae; genus Viscum; species Viscum album. The sequence goes on from OY728123.1 coordinate 1,545,868,565, forward strand.
TTAGGATAATATGAGGTAGTCATGGGCTAATAAGGTTTCATAGTTTATCAATCTCGTAAGTGTGTTTTTATTATTAAATGGTTCTTCACTATTACATATGTTTCTTACTAGATTATTTTTTATTATATTCAATGGTTGGAACAGGAAGGATCCAAATTACTAATGATTTTAAAGGATAATGACATTATTAAACTCTTGATCATAAGAATTTATTTGGGGGTAGAATAAAAAATATTGTTGGTATGCTCACCCAAAATTCTCAATCTATGAATCATTATAAACATCCAAATGAGAAAATGAGTGAACAATGAACTATTGAGTCCTTCATGAGGAAATTTATAACTTATTTCAAAGGGTATTTCACTCAACTTGTTGTGGAACAATGGATTAGTACCTATAAAAAGATATTCTCTCTTCTCTAATGTTTTGAAAATGAGAATTTCACTAGTGTAATTTATTAGATAGAAGATTAAGCAGAACAGTGTTGGAATAAAATTCAGAATATGAGGAAGTAAGATGAAATTGAATCCATGGATTTAGATTAGTGGATGAACATATTCATCAATAAATACAATATTCGTGTTCTTCATACAAATATGGAGGTGAATCTCCATGATTTGAAGAAAGAAATGATTAATCTATTAGTACCTATGAGGATAATTTTTCATGCCATGTGAGGTACACTTCTGGATTTATCAAAAATACCTAATGCATAGTAGATTGGTTCTTAAGTGGCTTAAATATATATCTCCTAAGGGTGTTGTCCATAATATACTATAGTATATATAGAGAGATTGTTTATCGTGAAATAAAATTTGAACTAGATGTTGGGGGTATGTATCAATATCATGGTTTTAATAAGAAACTGAAGATGGATTTTAAAGGAATGTCTTAAACCCATGGAGAGAAGAAGATAATCCTACTTTTATGCTCTTTATGTTGAATGAAGCATGAAGGTAATTGTATTATGAGTGTCTAATAAGTGTTTTATGTTCATAATGGAAGGAAATCGAAAAATTGATTGCCAAAATGAGGGGAATAAGTTATCCAATGATGAAAATATGGGAAAAGAATCACATAATTCACCTCCCATACATTTGTTCTTCATGAGTAAGGGGGATGGGAATTATGAAAACCAGTTTCTATACCCAAGGGATTGAGATTATGATAGGAATCAACAACATCTTAAACCTTGGGAGAGTGGGAAATATCATGTAATCAATGTATCTATGTGGGGTGTGATAATGACGCGGTGAATGGAAAACATAACATACACTCATGATATTATAATATATTATTTAGTTTTAGATATACACAATGATTCACATCTAAATAACATCCAATGTGTATTAAGATTCCAACAAATATTTTAGATGTGGAATTTTTTGTACAATACCCAAATCGTATGACGAATGCATCTCAAATCTCTGATTCATATCCAGTGGATGTTTGTCGAAATGTACTTCCTTAAAATGTTGTCATGATTTAAATAGTTGTATTGTATGTCATATTATGCATTTATTGGATATCTCTACAAAAATACCACATAAATTATTGAGAAAAATATGTTACATTTGATTTTTCAAAACATCCTATGAACTTCTCTCAATGGGATGAAAATTGTGAAATTTCTATAGATATTACATCCAGTTTATGGGTCTTAATTACCATTTAGATGGAAATTTTGTCTAAAATGGTTGGGGAGAAATAATATATTGATTATATTCCTATTGTTTTGGAGTTTTTTATGTGTTGAGGGAATAGTTTCTCCGTCTATGACCAAAATGTTATGTTGAGTTCTCGATTAAGTTCATCTTAGTTCCACAAAAATTTGAAATACACTCTATATAATGGCCCTAATTATGATATATTTATTGAATAATAAACTCTATAAAACCATGATAACAGATTCATTCATCCTTGTGTGTCTCCTGGGAGAGACCTTGTCATCATTGGGTAAAATAAATATGGTTCAATGTGATTCCTCATTGATTATTTAGAGTAGAACTAAATCACGATCAAGAATAAGATTACTCATCCCCATATTACTGAGTTTTTTGATCGACTGTGTAGAGATCCGGACATTTCAAATATTTACCTTCATTATAGACATCGTAATGGTAGGTTCAGTAAGGAGGATATACCCAAGATGACATTTCGTACAAGGAATGCACACTATGAAAATATAGTGATGCCATTTGGTCTTAATAATTCTCTATCAATCATTATGGATTTGATGAATAAAGACATTAGAGATTATCTCGATTAGTTTTTAGTTGGATTTGTAGATGATGTTAATATCTATTATGATAACAATGAAGTCTACTAAGACCACTTTAGAGTAGTACTAATGACCCTAAATATGGAGAAGCAGTAGGAAAAAAATTAATATGTTAATTTTGGCTGAAAAGGATTCATTATTAGGACACATAATCTCAAGAGATGGTACAATTGTAGATCCAAAAAAGTCTAATATTGTTTAATGTTTTCCTAGAACAAACATAGTGAATAAAATCTATAGTTTTCTGATATTATCTGGATATAATCGAAGATTTGTGGAAAAATTTTCATCACTATTTTATCCTTCGACCAAGATAACTTTTATGGGTTATGTGTTCCTCTAGAAAACATAATGTTAGAAAACTATCATGGAACTGAAGAGAATGTTTGTAAATGAACTTTTACATATATTACCTTATAGTGGAGGTATTTTAATATATATTTACATATCTATAAAGTGAAAGGGATGTGATATTTTGAAGAATAAGAAGATTATAGCCTATTCTTCTTGATAGTTGGGGATTCTTGAGAAAAATTACCTGACTCATTATTTTGAGTTAGCAGTGGTATTATTTACATTAATTTTATGGAGACATTATCATTAAGGATACATGTGTGATTTATGAGTACTAATAATAAAATCCTAAAATATATATTTACACAAATGGAGTTGAACATGAACTAGAAAAAATTATTGGATAAGATAAGGGATTATGATTGCTCAATACATTTCCACCCTAGGAAAGTGAACAAGGTGGATGAGGCAATTTTCTAAAAGGATCATGCTACCTTATCTACAATAAGGATCTCAAAAGACCCAATATGTTTTTAATTTTCTGAGGTTATATTTGGAAATTTTAATGGAAGGGAAAATTCATATATTTTTAAATTTATTTTTCATATCTATATATTTGTGAGGATCAATGAGGCATAAAGGAAATATGTAGAGAAGAAAAATAATATTAGATATGTTCTTGAGTTTAACCTCGATCAATATGGAATGAAAATCTTCTAGAACCTTGTATTTTCTCCATCTATACATGATTTGAAGAAAGAGGTGTTATTGGAAGTTCATAGTTCATCATTTTCAATTTCTACTAGATGTATGAAAATTTATATATACTTGAATGAGTACACATGTTGGGATGACATGAAGAGGGATATCACTGAGTTTGTATCTATGTTCATGGTATGAAAAAAAATTAATCCTAAAACACAATATTATAAGGGGTTGTTGCATCTATTACCCATACCATAATAGAAATTAGAGAACATCAATATTGATTTTGAAGTGGGACTCCCCAAAACCTATAAAGGTATTAATGATATAAGAGTAGTAGTTTATTTCCTTACTAATTAAGTAGATTTAATCGCTATCAGGGAAGACTAGTCTCTATATTTTCTTTTCAGGATATACATTAAGGAAGTGGTAAAGTTTCCTAAACTACCATGTTATGTTGTATCTTCTCATTATATGAGGTTTACCTCAATGATATTAAATTATATAGACAAAGATATAAAATTTAGTTTCATCATTTATTATCATCCTCAGATGGATGGTTAGTATGTAAGAAAAATGTATACCCTAGATGATATGTTGATATCATGTTCCATGTATTTCATATGTGCTTGGGATCCACACCTTCTTATAATATTTTTTTTCTTACAAAAAAAGATTCACTCATTCAATTATATGTATCCTTATGAAGCCAAATAATCTAATAAATTTAGATCTCCAATGTGATGTGATGAAGTTGGAGAAAAGTAAATCTATTGGGACATGACATAGCTAATAAAATGTCCAAGAACATTATAACAATTCAATAATATATCATGGTGGCAAAAATCCAAAAAAAAATTAATGCTTTGAACCATTAGTGTTATCTAGAATTTCATGTCGGTGAGAAGGTGTTTTTATCAATATCTACTAGGAATAAGGTTATGGGGTTTGATAAGAAATGGAATCAAATCCTTATTTATATTGTCCCATTTCATATTTTTGATCATAAAATAATAATATACTATTTATTTGGACATCCTCTAAATCAATCTCATGTCCCTAGTGTGTTCCATGTATCTCTCATAAGGAAGTACATACCTAACCCTTCACATGTACTAAACTCAGGGGTCATACAACTGGAAGAGGATTATTCTTATGAGGAATAACTTGTTGAAATTATATATTGTACAAATAATTTCCTAAGAAACATGACCCCTCACATGTTTTTTTTGGAGAAATCACCTATATAAAGAATCTATCTTTGAACATTGGGATATGAATAGGCAAAAATATATTAATTTTTTACAATCATATTGAAACTTTTTGAGAGAGAAATTATATTTAAATATGGGTAAAATGTAAACCTAATAGTTTTTTGTGAACCTTTTTTTCAAAGATATTAATTTTCATTGTTTTTTCCAATTGCTGATACACTAAGTAAAACATTAATTAGACTCCACAGTAATATAACATTATGTTACACACAACACCGACTTCACTTGCGTTACACACAACACTGAGTTTCTATGAAACATAATTTTTATCATTGTTATTATTTAAATGAGATAGTGATAACATATCAATTATACATAGTAATATGATTAGTAATAAATAATTTTAAAATTATATTTAAAATTTTTATATAAATAAAACGTGTAATATTGGAAATGTCTTTATATGTTTGAGAATACTATTTTCCCAAATGAACCGCTCTTTATGTCCTTATGTGAACAATAATAAAATTAATTTCAGAAACATTTAGATATTTAATTTGATAAAATAACCCTTAGTTTTTTAATTCAAAATGTATAAATTTTCATTGGGTGAATGTTTGGGACTTTCCTGAAAAACAACATTTTTATGAATAGTGAAAATAAAAAATTGTAATTACAAACTAGTATTTCATATAATTTATTGATATAGTTAAATTATATTTTAATTTAGTTATATATTTTAATGTGATTAATGTTTCATATATTTTTCCAATTTAGGTAATATTACCCAATTCCACATTTAAATTGGTTATCAAAACATTCAAAACATTTAATTTTTTTCTAAAAAAACAACTTTTGTGACACGTTGGCCTGATTAATTCTTAGATAACTTCTAAAAATTATGTTATTGGAATGTTATAAAATTGATTAAATTTTTGGAAAAAAAATAATTTATAATTTCTTATATGTTCAAAAAATTTTTTTACAAAAATATTAGTAAATGTTATTAAAATTAATTACAATGATTAACAGACAACTTTTCTTAAAAAGGGAATAAATCATAAAATTAAGGCTCCATATAACATATACAAATCTCAAAAAGCTTCTAATATTTCATATATATACAATATTCTCAATTTTATTTTACATGGAAATTTATCTAGGCCACTTTTCATCGGAAAAACATCGGTGGAATTCCCTTTTCAAAAATAAACAAAAATGACACTCCATCAGTATATAAAATTACTAACCCCTCTTACTTATTCAAACAACAAAAACCATTTTTATTTAAAAACCTCATAAAAAATTTCCACAAAAAATCCAACCTTAATCTTATATCTTTCCATTTTTTAAATAAATCAATCTAAGGAATCCCTTAGGGTAAAACAAAAATGAGTTACCAAAAGAAGAGAAAACATCATTACTCTGGCTCATTAATTTTATTTTCATTACCCACCCCTATTATATTATTATTACATTACTATATAATAATCCAATTATTCTAAATATATTTTTATTTTTTTCTTCTATTTTTTCATCATTCACTAACACAAACGTCAAGATAATGGGTAGCCAACATACCGTTCTTTTGTATGGTGAACTGTTGTCTCAAAAAACAATGTTGTTCATTTTTCCGTTATCACATATAATGGTTATGAATTAAGATGTAAAATATTTTATATATATAAATATATATTATTGAGATGTATTTATGTTTCTTGAATCATTATATAAAAAATACTTTCATTATATTGTAAAAAATGAATTTTGTTCAAGGAATTGTGAATTAACACTTCCACAAAGAGATGTAATTAGTTCACAAACTTCATGGGATGTATTAAAAATGGGATCAGTAATCTCATATGATATATATTAGATAATAATTAAACTATCATTATAATATATAAGTATATTTAGTTTATCTTCTTTCTCTTAATATGACTATTAAATGGACACAATGTTAACACGTAAATAGATCTTACTGTATCCATGATCGGTGTATTCCATTCCATGATTCGATCATTCATAGATTATTATAAATACAGAAATACTAAATATAAAAGATATTTATATCTTGTTTTAATCACTATAAATAATGAAATATGTATAACTATACAAAATATAACAACTTAATAATCATGCGAGGATTAAATAAGATATTACCAAAAACATAACCATATGAAGGAAGATTAAATAAGTAGAGGATAAAAATACATAAATGGTTTTATATTTATGAACAAGGTTTTTCAAAATATTTATAATAATATTTAATTTTTTATATAGGATTTCTATGAGTACAATGTGATTTAATAGATAATGTATGGTGATTTATAGTCTTGCTTTTCTTTTAGAATTCTTTATACCTTATTCACCCCTCATTTATATTTTTAATTTTATATAATGGACATTAATATATTCTATGATTGTTATCATCAAATATATGGATATTTACATATCCATTTTGTGATCTCACATTCATGGGATTCATGTTTCAAATATTACCAAATCAGTATAGGAGTTTTGTCTAAATTTTCTCCCTATGTGACACATACCATGTATTGAAAAATCCATATTTTAAAAAATGATTTATTGATTATTTTTGAAGAATATTACTTAGTCTCATTTTCGTAAAAAAATTATTTTAAATATTTTTAGGTATTTATAATAATCTTTTATAAGTTTTAAATGTTATTTCAATGAAATTGGTATTAAGAAATTTTCCATCATTCTTTATAATTTTTTAAAGTGGTTAAAATTAAATGGTATTCAAATTTTTTTCAATTATTATCTATATGTTTTGAAGTTTATTTTAGAAGAAAAGTTTTTCCAAGAGATTTAATTTTAAAAAAAAAATAAATATGATATAATATTTTCATCAACATATTTTTTAAAATGTTATTTCAAAATTATTTTCCATCTATGATGACATATGTTGGTGTTACTCATTCCTTTAAAAGGAAATAATCTAAAGGTTCCATTCATATTCTTTTTTCAAATTGTTAATGTATTAGTGGAATTGTATTTATAAAACCCATTTCTCATTCACGAGTTACATGATTATGAAACTGTTTTCTTCTTACGGGTTTTATGTCATTTCAACCTTATTCTTTTCATGAGTTTTTTTAGATTAAATTATTATGAAACTTGTGTCTTTTTCCATATGTTATAATATTATTACATGTTTATGATTCCAAATTTAATGTCATATGTTATGATATGTTTTTTGTGATCTATTGGAATTCTTATTTATGATATCATTATGATATGAGTGAAAAATATAACTCCCTCCAATGCATTGGGTATGAATTTATAAAATAAAGGATAATTAAGAGATTATAGTCAATATGCTTGATCCACATGGGATGATGGGGAAACCCGATACTCTATGGGATAATAGGGAAACCTGATCCACTACGGGAAGATGAGGAAACTCAATACACTATTAGAATATGGGAAAACCCAATACCTCATAATGAATGGACTACCACTATGGATGGAGGTGTATCCTGCCTAGTAGGTGAAATGCAGATGAAGTGCCCTATGATTTTTTGGCAATATAACCTGACTAATAGGTAATTAAATTAAATTTTTATGTATCTAAAAAAATTACATGTCATAATCCTATGTTATTATTTATGTATCATTCTCTTGAATAGCTTATTATTCATGTATTATTAACCACCAATAATTATTCCACGATTTAAATTTTAGATCTTTTATATACATGGTACGATCTTCTAATTTTATGATCTTTCTCTCATACCTTTATGCTCATGTTCATGATTAAATATTTCCGTTGTTTATCTTTACTCAGCATCTGATCTCACTAATTTTTATGTTTCATTCCATTGGTGTTAATGATATGTGTTATTTATTAAGTTTTTATGAATGAATCCAGTAATGAAGAACCTAGTGGGAGATTATGTAGGTCATTAATGTACAAGTTTTTATGTATATATGTTTTCAATGGTAATATTCTAATATGGTCTTTTTTAATCTATATGTATAATTTATTATGTATTCTAAAAAATTAATGTAATGTTAATGAATGAAAACTGAGGTTCACTATAATTTTAGATGTATTGGATGCAAAAATCGATTTCCTTGTGGAATCATCAATGTGAGAACTTTGTAAATCATGGAATCTACTACATATATTTTTCAACATCGAGGTTTCAAAATTGTCGAATAGAATTTTTAATTTATTTGACAACATTATTTTTGATATATTGTATATTTTTTCATTCAGATTCAGATCAACTAAATGTGTAATTTTTGAAACATGTATTTTGATACATGGAGTTTTTAAACATGGTGACCAGAATCAGCTACATTGTGTTCCAACTCAGGTATTAAATATCATTTTTCTATTTCATGTGAAAATATATACTGATAAAAAATTTCTATACAACATATTACTATGTTATGGTAAATTTAATTTCCAAAATGACACATGTACCCACAATATATGTAGTGGAATTTATATTATTACACAAATCTTTTCGATAAGGGGAATTTAAGAAAATGATACATGTTGTTTTACCCAACAACAGTTGATCCAAATTTTAATGTTTCCCATAAGGACCATTTATTCATTATTGGATCTTTAAATATTAGAAATAATTTTTAGAAGAAACATAGGCACATTCAAAAATGTAAAATTGAATAAACAATAAAAAATATTTCTCCCTCTCTCTCTTGATGCTTTTGAAGCACTAATGTATCTCTATACTATAATGAAAGAAAGAAAATTTTATTTTTACCAATGTTGGGATTTCAATATTTAATATATTTTGTTAAAATAATATCATTAACCAACTATACATATTTATATATTCTTTTTTGGAGGTTCATCTAAACTATCGGTTACTACATACAACCATGTACAATATTTGTATCTTTGTAACTCAAAATTTTAACTATAGTTGAAATTAAAAAATACATGTATTGAGTGTTTTGAGTCTCTGAGTTGGTAAATACCTGGTTAGGATCACAAAAAAAACATATTTTTTTAACATTTGTTGGATTCTTTCAGTATGTGTTGGACATCCTTAGAAAATGAATGGAGATAGTGAAATAACTAATCTCTATGAGTTAAGTATAGGTTTAGTGGACTAGTGGGTCATTAGGACCCAAACCACTGTAAATCATTATGTGGTATTATTTTATCTATATTATTAAATATAATATATAACTCTGGTATTTATTTTATATTAGTTTTAAATTCATTGAAAATTAGTTTTTTGGTCATAAAATATTTTAGAGATCAATTCACCCCCTCTTGATACATAATCTAATGAAAAGAATTTTTATCATATAAATGGGTTGAATCACTCAACCATGGTATAATTTAAATTTAAATATCTATTTATTAACAATTATTATTTTTGAAATTAGGGAATATGTGTATATAATTGTGGAACACTTCTTCAGGGGAGAAATTTATGGATTTTAAAATGTTTGGATGATTTTGAATTTTCATTTTTTTGGTTGAGAAGATCATATGAGTGTGTTTAATCATGATATGTATCTTATTATATAACATAAACTATGTCATGAATATCATTATGATTTTCATATCATAAATTAAATATCTATGAATTTTATATTATACGGTCTCAGACTATATGAGTTAAATAGACTATCTAATTGTTATACTACTGATGAAATTTGGGAAGAAAATATTTGTTTAATATCAAGGTGGTGGTGATCCTAGAATGGTATATAAGATAATTCCAATATGAATCATGAAAAATTCATATTGATTTTGTAATAACTCCATTTTTCATTTGAGGAATGGGTCTCATTTTTCCATTTCTTTTTACGTTTTTTGGTGATGGGGGGAGGGCAATTCTGGAAATTTATAGGTAACATGCCATGTACTCTGAAGAACACATTGTGTGTGTGGTAGGAATGTACTAACTGCATGCTGACTATGTAACGTTTTTGTGGTGATAGTGTATAAATAATCTACCACACTATTTGTAGTGTTACGTAACACATCGTGTATTTTACTTCCGCATACCGGCTAAGTCCTTTCTATGTGTTGACCCATGTGACGTGTCTAAATCGTGTGATGGCCAAGAAACCCGCAAAATTTGGATTATGGAAAAACTACTACACGGAGTGTGTACCTTAATACACATCGCGTGTTTTTATTTTTATTCTCTCATCTGGGAGATGTCACGTCATGTTTCTGAAAATACATGTTTCTTCCACATTTTCATATTGTAATGTTATGGGAGGCTAAGAATGTTTCTTCATATAGATTATTCATTTGAAGTCTATTATTCAATAAATTAGTGGTTGTGGGTTCACATTAGGGAGGCTAAACCCAGGCACCATTTTTTGTTCTTGTTCCTTTTCCTCACACACATCAATTTCCATCCGAGTAGAATTGTCAGGATTTGATGGAATCATTGATCTAAGAAGATCTAAAATGAATTTGAGCTTCATATAGGATGTGAATACATGTAATAGTCTAAGGTAGGTTGATCATACCATGTTTTTTTGTGTAAATTTGGGTGGTGTGGCCTTTGGCATGTCTTCAGGTGTTCTGAGTGACACCCTGTTATAGTTGTTAAATATTTTTTTAATTGTTAGACCCATGTGATTCATTTTGGGAATTTCCTATTAACTAAATTACATTATCAATGCCAAGATAGAGTCTTATGGTCTTTGGGACATTTTGGCCTGGGGTTCCAAAATGGTTATATTTTGTCTCTTTTTTTAAGTAGTTATGTTTTGTTTGTTAAAGCATGTTTAGGATTGTTATAGGCATTCAATAGATTAGTTTTGTTGTGTGACATTCGTTGGGCTTGTGAAATTCAACTTTATATATTGTTTTGATTGTTTAGGTCATATATTAAAATGTGATAAATATTGAATTACTGAATTTAATATACTGGATACTTTAGGTTGTGTGGTGTGTGGCTTGTATATTCAGGAATGATGTTGACCACATGTTGGTATTGATTCAAATTATTGGGTGGCTTGACCTTAGTATTGGGCATCATGGATGTCATTTTGAGGTAGGTGAACTATCGGGTAGGGAAAGGTCTGGGTTACATGGATGGGAAGGCCATCAGATTCTTGAGTGACATGGTCACAGGGTAATGAGGTGGCAGATGTGATGTGTCTTGGGATCTATTTTTAGTAATTACCTCTCACTAGTGAATTTGGGTTGTGTACACAATGATGACTCTGTGATTAGGTGGTTTCGACTGCTCATGTTGGTAGAGGCCACCATTGTTGCTATTAGAGGAATATGGTTTGGGGGTTCTTTTTATTGAAGCCACATGGAGGGCGAGAAGACTTAATATAGTTTGGGAGTGCCTAAGGGACATCAGTACTTGAGACATGAGGTGTTAGGATTCACATAATGGCAGGTTACTACTGCTTGGGCGTGCCTACGGGACATCAGTACTTGAGACAGGATGTGTAAGGTGGCACATGGTGTCAGGATACTTTTTTGGGTGTGCATTTAGGACATCGGTACATGAGACACGAGGTGTCCAGAGACACATGGTTCCATGTTACATGGATGAGATTTTGATGTTGTCTAAAGCCAGTGATACTCCATCGTGGTTTATGAGCATATGAATGTGTTTTGATTACATTGTGTGTCGTTCTATTTAATTTTATTATGTATGAATTCATACTTAAACAGTTATTCTTGGTATGAACCATTAGGTGGTATCCTACAGAGATTTGTAGCACACCCTTCACGGGGCCTTCGGGAAACATGTAGACAATATGAATTTACGTCTAGGAAAGAGATCAACTTCAGAAGCTAGATTTTATTAGATGCTTCAGGGAGATTCTATGGACCATGAGGTTGTACCTATATACTGTCTAATTTTTCTTTCATTCTTTCATGTATCAGCATGCTTACTCTATTTTGTAGTTACTGTTGGTTAGCCTTGGGAACCATTTTTATTGAAATTTATGATAGTTTTGGATGCATGCTTTTTATTTTTAGTAGTTTTTATATGTGGTATTCAACTTGTTTTTTTACAATACACTACACTTGTTTCTATATTTCTTCTTCTTTTTTATCTACTATTGATTGTGCATCCACTATGCGGGTCTGGTTCGAGTCTACAGAGTCATTTATTTTATATTACCCTTAGACCATTACATTATTTTCATCTAATATGGTATAGACTCCCCATTATACCTATTTACACCAACAGCACTAGTTAAAATCCATTGGAGTTTGGGGATGTAAACCTATGGTTAGTAACACCCAACCAGTTTACCACTATTTGGGTGGTTGCTCGGGTCTGGGATGTGACAAAGTGGTATCAAAGGGTTTTTTCATGGCATTGATTTAGTAGTCAATTTTCACTGAATACTAATGAGTTCGAGATTTCCTTTTTATTTATGATGCATTACTATTTGGCATACGTTAGACTAAAGATAGATAGTTAATAGAAATGTGTTTCTAGCCTGTGCTTGGGTGCCTTCTTCTCTAGGTACGAGGGATGTACCATGTCTACTAGGGTGGGAATTTTTCTTTTTCTTTTTCTCATATTACATTTTATAATATTTCCACCATGGTGGATCTCATGGTATGTTATTTTATTGATTGTGATATATGACCCATTACTAGGTGAGGTAAGGGATAATGAAATTGGACCATGGAACGATAAGGAAATGTGTGATTGTTTGGATTTTGGTTGGAACATTTTTTTGGTTATTTCAATTTCATAACTACAACTATACTTTTTGAAGTGATAATACCATGTGAATAATATCAATTTCCATGCAGTAATACTGTTGAAATATGAAATATGAAATTCTTGGTAGAATTTTTTTTTGCAAATTTATATGACATGATTTAAATTATGTAAAATTGCATGTGGAAAGACATGTTGGCGATAGCTAGTATGTGATCAGGAAGGAACTATGACTAAGGGGATGTTGATCACTAGGATTGGATATCCTGGATATTGTTATATGGTAGTGTCGATGTCAGGATTGGGTGAATCAGTTGTCGGTTTGAGGCAATGATTATAGTTAGGACAGGCATAACCCGAGGTACATTTCATACCTGGCTCTCTTGAGCGTGGGTAAAGAGCCCATGATGCTAGGAAGCCATAGGGAATGGTTATAGTGGGGGATTAAGGGTCATTATTATTCATTTCCTCTTTAATTCTTCCCATATCTACTTTATATATATATATATATATTGATATATATGTGGGGCTTCTGACAATTTATTGTATTAATCGGGTTCCTCCTAGAAGGCATGATGGAACGTTCGGTGGGTAATTGTACAATGCTACATGAGCATGATCATGTTCAGACACCTGATGGACATAAATAGTATGAGTTGATGGTACAGTCTCAGGGGAACTATCAAGATAATAATGTAGTGCTGGAAGGATAGTTGCTGAGTTTGGTAGCGTTCAGGCCGCAGCTCGACGAGAAGATCTGATCTAACATGGTACATGTTTTACAGGGGATTAATAGAGGTGCGCAGAGTATAAATCCCTCTATGGAATATATGATGAAGGATTTCCAATTTCAAAAACCTCTGATTTTCAAGGGTTATTGTGATCCACAAGCGGCAAAGAACTGGATATAGAGCATCCAGATGATCTTCGAGTTTGTTGAGATGCCTCCATGGGGGAGGTTTAATCTGGTGACATACATCCTCAAAAAATCAGTGAAGAGCTCGTGGGATGTGCATTTTATGGGATACTCACATGGGGGACTGACCTGGAAAAACTTCGAGGACAAGTTTATCAAGCACTTTTTTCTAGAGGCAATGACAGTGGTGAGATCTTGGGAGTTCTTGAGCCTTTAGTATGGTGACATGCCCATCCTTGACTATGAAACTACATTCACTAAGCTGTCTCAGATTGAACCAGGTGTTTTATCTGTTGAAACCTAAAGGGTGAGGCATTTCAGGATGACTTACATCATTATATTATGGTATAGGTAAACTTCATCTGTTTGACCTCGTTCTCAAAGGTGATGAATCATGCACTCATAGCTGAGGGTAACTTGGTTGAGAAATCCCGTTGAGTCGCTCAGTGGATTCTATTGAAGGTTCTGATAGTTGGAAGAAAAGTAAATATGAGATCCAGTTGGGCAGTCAGGACAAGGACATAACTATAAAACCTCGTGGTAGTTCATCAATGATTTTATTTCGGTGTGGCCATCATGGGCATGACCAGACTTAGTGCGACAGGTCTCTATAGGAGTACTGGACATGTGGACCTCTCAGACATCTGGATATGTTCTGCAGGATGCCTGCTCAGACAGCCGGAATGTAGGCACCATAAAAGACAGTGACATCCATGGTCGATTCGGGATAGGTATCGGGTGATGGTATCCAAGGCTCAGCTACACATAGGGTATGTGCCAGAGACAATGAGACCCAACTAAGGGGTCAATGGTTGGTGACTACTATATCAGGACAAGGAGTTTAGGCATCATGCATTCATACTTCGGGACATGTGCATGTCGTGCAGCTGCCAGAGGTAGAGTAGGATATTGAGACGAAGATGGATAGAGTTATGTTGTGGGTGTGTCCATTATTTTCTTATTTTTCTTTTGGAATGGAATGTTGAGTCAAGTTGTTCTTGAGTGCACAAGGTGCACATGATATATGTGGACTGACCAGATGCTAGTCAATGAGATTGGCACCATTTTTGGTGTGGGATATATTTTTATATTTGAGATGAGTGAAATTAGGAGCATCGAGGATGTAGAATACATTATGTTTTGTGGGAATCTTGGAATCAATGATGTGGGTGACTTGAGGTGAAAGGAACTAGACTTAGTTTTGAGCCTCTATGTGATGCAGGACCTCATGGATGTAGACACCTATGTGGTGTAGGATATGTTTGGCTATCAAGAATGACACATGGACACCAAATATGGTACATTGGTGACAATGCGTTATGGGAGGACCCTGGTTCCAGGTAATAGGTCAATGGACCATTGATTTATTTGATTTTTGGAATATATTTCTTGTGGAATATTCCTTCACCACCCATAGAAGGGAAATTCATGTACGAAATTCTTTATGGAGGGACGTTTGTAAGAACACAGTTCATATTTTGATGTATGGGTCTTCTTTTTTTATTTTTATGTTGTTTTTTAGAATATGGGGAACACAAGGTAGTTCTATAAATTATCCATGTTACACGCCATATACTCCAATGTACACGTCCAGTGTTTATTAAGCATGGACTGAACTCATGCTAACTAAATACATTTCATGTGTTGACTGTGTAAAAATAATCTACTATATGGTGTGTAGTGTTACATAACACTCCGTGTATTTTACTTCTGCATAACTACAATGTCCTAGCCTTGTGATGACCCATGTGACAGGTCTAAGTCATCTAATGACTCGAAAACCCATGTAATTCAGAGTACGGACATTCTACTCCACGGTGTGTAGTCCGTAATACTCGCCATGTACTTTTATTTATTATTCGTTTATATGGGAGAGCATAACGTCTCATATCCAAAATTTAATTATTCTTTCGCTTTTTTTAAATGCGACACTTCAAGAGTTTGAGAACATTTCTTCTTCTAGATTCTTGATCTGACGCTTGTTCTTCAATCCATCGATGGTTGTGGGATCAGATCAGGAAGACTAAACTCACACACCATATTCTATTCTTGTTCCTTTGCCTCACATGATGCAGTTTCTTTCTGAGTATAATTTTTGGGAAATGACAGAAATGTCGATCTACAATGATCGTCTTAGTATTGGAGCACAATATTGAACATGCCTACATCTATGAGACTATGTTATGTGGTTCATACCATATTTTGTGTTTTTCTGGACATTTGGGGGTCGGGACCATTGGAGTGTCTTTAGGTATTTTGAGCGAGACCCTATTATATGTACTAAATCATTTTTATTAAATTTTATTCCTATGGTATGCGTTTCGATCATACCATATTGCTTAAATTTCATAAGCACGGTCGAGCGAGAGGTCGACGCTCATTGGGGAATTTTGGCCTGGGGTTCCAAAATGGTTATATTTGGTCTACTTTGTTTTTAAATTTGAATGATTAATTTGGTAAAGCGTGATTATACTTGTAAGATTATTTCACGACCTCAGTGCTACTCATTGATAATTGTTGGGCTAGTGCAATTCAACTGATTAGATTTTTTTGGTGTTTATGTGATTTATTTAAATGTGGTAAATATGTAATGGTGGAATTGGATATGCTGGAACATTGGGTTTTTGTGGGGAATGGAAAACATATTCTTCAAAGATGATGATCACACGTTGAGAAAGAACCAAATTATTATGTGGTTTGACCATGGGATTAGGCATCATGGGAATCAGTTTGAGATAATTAAACCATCAGGTTGGGAACATCCAAGGATAATTGGATATCAAGGTTGTTAGATTCTTGAGAGACATGGTCTCTAGATCACGTGGTATTAGAGGTGATGTGACTTGGGTTCTATTTTTGTTGATTACCACTCAATCATGTCATTGGGTCATATGAACATATATTACTCTATGATAAGGTGGTTTTGATTGCTCATTTGACTAGAGGCCCCCATAGTTGTGGTGCGATAATTATGGATTGCGGTGCTATTCGCAGAAGCCACATAGAATGCAAGGAATCATCATATTGTTTTGATATTCCAACGGGATGTTGGTACTTGAGACACAAGGAGTCAGGAGGTGCATAATACCGGGTTACAACTGCTGGGGCATGCCTATGGGATGTGAGTACTTGAGACAGATGGTGTTAGGAGGCACATGGTGTATGGTAACTATTGTGTAGGAATTCCTTCAGGTCATCGGTAATTGAGACACATGGTGTCTTTAGGCACATTTTCTTAGTTACATGGCTAAGATTCTAGAATTGGCTGAAGTAGGTGATACTCTGTTGTGGCTGATGAGCACTAGTGGGGGTTGTATTGACATTGTGCATCATAATGTTTACTTTTCCAATGGATGCATTCCTGCTTAAACACTTATTCTAGGTATGCTCCATTGTGTGGTATCCTACTGAGATTCATCTCACTCCATGCATGGTCCCATCAGGACATTTGTAGATGTTATGGATTTACGTGTATGAAAGAGATCAGCATCAGGAGATGGATCGTATGACTTGTTTCATGGTGATGGAATGGACCATGAGTTCGTGCCTAGCTAGGTTTTACATTGTTTTGCCTTATTTCCTATACAGCATGGTTACTCTTTTTTAGCTAATGTTTGTAACTCAGGGCCTCCATTGTTATTAAAATGAATGACCTAAAGTGGATGCATGAATTATTGGTTAAGTAGTTTTTATAAGTGGTGTTCAGCATGGAATTTTGTTTACATTCCTCTACCCTGGTTTATATTTTTATTTTTTCTAGTTTTTCAACTATTGATTATTCTTCCGCCATGAATGTATGGTTTGAGTCTGCAAAGTCTCTTATTTTTTTTCTACTCAGTCTAGTACATAATTTTCATCCATGAGGGTATAGCCTCCTCGTTGAACCTCTTTACACAATCGATGTACGTTGGCAGCCTTCAGTTGTTGACGCTCCTTTTCATCAAATTGTTTTAAGGAATGGGAATGGAAATGACTTAGCACAAATTGTTTCATCCATTGAAGAAAAAATCAAAAAACCACAAAGGAATGAAAAAGGTGTCAAAGGACCTTGCACTGCGCAAGTTCCCTTACTGCCACGCAAGTACACTTGTGCGCCGCCTAATGGTCATGCAATTGACTTGCGTGCCCTCTTTGAAAACTACCCAGGGTCTTTAGAAGCCTATAAATAGACCTTGTGGGCCCCCCCACTTTGGGAGGAATTTTTCCAGAATTCATATACAGAGCTCTGAACGCCCAAGTCTCTTCTTCAAGTCTTCCGAACACTTCTAAGTAAATTCTTTACCTAGAATGGAAGGTCTAAACAAGAGTAATAAGGTCTAAGTGTTAGAAATCACTAACACTTACACGCCTAAATGTTTTTCCCTTAAGGAAAATGAACACATTTGCGCGACTCCTTACCTATTCATTGAAACTTGCGCACCACTCTTCTGGAAGTACCTCAGGATGATTCTAAAGGATTCGGTCAATAATCGCCCAAGTATTACTATACAGGTCAACGATCGCACAAGTACCCATGTTTCGCATAGGTATACCTCCACGACCAATACATGTGCACCCACACAGTACCTGCGCGCCTGCCCGGACTTGTGCACCCTTATATTTTTTGGGTTCCCTTCCTACCCATTTAACCACTCTTATGCCATTCCACATCTCCTATTCAAGATTCAGTCTTCATGACACTCTTCAAATCTGTTTATGGAATGTTTTCTTGATTGACTTCCTTATCTGAAAGGAGCTCTGTGGAACATCTCTCAAAACTTTGTGATTTTCACATCCTTAAGTCACTAAAATTAGAGAGTTCATTCATTCAACCTCATCCTTTAAGATGAGAGAATCCTTAACCTGGGCCACCTTTTCATGAGTAATCCCCAGTCCAAATCCTCATTAATTTGTGTATCCTCCTTAGGAGTAAGCCCCAAGTCCCCTTTAATTTGGGGCTCCTTTTTAGGAGTAAACCCCAACTCCCATAACCTGGGCCTCCTTTTCAAAAATATGCCCCAGTCATAATTCCCCAAATTTGGGCATCCTTCTCAGGAGTAATCCCCAAACCTTAATTCCCTTAACCTGGGTTTCCTTTCCAGGAGTAAGCCCCAGTCTCACATATGGGAATCCTCTTTAGGATTAAGCCCCAAGTCCTTTAATTTACAAATCCCTTTAACCTGGGCCTCTCCTTAGGAATAATCCCCAGTCTTAATTTTCTCTTAACCGGTCTTAATTCCTTTTGAACTGGGCTTCCTTCTCAGGAGTAAAACCCAATCATAAGTCCCCTCCTAATTTGGAAATATTCCTTAGGAGTAAGCCCCATGATTAGAGTATCTAAATCTCCATAAAGCACATATAACTTTATGGACCCTATTCATGGATTTATTCCCTGAAGTAAATCTTAATCCTCATTTATTTGGGCAGTCATACATACATAATCCCCACATCATTGCATGGAACAATTGTTTGGTTTCACCAATACCTGTGGTTTCTCACACCGAGCATGACTCACCTGAGCATAGAGTGTAAAAGTAATCATGACATATTTCTTTGAGCCATCAATCATTCATAAACATCATAATACCTTTCACGAACTACGTGTGTTCTGATTCCTTTTCCAAAACAAAGGATACGTAGGTAGCCCATCAGTGGGTACTATCCCAATTCTGAAATAATCCATGTCCTTTTGAATGACAATAAACTTCAAATGCCCCACTGAGTGGCTTTAAAACTAGTATGGTCATCATAATTTCCAAGAGACTTTTAGGTATTTAAGGATACCATCAACTAAAAATCTCTAACAAATACAGATGATTCTCTATCGATGAAGAACCTAGAATACATATAAAAGATTCTCTAAATTTCATTCATATCAATCATTGATTGTTAGATTTAAAGGAAAGGACATTTTATACCTGGTAATGTAATAAGGATTCACGAACATAACTTAAATCTATAAAGAGAGTCCCGGAGTAGACAATAATTCCCCTCAAAAAGGTGTGATGAGTCTGACCTCTCATCCTCTCAATTAATGAAAATTCCTAAGCATCGTCAGTCCACAACTAATGAGCACATACCTTTGGAAAGTAGGTCCAAATATATATGGAATCATTGGATGTTTCCAGTTCTACAAACAAACCCGTTAGAAACCGATTGGAATGTTTGAACCTTCAATCAACGAGGTCAACCCCAATTCCAGAGGAAACAAAAAATGGTGAACCCGACGTGAATCCTTAACCAACTTAAAATGATGCTTTGCTTATTTGTTAGGCCCCTATTTAAACTCAATGAGAGGACCAAAAAAGAAATCAATGACATATTTTCTCATCCAAATGATTTTGTGGCCGGACATATCTTGATTATGTCTGTTATATCAAACATGCACTCTTTTTCGTGATCTTATACATTTCCAGAATGGCTTCTCTTATGTTCACATCCGGGAACACATCTGTCGTGAAAACCACTACTATGAATGCCACTACTGCTAATTCTGTTGGATCATCATTCACTATGAGGAAGACATCACCTACTCAACATCTTCAATGCTGGGTATCAAATGTGCTGGTTAAGGAGTACCACCAAAATGGTACTATTCCGACTCTGGAGGCCGCCCGACAAGCCCTCCAAGTAAATAATTCAACCTGGTCATCTGGACAGCGACGACCAGAGATCAAGAAGCAGGTTGTGCTAACCACCGTCTCCATCCATTTCAGGTCGTTATCCCAGGAACACAATAACCATTCACTCCCATATTCTGAGGAGGTGAATGAGCAGGTCCCTCAGGGCCTTAATTCAAGGAGACATGAGTCCTTCCCGAGGGCTCCCATCAACAATAGCCGCCAGACTCGTGAGGAAGTGTACCCTCAACATGATTAGGGTATTGACTCCATGCATTCAGCTCAGGTTCCTCAAACCCAAGTAGGCAAGACGAATCTCCAGAGGTGAAATCTGATCAACAGTGAGCAGGTTCTCATCTCTATTATCTTCGAATAAGTACACCAACCTAACTTGGTGGAAAACAAAAAGCGGGCACATACACCCGTCTGTTTTAATTCCATTGTCTAGTAGACTCGTCTGGCAGCATCATGTCAATCCCGCTAGGCAATTCCAGCAGAATACTATATGTAGGAACATACACCTGTTTATACGTCATCAGCTAGTCAGCAGGATCGTCTGACTACATATGATGGATCTTCTCAACCACGTTCGGTGAAGTACAATTAGCAGGCAATACACCTGCTAGTATTGATCAATCCTACGAACAGTCTCGCTTGGTAGCACTTGGAGAATTCTGTCGGAAAGCTCTGGCGACAAATAGGAGGCTGACTCAACTCTCTACCCCCACACTTGAGTACTTTCAGGATTCACTGGTAGGAAAAGGAGGACAAGAGTAGTCACACACACCTACTCAAAGAACATAATGGACATATATGCCCGTTCTGGCAGCTGAAGTCAGCAAGCATATTTTATCAATGGTGAAAGAGCATAAGCAAATCCCTGCTCATATTCTGGATGCTTTCCAGGATATTATAACAACTCCAGCAGCATCTCCGGGAAAGACAAATAAATCTATCCCTACCAGTGGAGTGAGAACTCAACAGTTCACTCCGAAACAAACACAAACATCTGTTCCAGTCCAAGAGGGTTGCGGGGCGTATTCCCCCATATCATACGGACAACCAAGTCAGGCACATACACCTGATTTGAGTAGATATCGTCAGCCTAACCTGGCCATCTCTCATGATCTGGCACATACACCTGCTCAGAGGATCCAATTTCATCAACCATTGGTTTCCAAGGTGAGTAAGAAGGTATCTAAGAAGAAGACTCGCCCAGCACAGTCAAGAAATTAAGGGCCAATCTGTAACAAGGCCTTGCTCGATGCTAGAGTTCTTGAATCCCTCAGACAATTATCTGTTGGAATCCAAGATTCTACTCCCTTATTTTCCAATAGTGGGAACATTAATTCTGAAGGTATTCAACATACACTTCCTCATGAAGGCTGGCGTTATGACAGTTCGGTCGATCTTGAAATTTCATCTTCAGATGAGAGCTACAATAACCCTTTGTATGGCCAGAAGACCACGGAACAAGAAATATCATATTTTGTGGTAAACCACCATGGTGGTCTTCCCCATGATGATGAATTTTTCTGCGAATGTCCTCTCCGCATTAGTGAAGCACATTACCTGGAAAATTCTCAAGTGGACAATGTAGTGCCAAGAAAGCCCTCTTATATTGAGGCACTTGCAAATGCGAAACCAATCATGTATGATGCTTCATCGCTAGCAGGTGAAATACTTTCTCAACAAGAATATATCCCAGGGTGTAGGGCGTTCTCTGAACCACCCCTAAGTCATTAATCTTCTAGTTTGATCAGTGATTTCTCTACCATATCTTGTTGAATCCAACGAATAAACAAGGAAACACCAACTCTGGTCAAATCAAGTAGAAGAATCTTCATTCAATGATAAAGAGGAAATGCTAAACATGAGAAAACAGATGGCAAAAGGTGAAGGGCCAGTCATGTTTTGGCCTCTGGCTGACCCTTAATATGACAGTCCAGAGATGTTGACCGGAGATGGAATTCATGACATTCGTCTCAACATATGGAAAAATCTTTGTCAGTTGAAAAAGAAAGTATTATCTTATGATGAATATGAAAATCATGTTAATATAATAGAAGGGTTACAACATCAGATTGGTTTGGCATCTCTATCAGTCTCTCGATATCCATAGGCTGAAAAGCAGAAGAGAGCCCTTCAGCGTTCATTCCTTGGCACATTAAGAAGATTACGCCAGTTAATTTCCAATTCCCCATCTAGTATTCATGTCATAGGATGGGGTGTTCATGGAGCACTACATTTCACTATACTCTCCATTCAGAAAATCCTGCCAAAAATGGTCTCATGCAATGTTATTGCCCATGTCCGGCCATAGTAAATGGGTTTTGTTTGTAACAAAAGGATTTCCCAAGAACAGGCCTCAACTAGTTCTTCTCAAAATCAAGAATATAGAGAAAATTTTGTTGAATTGCTCCTGCATCAAGAAAATGAGAATATTGAACAGGCCTCTCGTATGGAGAAAGCACATCACCAAGTGACTGAAGTGTCAGAAATCATACAATGATATTTTGAGCCAGGTGATAAAATTGGATGTCGATTGATGCATCCACCTAATTTTCGGGCCAAAGTTCGAAAGATCAGGAGAGCTTTTAAGAAATTCATAGACATAGTAGGTTAAGAGCCACCCCAGCTTTCCAGACTGGGGACTCTTTTAACCCAACCCTCAGAATCAACAAATAGGATTCGAGGAGTTGAGAAAAGGCAGCAGGAACAGTCCCAGTCCACCGGACTGGGGACTTTTTCAAATCATCAATCCTCTCCTCAGCGAAAGTCGGTCTTATCTCGATTGGGAAAGAATCCACAAGAGGAACGAAGCGACAAATTATTAGGAGATTCTCTCCAAATTACAGTTTGCCAAGAAGTTCCTCAGTGATCAAATCAACAAAAGGTAATGTCTCGTTAGGGGCATGGCAGAAGACAGTATCACAGAAATGCTGATAGAAGGTATATGTAGCATTATTCATAAATTAATGTCATTAATTCTATTGTTGCTGATCCTCTAGAACATGAGGCTCACTCAGGGGACTCAGATGAAGAGGTTCATGATCCAGAAGTTATATGCACAGATAGAAATGTAAAAGGTGCACGTACACGAAATAAAGGATTAGCCAGAATCTAGGTAATCCTTCAAGTAACCCACTTCCCCCTCTCCGAAAGGGAGCTAACAAGGGGAAACGAAAGAATCAAGTTACATACCCTTCCTCTGGAGAAGGCCAATCGCTCTCACTAGAGAAAATATATGCACAACAGGAGGAATAAATGAAGGAATTGAGGAGGATGAATGAAGAACTACTTCAGGGTATTCTTCTTCCTATGTGTGTTAGAGTCAGTCAGTCAAAGTAATTTATTGTGGCTACTAAAATGGATCAATAATATCCTCCTTTATCAGTACACCCTCACAGGTCTAATCCCACGGGTCAAGTACAAAAAAATTAGCGGTGCTACCATCAGTTGCAGTACCTGCCACCACATCTATACCATCTCCATTTATTGCACCTGCTCAAGTCCAAGTTCAACTGGATGTTTCTCTAAAGTTAATAAATACCATTGAGTCATTAACAGCTCGGTTAGAGACTATGGAAGGGAAGCGTGCGTAGGTTCAACCAGAGAAGAGATCTTACCCTGAATGGGTAGATTCAATCCTTCCCACATCACGTTTTGGGAACCTTGTATTCCCTATTTTCAATGGATCAGGCGATCCTGAACAGCATTTGACGCATTACATTTCTTGTTGTGATCCTGTGATGGGAACTCCAGAACAGCAAGAATTAGTGAAACTTGGATGCTTCGTGCGAACCTTGAAAGGACCATCTTTTTTCTGGTACACAAGCTTGCAATCTCGGTCAATTAGCGGGTGGTAAGATCTTTGCCAAAAATTCCTTCTTCAGTTCAACACAACATTGGAAAATAAAACAGTTTTTTATCTTAAAAACTGTAAGAAAAGTGAGAATGATAGGGTCTCAGATTTCATTCCTCGCTGGAAGGGATTAGCGTATTCCCTAAGATTAGCACTCCCTTAGGAAGAACTGTTTCCAATCTGTGTAGCAAATCTGTGTGCCGAATTACGCACGTCGTTGATCCCTGTGAAATATATAGGAGGGTTTCGATACCTTACTTCAATATCTCAACAGATTGAAGATTCTCTTATAAAGACTAAGGATAAGGCTCGTATAATTCCATCAGCTTTAGGAAGAAGAATGGGTAAAGCAGAGAATGATACAGTTATGATTAAACAAGCACCTGTACCCACTTCTACATCAAAACCTTCATCTTCTCAAAGGGCTCCACCTCCTGATCACCAACAACAAAGGCTGTTTCATAAAGAAGATAAAAGATATCAAAGACGAAAACAATTTGAGGATCTGAAGAGCAAAACATACTCTTTCCTAAATGAACAAGTTCCTAGTTACTTCATTTCGGCTCTGGAAAATAATTTGGTTGAGTTGTCAAGGCCCAAAAGGCCAAGAAAGGAAGTAGAGGAAGACCGTCCCAATTATTTCCCATTTCATCAAATGTTGGGGCATCCCATCCAGGAGTGTTTTGTCTTCAAAGACCTCCTGAAAAAGATGGTTGACTTGGGACAAGTCAAATTAAAAATGTTCTTCAGCTCAGGAAACATGTGTTACTACTACAGTTCCATAGTAAGGCGAATGGCAATAAGTCAAAAGAAAAAATGCGCAAAAATATGATGATTGGAAGGTCATAAAAATGATCATCCGAACTCATGCCATTTTACGAATGCAATTGAAGAAATAAATTGTGCCTTCTCCCATGAATGTCGCAGAAAAACCCTTTTCATCAGAGGGAAAATCCTCAAAGAAACGTCATGATTCAAAGAAAGAAAAATAATCAGAAGAAGATGAGTATGTGTCAAAGCCTAATTTGTCATTGACTCAGGCAGACTTCATGCCATCTACTTCAAATTCACAGGCACCTCCCCATCAAACGGCACAGCTTAAACAGGCTAATCAGGCAGATTCTTCATCAGATGAAGAGTTGATTTTCAGTTCTGTTAATATGATTCAATTAACAGATCCATATGCCAGTCGCAGTTTCGATTTTTATGAGCCCGAGTTCCATATATCAAATATAGGAATCAGAGGAAGTTCCATAGGATCAGGATACAGATGAATAAATGGATCTTTCAGAGGCCTCTATTCCAATTCTACCCCTACTAGAACTGTGTATGCGGCAGAAACTCGTGGTATATCCCTTCAACGAGCTCAATAAGAACAAGAAAGTTCTTCCACACATGGAAGACTTATCCCAAGCACAATTATTCTATAAGATTGGTTGAAGGTTCCATCTTCTTCCTATCAGTATGTAAATAGACCTAATCGGTCTAATCTTCCAAAGCCATGAGTATTACCAACACTTATCCCAGTACAAGATGCATCAAATTCCAAAGCATCAACTTCCAAGGAACCTACTAAACCACATGTTCCTGTTGGGAAATGTAAACCTTTGGATCAAAAGTATGATATATTGAAACACCTGGCCCAAGTACCGGCCAAGTTATCAATTCTGGATGCCTTGAATTTATCAAATGATCTTTGGGAGGCACTCATTGAGGCTTTGTCAAGTCCTCATGAGTTTGAGACTGAAATTGTTGCAGCTGAAGTCTACCATGTAGAGAATAATCTTGTGGAATTCCATGCAGTAATATCTTTTACTGATGAAGATGAAGATTATGTTGTGCATGGACATATTAGACCTTTGTACTTATCTGGCAAGGCCAATGGCGTCTACATCGGAAGAGTTTTCATTGATAATGGTTCAGGACTCAACCTCATTCCCATTCGTACACTTCGTTGATTGGGCCTCATGGAATTTGATTTATCTCCTTCTACTTTGATGTTATAAGGATATGATAAAAATGAACAAGAACCACTGGGTGAGATTACACTCAGAACTCAGTTTGGAGATCTTGTGTCCAATTCAGATTTCATGGTTTTTGATCAAGACTCAGCCTTCAGCATCTTGCTTGGAAGACCCTGGCTACATCGACATGTGGCTATCCCTTCGTCATACCATCAATGTCTCAAGTTTTGTTTCGATGGTCATGTTGGGACACTATATGGTGATAAGGCCTCATTCAAGACATGTGAATCTCAATACATTGATGCGGAATTCTACCACATGAAGGGAAAAAAGGAATTCGCAACAAAGGAGATTACCAAAGTTAATGCTCCATATGGTTTGGAAAAGATTCTAGTAAACCCATTAGCACATGTGAGTACAGATTATGTGTTGCCTATCTGTCAAATTGACAGGATAGACCCAAATCAAAATATTCTTATGAAAAGATCCATAATGTCAATTTCGGCAATCGAGCCAGACAACATGGGAGAAATTAGTGATCCACCAAGCAATGATGAAAGATCAAATGGAGATGACTTCATTTCATCTACTAAAATCCAGAAAGTCTATTCCTCGCCAATCAGGCCAGGGAAAGTTATAGCAATGTCAGAGTTAAACGATGATGTCGATTCTCAATCCATCATCTCCTCTTTATTACCCAAGGAAGACCCTTCATCATCAGTCGGTTCAAAAGTGGAAGATTCTTCTTCAATATGTGAAAATTTTTACATCTCTTCTGATCATGAAAATTCTGCTTCATCATCTACTATGCAAGTGGAAACAGAGGAAATAAAACATGTTGAAGAAGAAGAGGAAGATCCCAGGGATGCTCCTCCAGCATTTGTAGAGGGTATCTCTACCATTGTGGATGAACTCAGAGAAATCAATCTGGGTACAAAAGAATATCCACACCCCACTTTAATCAGTACGGCCATCACTCTTGAAGAGAATGAGATGTATATTTCATTTTTAAAGAAAAATCAAGATATATTTGCTTGGAAATATACAGATATTCTAGGGATTTATTCTGATGTCACCACTCAACATTTGGGTTTTCTAGAAGAACATCAAGGATTCAAACAAGCTGCTAGAAGAACACAACCAACCTATGCATCCAAAATTGAGGCTGAAGTGGATAAGCTCATCAAATATAACTTCATTAGAGAAGTTCAATATCCCAAGTGGTTGGCTAATATTTTCCCAGTGAAAAAGAAGAATGTGAAAATTAGAGTTTTCATTGATTTCAGAGATCTTAATCGGCATTGTCCTAAGGATGATTTTCTAGTGCCTATTACAGAACTCTTAATTGATGTAATAGCTGGCTATGAAGCGCTTTCCTTCATGGATGGATATTATGGATATAATCAAATCCAGATGGCTCCAGAAGATGAAGAATCTATAGCCTTCAGATCCACTCAGGGTGTGTTTTGCTATCGGGTAATGCCCTTTGGCCTAAAGAATGCAGGCGCAACATATCAGCGTGCCATGAATCTTATCATCAAACCCTTTTTGGGAATGTGTGTTGAATGTTATGTGGACGATTTGGTGGTAAAATAAAAACAACTTTATAATCACTTGGCTGATTTAAAAGTCATATTCTGCAAACTTTGGCAACATAATTTGAAGATGAACCCCTTAAAATGTGCTTTTGGGGTAACCTCGGGGAAATTTCTTGGCTTCTTCGTACGCCATCGTGGTATCGAGGTTGATCCTGAGAAGACAAAATCAATCCTTGGCATGTCACCTCCTCAAAATTTAGAATAATTGAGAGGACTTCAAGGACACTTATCCTATTTTCGGTGGTTCATCGCCAATTTGGCAGGCAAAAGTTTACCGTTTACCAAATTGATGAAGAAGGGAGTCACATACCAGTGGACTGAAGAATATCAAGGGGCATTCAACATTCTCATGAAATATATCTGGAGTCCACCGGTACTTATGCCACCTGTTGAAGAAACACCACTTATCCACTATGTGACAGCTTTAGAGCGATCATTGGGTGCCTTTCTTGCTCGAAAAAATGATGTTGTAAATGAGAACAGCCTCTACTATCTCAGTCAGACTATGCTGGAAGCATAAACCCGATACTCAAATATTGAGAAGTGTTGCCTAGCATTAATCTTTGCAGTTCAAAAGTTGAGACACTTCCTGCAACATCACTAGGTCCAATTGGTATCTCGTAATAACCCGCTAAAATTCATCCTTATTTGTCTGATTCTTATAGGATGTCTGGAAAGGTGGGCAGTTATCTTGCAGCAATTTGATATTCAATATGTGTCTCAAAAGGCAATAAATGGCCAAGCTCTGGCTGATTTACTTACTGAACACCCTTCAGTGGAAGACACATCTTCAGATATTGAACTCCCTGATGAGGAAGTTTTCTCTATTCAAGAAATCCTTCAAACATGGGAAATGTACTTTGATGGTGCTTCCTGAAGTCCAATAGGGAGGAAAAAGGAAAATCCTAAATTCAACAAAGATGGCTTAGGGATTGTACTCATTTCTCCAGAAAAGGTAGTGTTACCTTATTCCTTCTTATTATGGGAAGGTGGTACAAATAATGAAGCAGAATACCAAGCTCTCATTGCAGGATTGGAGTTGGTGCTTCAAGCACAAGTGAATCACTTAAAGGTGAAAGGTGAATCAGACCTGGTAATCAAACAAGTCAATGGGGATTATGCAATCAGAAAAGGAGAACTAATACCTTTATATGATTATGTCAAATAGATAATGGAAGAATTCTATTCAGAACTGACCTTTTCTTATGTCCCATGATGACAAAATGCCCAAGCCGATGCACTGGCTAATATAGCCATAGCTCTGGCAGATCCGAATCAGGATGAGACAACCATCAGTATTGCCCACCGTCATAAAATTTCACATTATGTTCAAATCAGAATAGAGGAAATCATTGAAATTAGTCCCATTCCTGAACCATATGGTCATACTATAGGATGGATGACACCTATTAGGGAATACCTTCAAAATGGAACACTTCCACTTGATAGAGCTGGGAAAGAAAAAATCTGGCAACGTGTGGTCAACTTTACTCATTATGATGGCCCAGATCACCTAGAGAAAATTCTCTACAAGTGTGGTTTTAATGGATTTCTCTTCAGATGAATTGATGGTGAAGAGACAATGGTTGTAATGAAAGAAGTGCATGTCGGAGTCTGTGGTGCCCCCCAGTCTGGACATAGACTGTCTGATCAGATTCAAAGGCTTGGTTACTTTTGGCCTTCAATGATACAAGATTGCGTTGATTTAACAAAGAAGTGTCATTCATGCCAAGTACATGCCAACATCATTCATCAACCTCCAAAAGTTTCTTCATACAGCTAAATACTCGTGTCCATTTTCCTCATGGGGAATGGATGTGGTGGGACCTTACCCTTCTGCTACAACCAAGCAGATTAAGTATATTCTTAATGCTACTGACTTCTTTTCCAAATGGGCAGAGGCAATACCTCTCAAAGAAGTTAGTTCTAAAAGCATTGTTAGCTTCATCAAGTCTAACATCACTACCAGATTTGGTATCCCTCATACCATATTGACGGACAATGGCACCAACTTTTGTTCATATGAGGTGAAGAAATTGTATCAAGAATACAACATCAAATCCAATCATTCATCTCGATATCATGCATCGTCCAATGTCCAGATAGAAACCTTCAACAAGACTCTGTCAAATATACTGCAAAAGATGATGGATAAAGATAATAATTCATGGCCTGATAAACTCTATCATGCTTTATGGGCTTATCGGACCACCACCCGCACTGCAACGTAGTCAACTCTATATTCAATGGTATATGGAACAGAAGAAGTCTTACCAATTGAGGTTAAACTACCCTCGCTCAGGGTAGCAATTTGTGATCAATCATCTACAAATGAACAATCTCAAAAGAGATTGGTTGAATTGGAATGGTTAGATGAGAAAATATTGTGCACTATGCACCACTTGGAAGTCTATCATAATCGAATAGCATGATCTTTCAATAAAAATTTTTGTCTTCGTTCATTCGGTCAGGGGGAATTGGAATTAGTTCTCAGAACTCCAACGATACCAGGAACGAAAACTCCCAAGCATGAGCCAAAATGTGAAGGACCTTATTCAATACATAAGGTCTATTCCAATGGAGCTTATTATTTAATCTCAATGGATGGAGAACTCATTGCTACTCCAACCAATGCCATATTTCTGAAGAAGTATTTTGTATAAACACAAAATACATTGAAATGGTCCATACATATGACCTTAAACTATTTTTATTACTTTCGTCCTACATAACATTAAAATGGGACGTCCTAACTACATGATGTTAAACTGTACAGAAGTCTCTTATGTCCAGAAAGACATTAAACTGCACCATCCACGATCCATGAATATGACTTTAAACTATTTGCATCCCCTTCGTCCCACACGACGTTAAACTGTGACATCCTAACTACATGACACATAACTGTATAGAAGTATCTTATGACCAGCAAGAGATTAAACTGCACCATCCACGGTCCATGCATATGAATTTAAACTATTTGCATCCCTTTCGTCCCACATGACGTGAAACTGTGACGTCCTAACTACATGACACTAAACTATACAGAAGTCTCTTATGTCCAGCAATACATTAAACTACACCATCCACGGTCCATGCATATGACTTTAAACTATTTTCATCCCTTTCATCCCACATGATGATAAACTGTGACGTCCTAACTACATGATTCTAAACTGTATAAAAGTCCCTTACATCCAGCACGTCGTTAAACTACATTATCCATAGTCCATGCTTATGACTTTAAACTATTTTCATTTCTTTTGTCCCATATGACGTTAAACTATGAAAAAGTTCCCTAATTCGTCCAACATGACGTTAAACTGTGTCCCCTTTGTCGTCTTTTCTATATGATGTTAAACTATACTGTAATTGTCTATACATATGACCTAAAACTATTTTCACTTTTGTCCAATACGACATTAAACTATGAAAATGTCCTTAATATATCCACCATGATGTTAAAATGTGTTCTCTTTTGTCCTTACTGCATGACATTAAACTTCATAGTCCTCTTTTCATCCTACATGACATTAAACTGTACTTTGTCCCTACTACATGACACTAAAATGTTCAGCACCAATAGTCCTAACTGCAATACATTAAACTGAATAGTCCCTTTATAGGTCCTACATGACATTAAACTGTGCATTGTTAAGGTTGTTGTTACCTCTTGTTTCTCACACCAAGTATGACTCACATGAGCTTGGAGAAAAATTCAACCATAACACCCTCTTTGGGATGCTAACCACGCGTAAGTCCCAACATCATTTTTTAGTTTGTTGTCCCCAAGAACAACTTGATCATTAATTTATTCTTTAATTGAACTACGTGGACTTTGATCCTTGCCTTCCAGGCTGGGTATGTAGGAAAACTTCAAAGGTTCAAGCCCTAAACCAATCTCTTCACATCGGTTCACCTCCATCTCATAGGATGTTGATTCTTGAAACCGTCCCCAGAATCAATATCTTTACATTGGTTCACTTTCATCCTTGCTATATGACGTTAAACTGTACAACATTTTTTTCCTCTACGACAATAAACTACAATATTCTTTGATACCCTCGCCTGAGAGGGAATCATTATTTACATTTATTTTTTGATTCATGTTTCATTCCATAGACTACGTGAATACATGGAAACGCCCGAACCTTTAATCTTGGGTTAAGCCATCACTACACTAAAGTCCCCTTTCACCCTTCACATGTACGAACCAAATTTGTACAGAGGGTATTTCTAGAACTACGTGGGCTTGATTCCCATCCTTATGGGATACGTAGGAATGTTCGAGTGTCCCTCGAATCCAGCCATGGTCTTTTGGGCCTAACCCCAAATTCCACTTTCTGTCCCTTGGCTAAAAAGTCCCCATGAAAACACACACTGTGTATTTATTATAAATGGTCCAAGATCTATGACCCTAAACTATGATATCCCATATTTTCATCCCACATGACATTAAACTGTAGTTTAAGAACTAGTTATGGCTTGATTCCCATCCTTATGGGATACGTAGTGAAGTCCAACATTTCAATTCGGTCCAGCCACCACATGATTATGGATATCATTGATCCGTCTATCTCTGTATACATTGGACAATACCCATATTTATGTGTCATAATCCTAATCATTAATACTTCTAGATCTTTATAACCCTTTTATTGACTTCTGGTCACAAAATGTCCAAATTCTGAGAATTATTTTTCTTAACTATGCAACACGTTCCCTTAGGCGGCCTTGCATAAACAGTCTACATAACAGACTTGTTAGCCAAAAGATGCTATTATTTGACTCTGAAGCCAATGCCCTTAGGTGACCCTGCATAATTCAACCCCCTAACGGGTTTGTCAAATAGTGGTAACTTCATTCTTGGGAGGAAAATCTCTTTTGTCCTTGGTTGTCTTAATGACAATATGTAGGGATCCTAAAAAAATGGCTATCCTTAACATATCTGTCCCATACTCTTTTTCATGATCATAAATTATCCAAGTCTATGGTTTATATTTTCCTTCCCTATGTTTGGGTCATACCTTCAATGGAGTAACAGTCATCCAATTCTTAGAAAATCATGTTTGGAAATATCTTCTCCATATTCAAGTACCTCTCTCCAAACAGTAAACTCTGCTTTAGAAAATTTGAATCCTCATAAACATCCATTGGCTTTTTAGCAGAAGAAAAGTAAATTTTTGAGAGTTCTTTTTCCTAACTATGCAGCACGTGCCCTTAGTTGGCCTTGCATAAGTATTCTACATAACGGACCTGTTAGCTAAAAGATGCTATTTATTTGACTATGCAGCCAATGCCCTTAGGTGGCCCTGCATAATTCAACCCCCTAATGGGTTTTCTAACTAATGGTAACATCATTCTTGGGAACTACTTCTTCTAATGCCTTTTTTTTCTTTTTCATATCATTCCCCAAATTCAAATTTTCTTAAGTCTTAGTTTACATATTTTCCCTCATACTTCAGTGTGGTAAAATATTTTTAGATAAGTTGTCAAGGAATTGAGTCAATTCTAATTCATTCGGTCAAAGTTATTTCGACCTTAAACATTAGCCTCTTTATGTCTGACGTGCATGACATTAAATTGTCCACAAAAAGACAAGGGAACTCTGGATAAAATTCAACTTCTAGCTCACTAAACATACATTTTGTATGATTTAGGTAATATTGGGAAATTAAAAGATTCAATGTTTGTAGGGTTATTTATAATAATCCAAGTAAAAATCAAACTATGCTTACTATGCTTATTGGATTAGGTAAAAATTAAAGCAGGTAGCAGGAAAATACGTGCACAAGTGATTAAAGATGAAAGAAATCTTTCCATTTGATGCACAAGAATTTGAAGGAC
Organism: Viscum album; assembly: GCA_963277665.1. Taxonomy (NCBI): domain Eukaryota; kingdom Viridiplantae; phylum Streptophyta; class Magnoliopsida; order Santalales; family Viscaceae; genus Viscum; species Viscum album. The sequence continues at coordinate 1,545,902,529 of OY728123.1, forward strand.
ATCAACATATTAGATTATATTCTCTTTTTCAGGAATTACAAAATCCTTTCAACATATCTCTTTATCTGATTTACGGCATCCCAAGCTTCATCTGCAACCACATGGAATTCATTCATTCAACTGGATACAATAAGAGATGTAGTGATACAAGCTCTTCTTGGAACAATTGTAAAAGGATGTTCTTGAGTGAGGTTTGAGTGTTGTTACTCTTAATGCATAGCATAACCGAAATAATGGAGTATTAGTGCCACTGAATCTGAGGCGTATAGTTCATTCCATATAGAACTTTGACTCCTTGTAGATGACCATGCCCATACAGATCTAGGTATAAGCTCCGTGGGCATTTAACATGATATTTCTTTAGATACTTAGCCAAATTTGGGAGAGTGCTATCACAGACAGTATAGTAATCATGGCCAATGATGTCCATCATATCATCAAGACGTTTTCTTGACAGTTCATCAACCGTTCTGATTCTCTTGGGATCCATTGAATCTGCACAAAAGTTGAATAAATTAAACTCTTAAATGGGTTTATTTTTTCATAAAATTTGTGAAGGAATTCAGAAAAAATGGCAAAGGCATTAAGGCATGCAAGTCTAAACATGGAGCGCATGTGTGGATGTGTCACGCAAGTGTGGATGTGTCGTGCAAGTATAATGTGTCGCACATGTATTTGGCGTGCAAGTATCACCGCGCAGGTCCAGAAACCTTGACAGTAGTGCGACAACAAAGGAAAAGTAGAACAGAGAGAAACTTGTGCGGCAGAGATGACCTGTGCGGCGAGAGCTCAAAAATCCGACGTTTGGTGCAATGCGTGACAAATGAGCGCATATATATAGGCCAGGCCGGCCACCTGCGTGCCTACAGCCAGCACACTCCATCCATTCACGACTCGCACCTGCGTGATGATAGTTGCGTGGTGAACACCTGCGCGCCTATTTCCCTTTGGTTTCTCTTCTTTTCCTTAGAGTCACATCCTTATTCTTCCAGATCCAACTCTGAGGGGGAACTTTTGTTGATGCTCCTTTTCGTCACATTGTCTAAAGTATTGGAAAGGGAAATAACTTATCACAAATTGTTTCAGCCTTTGAAGAAAACATAAAAAATCGACAAAGGAATGAAAAAGGAGTCAAAGGACCTTGCAGCGCGCAAGTTCCCTTACTGCCACACAAGTACACTTCTGCGCCGCATAATGGTCATGCAAGTGACTTGCGCGCCCTCTTTGAAAACCACCCAGGGTCTTCAGAAGCCTATAAATAGACCCTGTGGGCCCCCCATTTCGAGATGAATTTTTCCAGAATTCAGATACAGATCTATGAATGCCCAAGTCTCTTCTTCAATTCTTCCAAACACTTATAAGGTAATTCTTTACCTAGAATGGAAGGTCTAAACCATAGGAATAAGGTCTAAGTGTTATAAATCACTAACACTTTTTTTCCTAAATGTTTTTCCCTTAACGGAAATGAACACAATTGCGTGCTTCCTTACCTATTCATTGAAAATTGCACGCCATTCTTCTGGAAGTACCTCAGGATGATTCTAAAGGCTTTGGTCAAGAATAGGCCATGTATTACTCTACAGGCCAAGGATCGTGCAAGTAACCATGTGTCGCGCTGGTATACCTGCACGACCAATACTTGCACGCCCACGCAGTACCTGTGCGCATGCCAGGACATGTACACCCTTATATTTTTTGGGTGCCCTTCCTGCCCATTTAACCCCTCTTATTCCATTACACCTCTTCTATTCAAGATTCTGTCTTCAAGACACTCTTCAAAGCCATTTATGGCAAGTTTTCTTGATTAACTTCCTTATTTGGAAGGAGCTCCATGGAACATCTCTCAAAACAAAGTGATTTTCACATTTTTATGTCACTAAAATTAGAGAGTTCATCCATTCAACCTCATCCTTTAAGATGAGATAATCTTTAACTCGGGCCTCCTTTTCAGGAGTAAGCCCCAGTCCAAATTCTCATTAATTTGGGCATCCTCCTTAGGAGTAAGCCCCAAGTCCTCTTTAATTTGGGCCTCATTTTCAAGAGTAACCCTCAAGTCCCCTAACCTGGGCCTCCATTTCAGGAATAATCCCTAGTAATAATTCCCTAAATTTAGGAATCCTTCTCAGGAGTAAGCCCCAAACATTAATTCCCTTAACCTGGGTTTCTTTTTTAGAAGTAATCCCTAGTCTCAAATATGGGCATCCTCTTTAGGAGTAAGCCCCACATCCATTAATTTCCAAATCCCTTTAACCTCGGCCTCCTCCTTAAGAATAAGCCCCCATATTAATTTTCACTTAACCAGACATAATTCCTTTTGATTTGGGCTTCCTTCTCTGGAGTAAAATCCAATCAAAGTCCCATCCAAACGTGGGCATCTTCTTTAGGAGTAAGCCCCAAGATTAGAGTACCCAAATATCCATGAAGCACATATACCTTTATGGACCTTGTTCATGTATTTCTTCCCTGAAGTAAATCTTAATCCTCATATATTTGGCCAATCATACATACATAATCCCCACATCATTGCATGGAACAATTTTCTGGTTTCACCAATACCTCTTGTTTCTCACAACAAGCATGACTCACGTGAGCTTAGAGTGTAAAAGTAATCATTACATCTTTTATTGAGCCATCAATCATGCATAAACATCATACTCCCTTACTCGAACTATGTGGGTTCTGATTCCTTTTCCAAAACAAAGGATACGTAGGTAGCCCCTCAGCGTGTACGATCCCAATTCTGAAATAATCCATGTCCTCATGAACGACAATAAACTTCAAATTCCCCATTGGGTGGCTTTAAAACTATTATGGTCATCATAATGACCAAGAGACTTTTATGTATTTAAGGATACCATCAACTAAGAATCTCTAACAAATACAGATGATTCTATATCGATGAAGAACCTCGAATACTTATAAAAGATTCTCTAAATTTCCTTCATATCAATCATTGATTTTCAGATTTAAAGGAAAGCGCATTTTATACCTGGTAATGTAATAAGGAGTCACGAACATAACTTAAATCTATAAATTGAGTCCCGGAGTAGACAATAATTCCCCTAAAAAAGGTGTGATGAGTCCGACCTCCCATCCTCTCGACCATTGCAAATTCCTAAGCCTCATCAGTCCACAACTAATGAGCACCTACCTTTGGAAAGTAGGTCCAAATGGATATGGAATCATTGGATGTTTCCTGTTCTATGAACAAACCCGTTAGAAACCGGTTGGAATATTTGAACCTTCAATCAATGAGGTCATCCCCAATTCAAGAGGAAACATTAGTGTTCAAGGAGGTGCATCTATTGTTAGTACCACCCAATCTGTTTAGCACATTTCGCCTTGTTTTTCATTTCTTAGGTTTATAGATTGATTGTGCTATATAAAAAATGAAGGTATGGATAAAAAAATTATAAATAATGATGTTTTTCATGGAAAATCTATTCTAAAACCCGATCATTCTCTCAAATTACTAAGAGTATTTTTTGTGAAGATGAATGAAATATCATCTACTAATATATAGACTACACATTTAAATGATCTAAAAATTAATGTACATATTGGTACTTTATTTTTTTGTGATGGTAAATTGGAATTTCATGCTAATGATAATAGAATGATTAAAAAGAAAAATGTTTCATTAAATTTTTCTACATCATAGGATAAAAAATTAATAAATATAAATATTTAATTATCATATGATTAGGATAATTTGGAAAGAAAATATTATAATGGTAAATTATCATAATTTTAAATGAAATTTAGCATGTTATATAAGAAAAATAATTTTTATAAAAAATTTATTCATGATGTCAAAAAAGTAAAAAATAAGTTTTAAGGAAGTTAAATTCTATGAGGAAAGAATATTGGAAATTTGAAATCTAAAATGACACGTTCATCACATACATTAATATCATTTCTGAATTTCTGTATATTTATCACAACATATAAAAAACCACGTCAGGACTGTATAGGTATAATGTCTTTAGAAACTAGAAAACATAAACAACTGGTTGATAATACATCTACATTTTCTCCCATATATTTCTTAATAACTAGACTCCTTTTTGGAATAACATATTTAATTACCTAATTCATGATAGGGGAAAAGAAACATATAATGGGAGATATCAACTTCTCATTAAGGGTAACCAAAGTAATTGTCAATAATATCATATTTATAAGAACATAATAATTAAAAATCTTATCGTGTATATAATAGATCAAAATATCATGTCATGGGATAAATCCTTAAATTGTAATATAATCCCAATATTCAAAATAGAAGTCATGAATCATTATTTCACACACATAATATCCTAAAAATGATTTAATATTATTCAAGACTCGTTTCCAAGACCTTTATAGCAGACAAAGTCCATTACTGAACAGTGTTCATTCCTCATTCCAACCTAGTATCACTGAACCAGATTAACATAAATCCAATCCATATTTATCTAATGAGATAGAAATATTTTTCCAATGCATATAAGGGGTATATAGGTCCAACCCTTCTTATAATCAAACCTTTCTTTTGTGTTACCCCAAAACATGAATCATTCATCGTAGCATAACCCATGAAAAAAATTGTATTCTTAAACATCATGTCATCATATCATTATACATATAAGATAAATGGAGTTCATAAAAATAATTTCATCATAAAATTAATCAAAAAAAATTAATAATAGTCATATAAGCATATCCCTATGTCATCTTATATGGAAATTAATTTTTATAATACAATTGAACTTAATTCCTTTGAAAAATATCCTTTTTTTCTAAAATGTTTTCTCTTCTCAAAATGCCATGAAATTTTAAAATAAAGAATATTTGATTAAAATAAACTTGAATACATGTAGATTATTATTCATGGGAATAATGTGTTAGGAATGGTAAAAAATCCGTTCATTCTATATAAGTAATAAAAACCTTCTGATAGTACTTTTTTCAGAAATTTCATCAAGTTCGTCGTATGGTATACATAAGAAATATTCATTATAGACTATGTTATAAAAGTCATACTTGGTAAAAATGTAATTAATAATACCTATAATAATACAAAACATTTTATGATAATTTTATTATAAAAAATATTAATGGATGATAAATATACCCCTAGTAAATACTCACATATAAACAATCTCAAATAAAAACCAGATTTGCAATGTTATCCCTTACATTTGCTCTCATATCCATCATATGTATCTAAACCTCTTGATTGATGATTTAAATAATGTTAATAAACTATTCCAAAATCATATTAATTTGTTTTATTACATTTATGATCATATTTTAATCTGTTTTTAATAACATTTCATTGTCACTTGTTATTCGAGTATTAACTAATTTTTGATATTATGTGTGTTTTGTCGGATAAGTTTTTTTTGTAGTTTATAGTTATATCATTTACAGTATGGTATTAGTATAATATATAAATTATTTATTAATTAAATTAATTTATATAATCATGGTTTAATGAATATTGTGTAGAATGAATCACATCGCAATGTGGAGATGTTAGTCGTACGTACGCACGAGCGACGATATCGTTCCCATAATAGTTGAATGTTATTGAAGTAGATGGTGTATGGTATCTCTTAATTAGTATAATGTTATAATAATTATATATTTTTATTATTTCCACCCTTATTCCCATATATGATAGGTGGTGGGGAAAATATATTACACCACATCGTGGAGACAATAAGTTGTATGTACGCATGTGCAGTGATTTCATTTTCCATATGATTGATAAAAGGTGAAACAACGTTGTTTCCAATTCATAATAAAATATAAGTATATTATTGGTACTTATGTTATTACTTTATATTTAAAAAACTAAATAATATTTAGAAGATGAAGAAATAAAATTGAAAGAATCGGTAGAAGTGTGTTCCTCTTCCTCGACATGTCACATTTAAATTTCCTCTCAGGTAACTAGAATTGGAATTTATAGAAAACCAACACCTCTAGAATGTATCTAGGAAATTTTAAAGTGGAAATAGGGAGGGGTTTTTAGAGCATGAAGTCCATAAATGGAGTGAAGAGGACATGGATTAGTATCCCATTTATAAGAGATGAGAGGTGTAGTATAGGAACCCCTCTAAGTATTGATTCATTATAAATTCAATTTCTACTAAAAATGGTTCAGAACATATTTAATTAAAATGTAAGGTGATTTTAGTTCGAATAAACCTCATCCAATAATTTATAGATAAGTTTTGAATATATTTTTTATCCTTATTTGTTTCTTTAACTGTTATTTTACCCTTCATAATCATACCATGATATACTGTTATTTACTCATTGTGGGTTATTAAAGATACCATTTAATGTCAAATGACCCAATAAAATTATTTATTTTATATTTAGACTTATATTATTATTTTGGATGAATCTTATATTGTTAGGAATTTAATATCAATTTATAAACAATTTTTTGTTTTATGTTATGAAATATGTAAATTTTGGACACTATTCGTTCTTGAATTCATTTTAACAACTCATAAAAACCTGATTCCATTCAAACTAAGGAATTATCTCTAATAAAATATTTGAATGTCATATAGAAAATTTTGTGAGGAAATCAAGATAAGAAAATTACATTTGTTTTAATATTTTTAAATTCATTTACTAGATTCATTCATTAACGAGGTAATCACTACATCATAATTGCATCCTAAATAAGTATATTGACGTAATGTCTAAATATTAGAAATAAAATACAATGATATAGGAAATAGTTTTAAAATTTTAATTATAATTTACATACAAGTATATCTATTATATAACCCTGTATTGAGTTCAATTTAGTAAAATATATGTGTTTAGGTTATAATTATCTTTACATTAACTTAATTCTTATAAAATGTCATTTTTACATCCATGTCAATCAATGGGGTCCCAAAATCGACCAATGGATTCCCATGGTCAACCATATCTCATAAAATATTATTAATAAACATTTTAGAGATGTTTTATATTTTTAAAATATTATTATTTTACCTATATTTACTATATTTACCCTTTAACCACGGTAAATAAAATAATTACTGAAGTTATTATTCATAATTACAAAAAATAAAATGTTCTAATTAACACAATTTGGAGCATATGACTTCCAATATGGAATCCATTTTTCCATATTTAATACAGATAAGTTGTATTAATTAAGTCGAAAAATTTTACATCGTTGAAATTGGATAATAGATTCTAAAAGATAAAATATTGCAAAATATTGAAATGTTTTTTTGTATTAAATTAATGAAAAATTAATGAAAATTAAATAAATTATAATACATTAAAAAATATATTCTATTTATAATTTCAATCCATTTAATATAATAATTTAACCATATAAATTATCAATATTAAAAATATTAATTAAAATTTAGTGTATTTTTTTTAACATCCACACATAAATGTTATTAGAAAAATATCAGAAACTTACCAAAAGTAAATTTTAATATCCTTCATCAAAATAAAAAGTTTAGGATTTCATATTGAAATTATTAATGTGACAAAATCATAATTTAAAATGGGTTCTCTATTCAATGGGTTAAAATTAACCTTTTTAAAAATACGGTTTTATTCATACCCTCTGACAATTATATCCATTTGATGAATATAAAAATTATTGTATTCAGTATATAACACAGATATCTCATTAATTTCGTTACAAAATGTAATTCACTCAAAAAAAATATAATTGATTTATATTTTTTATTAATAAATAATATCCAATGAAATAATAATGAATTTTCATAGGTTAGTTGTAATTATTCCTACATACCTAACAACTAGTATATAACAGTAATTTTATATTAAGGGAATCTTGTGGTTCATTTTAAATCATGATTTCTTGAAAAGAAAGCTACTGAAGCATAAAAATTATTTAAAGAATATATTTCATAAAAACATCCAAGTGTTACATTCTAGCCCCATAAACTTAAATTCTCACTCAAATTATTCACTTGGAAATAAATAAATAAGGATACCTCTTCCTAATCATATCCTCATGTTCCCATGTTTCAAAATATAATTGGAGCAACTTACATAAAACATTAACCAAGAGAGTGGTATTGTTTTGTATAACTTTTTTCCTATGATCCAAAATCTATATCGGTTGTTCTTATTAAGATGATATTGGTCCAACATTACGACTTTTGAGCTTAGTACATGTGAAGGATTGTGTATGTACTTTCTGTGGAGAAATACATGGAACGCATTATTAACATATGAGAGATTTAGTGGAAGTGCCAATCGGTATGCTAGTTTCACATCATGATCCAATATTTCAAAAGGACCAATATACCTAGGTCTCGGCATTCCCTTCTTTTCAAATCTCATACATCTCATCGAGGGAGATTTTAATAAGAATGACTTATCACCAACTTCAAACTGTAGGTCTTTTCTACAGTTGTAATCACAACTTTTTTTCGACATTGAGTTATTCTTATGTGTTTTGGAATAGATATGACCATTTTTTCCATTTCATCAATATGATCAGGTCTTAATAGCTTCATTTCCCCAAATTCATCCTAGAATGTGGGAGTTCTTCACTTCATTCCAATGTGGTCTTCAAAAGAAGCCATATAAAAACAAGAGTAAAAGATGGTATTGTAAGGAATTTCAATCAATGGTAGGTGTTGATGCCAACCACCATTGAAATCCATTGAAAATGCACTCAAAATTTCTTCCAAATTTTTAATTCTCCTCTCAGACTGACGTTCTATCTAAGAATGATGGACAGTTATGAAATTTAACTCCATATCCAGAGAATACTAAAGACTTTTCCATAACATCGAGGTAATCCTCATATCCTACTTAGATATAATGGAATATGGTATGCCATGAAATGATACCACTTCCTTTACATATTTCATATCAATCTGATCAAGAGATAAATCCTCTCTAATAATAATGTAGTTTTTCGACTGTGTATATTGATCCACTATGACCAAAATAGCTTTATTGCATTTGTATGATTTGGGAAGTCTAATGAAAAAGAAATTAGGGATGTTTTCCCATTTTCATTCTGGTATGGGTAATGGTTGTAACATCCCCTTAGACTTATGTCTCCCAATAATATCTTGCAATCAAATCAATCATTGATATACTTATTTGTTGATGTCTCTTTTCTTAAAATCCCATCATAAGTACTCTTCTAGGTCTATGTTCATCAATGTGCATTTAGGTTGAATGGATAATGATGAACTACGAGCCTCATCCAATAGATCCTTCGATAATCTGGTATTGGAGGAAGACAAACCCGATTATCGAACCTTATTATTTCATCATAATCAATGTTTAATTCTGGAATGTTTTTCACCTGCTTTTGTAACTCTACATCTCATGTCAGTTCCTCTTTAATTATAACATCTATATATGGTTGAACAATCATTTAAGAATGATATTATTTCTCCCATTATAATAATATTTCAGGACCCATCCTTTGAAAATACATAAATATGGGATCTTTAGTGATCCTCATCAGGGATAAGCTAGGACAGTCTTTTTTACTGAAAACATCTTCCACCTTGTTCTCTTGCCCAGGGTGGTAATGTATTGAGCAGCCGAAATCCTTAATCAACTCCAACTATTTTTTTGGAACACATTCATCTCCTTTTGTGTGAAAATATACTTTAAACGTTTATGATCAATTTAAATATCAAACCATTCACCATAAAGATAATGAATCAATATTTTAAATGAAAAGATTTCCACAGATAACTCCAAATCATGTGTTGGGTAATTTTTCTCATGGATTTCAATTTTCATGAGGCATAAGCTATCACCATATCATATTTTCTAAAACACACCCAAACCCCTTCATGGATTCATCACTATAGATCACAAAACATTTTCAACTACAAGGCAATGTGATCACAGGTGCACAGGCTAACCTTCTTTTTGGCTCTATGAAATTTTCTTCACATTCCTCTATCCAAACTAACACAACTACTTTCTAAGTCAACTTGGTTAGTGGATTAGGAAATCATGAAAAATCATTCACAAAACATCGATAATATCCTTCCAAATCGTGAAATAATTGGATCTCAGTTACTGTTGTCGATCTTGACCATATTCCAATAACCACTATTTTTTCTGGATTGACAGATATGCCCACTCTTGAGATTATATAACACTAAAATGATATTTTTAAGAAAATATTCACACTTGTTAAATTTGGAATAATTATTCTCCTTTCTCATGGTCATTATAAAATTTCTCAAAGGATAATAATGATCTTTTTTTCTCTTTTAATAGACAATAATATAATCTATCAAGACTTCCACAAACTGATAGAGAGAGTATATAAATACACTATTCATTAGATCCATGAAGATAGTAGGGGAATAAGTAAGACCAAATGGATCAATATAAATTCATCATATCCATACCTTGTACAGAATTATTTCTTTGATATATCCTCTTGTATGACCCTTAATTGTGTATATATTGAATGAAGATCAATCTTGGAAAAATAATTGGCCTCTATGTACATGGTCAAATAAGTCATCAATGTGCATGAGATGATATTTTTTATTGATAGTGATCTTGTTATGTTCTCAATAAGAAATGCAGAGTCTCATTGATCCATCATTCTAATTTTCCTAAATCACAGGTGCTCCACAAGGTGACACACTAGGGTGTATGAATCCCTTATCAAGATTCTCTTTAAGCTACTTCTTAAATTCTTGCAACTCAATTGGGGCTATTATATAAGGTGTCTTTGAAATAGGAATAGCACCCAGTATATGTTCTATTAAGAATTCAACTTCAGTATTTGGTGGAAGACCTTCCAATTCCCTTGGAATTACATCGTCAAACTCCAATTCAATGGGATTATTCCTAATCATGAGTTTATCCAACAAAATTAAGATAAATAACCTTCATTAATTTGAATTAATACCCATAAGAAGTAATAAATTTCAACTGTAGGGTTATATTCATCTTTACATCAATATATCTTGATATGTTGATATGGAATATGAAATTTCACTTCCCTTATTTGGAAGTTGATATGATCTCATAAAATGAAATCAAATCCACTCCATTAATCGCATAAAATTCCACAATAAGAAGGATCAAAATATTTTCAGGAAGAACTTTCCAATAAACTTAAATTGGAGAAGAATTGTAAACCTTGGATGCAACTGTCGTGCCATTATGAGTTTTCATAGATAACTAAACTTGTAATTGTTGAGGTAATATGGTGATACCCAAAGAAAATTTCCTAGAAATAAAAGAGTGGGGGATCCATAATCAAATAAAAAATTTCTACATCAGAGTGGATGGTATGTGTACCTTTCACCACTTCTTTATCATACACCACATCTGTGAAAGAAATTTCATGCAGCATTCGTTTTTCTTTGTCCTTAAGAGATTTTTGAAATCGATCTTAATAAATATCCCATGGATTAGGGAATTGATTGGCTTAATAACCCCATTTCCTTGAACATGTAACATTGAAGTATAGGGGAGCCATTCTGTGTAGCCTTTTCATTGTTCGCCTCAGTAGACATCTTTTTTCCGTCACATTGGCATTCAATTTCCCAATGACCTTATTTTACAGACTAAAAACATTTACTGTTCCCTTTAATACAACTGCCTCCATGTTTAGATTCACACATTGTGCATAAGGGAAAACATATCTTCTTTCCACTATGGACTTTATAATTTCCATTGAATTCCATTAATCTCTTCTTATCAAAACCATATGACTGATTGGTTATTACATTATCCATCTCAACCATTAGTGAAAATTGAACAATTTCTTTGTACCTATTGAATTCCATTATGGATATATCCCTTTAGATACCTGGATTAAATAAACTAAATAATCGATCAATCTCACTCTCAGGTAGGATAAAAAATCCTGAAGAGCACCTTTAATGTCTTATAAAATTTTATTTATAGGTACCAACTGATTCATCATCCTTTTTCTTAATTTCAAAAAACTCCTTCTTCATCATTGCTCAAAGATTACGTGGAATGTACATATTGAACAACATGTTCTTGAACTCGTCCCATCCCATGGACGCAATTTTATCACATTGCCTTGTAATCATGATAATATTCCACCATTGGCCAGCTTCACCTTCTAAATGATATACTGCTAAGCTGACTATATCATGTTTAGAATAGTGTAGAACATAATTAATCTTTACAGTGGTACTGATCCATTTTTCAACCACTAATAGATCAGAAGACCAAATGAATGAAGGTGGGCGCTGCCTCATGAAGGATTCAACCTAATGTTTTTCCCTCTGTTTCTCATTTGGATGTTCAATATGATTCATATCTAGAAAAAGTTGGGTGATCATGGATACAAGATTTTTCATTCCAACTCCTATAAAATTTTGTTAGTCAGGGAGGAAATAATTTAATTTTCTATGACATTAAGCAATAATGTAGTTCCATAGGGTTCCATCCATTTACTAAAACCAAGAATCATATTATGAAAAACACTAATCATAATTTGAAAACAACATAATCAAGAATAAAATTTAAATCAAGGACACTTTAGGTTTTATTCTAGGTTATTCATGGTAATTTCTAAAACACTAGGATAGTATCATATACATAGATATATCCTTAAGGATTTATCATCATTGTTTCTATAGGTTAAAAATACCTTTATTCTAATACCAACTATAGTAACCTTTTCATTACATCATTAATATCACATCACAATTGATGCCTATTTATTACAACATATAACAAAACCATGAAAATTCCATATAGGTATAATGTCATTAGAAACTGTGAAACATAAACAACTAGTTCAGAAAACATCTAAATTGTCTCCCATATATTTCATCATAACTAGACTCCTTTGGGCATATCATATTTAATACGCTTCTTTATGACATAGGGAAAAGAAATATGTAATGTGTGAGATCAAATGCTCAGTAAGTGTAAAAAATGATATTTCAACCATATCATATTTATAAGAACATAATAATGGAAATATAATCCTATATATACAGGATCACATTATCATATCATGGGATAAATGATAGAATGAAAAAGTAATCCCAATAATCATTAAAAAGAGACATTAAATGTTGTGGTATACAAACCCAAGCATAGAAAATATTTTCATACTAGTCAAGGTTTGTTGGAATCTACATGCATTAATCATGTTTTAATGATCAGAAATCGTATTTAGTCAATAAACCATGTTAAATCTATGTAATATATCTCACATTAAATGTACAGTTGTTTAGTAAAAGCTATCCAATGTTCTTAAGTTTTATAAACTCAGTTTCGTTACTATACACTAGCTTTTGATTCACTTATAACTATTTCTATAAAAAATAACTACATTTCATTCATTATATATATATCAATGCATATGTTTGAATACAGATATTTTCCAAAGTTTGACACCCCATGACCATGAGACACTGTGTCCCTGAGACACTGTGACAATGAGACATCGTGAACAAGTAGACATTGTGACAACCAGACATGGTGAACAAGGAGACTCCGGGATAACCAGACAATGTGAACAAGTAGACACCGTGAAAACCAAATATCATGAAGAAGAAGACACTGTGACTATAGGACACCATCAAAACGACACCCTGAACAAGACATCATGAAAAAAGACACTTTGAAAAAGACACAGTGACATCGAGACACTGTGAACAAGACACTATGAAAAAGACATCATGACATCGAGACACTGTGAACCAGACACTGTGTGAAGGAGACACTATTTCCATGACATATTGTGACATCATTTCATAATCTGTTCTATCGTCTTTCAATTTAATCTCTAACAGTAATGTTTGAATATTTTAAATGCACAGGCATAATTAATAATTCTTTGTAGACATTTCATTTGAAAGTATGAGGTACGAGGTATAGAATACATACAACATGTCAGCTAAAACACATAAACTCTAAGATAAAATAGTAATGTATCCTAGGAAAAATTAGAAGTGTGGCACGAGACTAAATAGGAAAACAAGATGTTGGTCGTGAGCATGGCCAAAAAGAATAAACTTATTGAATTATTGAAGAAATAATTACCTTATGCAACTCGAAAATGATGAAGAACACATGAAGCATACTGGAATTCCGAGAACATCTTCTCACATTAAAACTTTAAGAAGAACTGAAGTTGGATCTGTCTGACTTGCAACACTCTGTTTTCCATAAGAAGACTTGATATGGGCATCTGCTTCATCTCAAGAAGTCCAGAGCTGTAAATACTAAGACCCATAGCACTTAAAAACCTATCTCAATATTCCTTCTCTATTGTGTATTATTTTATTAACATTCGAGTAGTGAGCGTATCTTTATAACAAAATAATCTATCTCATTCATAAAATTGAAGGATACATGATATCCTTACTCAAACATCATTTTATATTTGTACACCCGCTGATAAGTGTGGAAGAGGTCCATGTGTTCCCATGTTGTTTGTTCCCACAAAGAACTATGGAAGAGGTCCTTGTGCGGCCTAGACAGTCCTTGTTTAACCCTGATTCAGGGTGTAGATCAAATTTATTTATATAAACTACTTGGTGTCCAGTGATCACCATGTGGAGTGGATTAGGTCTCAACTTGAGACTGAGCCACTTGTTTCATATCTGGTGTGCTACTTAATTTAGTCTTCTCTATTTTAATGCTTTATAGTATAATTCATAAATCAATAAATTCACATTGATAGTTAATCTTGGAGAGTAGTTATAATAGTACTGTCATAGTAGAATAGATTCAAAAGTGATATTAAGAACAGGAATTTAGATTACTGAGATATAATCAATCTTCTAAGAAGTTGTTTAAACAGAAAAATTATTATAATAGTATAACTTGGTTAACTAGTATTTATTTAAACTTTTGGGGATATCAATTTAATAAGACTTTTTAAGCAAAAAATTTTATAGATACTCAATTCACCCCCCCCCCCCCTCTTGAGTAATCAATTCGGACAAACATTTTGTATCATAGGTGGTTTATTAAGAATATTTTTAACCGTATTAAACTGTGATTATAGTTGTATATTGAATATCTATAAATTTCAATTAATTCTAAATGTCTAGATCTTTCAATGAATTTCAGTATTATTGATAATAGATTGGATGTTGATTCTAGCAACAGACCACCATTCCTTAATCAAACCAACTATTCTCAATGGAAGTTTATAATGAAAATGAATTTAGAGAGTATAAGTTTTGAAATGTTATCTTCCATTATAGATAAATATAACATACCAAATACTGATAGAATCACAAGGGATGAACCGATTAAATCTACCTACAATAACAATTGAAAAGCTATGAATGCATCATACTACTACTTTGGGTAAGAGGAATTAAAAAGAATTTTTACTTGTAAAACAACCCATGAAATTTGGGATACCCTATATGTCTCACATATAGAAACATCTATTGTAAAAAAAATGAGACTTAATGTAGAAAATATTAAATATTATAACTTTAAAATAAAACATGATGAGCCTATTTCTGACATGTATCTTAGGATCAATGAGATTTTCTACACAATTATTTCCCTTGGAAGAGAAGTCACTGCCAATGAACAGATCATGAGAATTATTAGATGTATTCCTAGCAGATGTAGAGGAACCTCTACCTCTATTAGAGAATCATGTGACATCAACAAGTTACCTATAAAATAACTCATTGGGAAAGTGATGATGAATGAAGAGAAACTGAATGTCAAAAAGGAAGAATATGATGAACCAATGAGGAAATCTATTGCATTCAAGACCACCACCTTTTAACACAATGACAAAGGGAAATTGAATGTTTCTTTAGAAATTTCTAGTAGTGAAAAATCATCACCTAACAGTGATGAGGAGATGGATCAATTATCCAGAAGATTCATGAAATTTACAAGAAGAAGATATTTTTATGAAATCCTTACTTCAAGGGAAAATATGACCAAAATGGAAGTTGGAAGAAGGATTGGATAAGAAGTGACAAGACTATTGAGATTGTGTTCTATGAATTTTACCTCAAAGGACATATCAAGGCTGACTGTCCAATGATCAAGTACAAAAATAGATATGAGTATAAGGACATGAAGTATAAAAAGGCCATGAAAGCAACCTAGAGTGCTTCTGAGGATAGTTCAAGAGATTTTGAAACATTACATGATGAATCGGTTAACAAATCCAATATGTGTTTTATGAAAAACACATCTGAGGTATCCCGAGACTCTCCTTTACATTATTAAAACAATTCAAAAAAATGAGGGTGACTGTGAAAATATTACTAATGATGAAATGTCTGAATACTATAACATTCATGAAGAAACATGAAATGAACAAAAAGTCCAAAATAAATCATTTAAGGAACAATATTCTCTCACTGTTACTGTAAAATATGATCTAACAACTGAAAAAGTGAAAAATGCTCAATTTCTCAAAGAGAACAACAAATTAAAAATGGATAACGAGAAATTGAAGAATGAACTAGAAATGTTTTCAAATGGGAAACATACCCTTACTCAAATTATTAGTAAACAAATTTCCCCTAAATATAAAACTCGAATTAATTATCAACCTGGCTAATAAAATATTGGTAGAATAAATTTTGGATCTAAATCTAGGATATAATGTTTTACCCCCAATTCTGGACACAAATAAATTAACTCAATTTATGATACACTTTCAACATTTTCATGTTTTTCTATAACAAATAGAGTATACTTTTCAAATACTTTACTTAATGATTATAAGAGACCAATGAGGAATATATGGGTTACTAAAGCACTCGTTAATAATATTATTGAACTCAAAAAAGTATGGGTACCAGAATATGTTTTTGCATAATAATTTTTTATGAATGATCCGTAAAGAGTTCCTGTAAAATTTTATGGTACTTGGATAGTTGATGTTCAAGACACATGAAAAAAGACTACTCATGCTTCAAGAACCTAATAAAAATAGATGGAGTATATGACACATTTGGTATCAATTCCAAAGGAAATATTATTAGCATTAACAAAATCGGTAACTCTAACTTACTTTTAGTTTCTAAACTACTATTTGTTGATTGATTAAAATATAATCTTCTTAGTATCTCACAATTATGTAATGATGGATTTCATGTTTGAATTTAAATTGATTCATGAAATGTATTTAATTTTAAAGATGAATTAGTATTTTCTACATTAATAATTGAAAATGTATGCTCTATTAACATAGACTTATTATCTTCTTAAAATGATTTTTGCTTACGTTTATTTCATAGAGAGTCCTGGCTCTGGAATAGAAGACTTAGACACTATAACATTCACTCCCGTATAAAGCTAACTAGAAAAGGATTATTTATAGACATACCCAAACTTCAGTTTCCAAATGACAATGTGTGT
Source organism: Viscum album (assembly GCA_963277665.1). Lineage (NCBI taxonomy): Eukaryota > Viridiplantae > Streptophyta > Magnoliopsida > Santalales > Viscaceae > Viscum > Viscum album. The sequence goes on from OY728123.1 coordinate 1,545,919,890, forward strand.
AATCCCTATCAAATGGGAAACCGACACAAAATCTTCATCAAACCAATGAAAGAGGTGTCAACTTCTCAACCTCTTGAATTGGTTTACATGGATTTGTTTGGACCATCTAGAGTTTATAGATTAAATGGGAATCACTATGTTTATGTTCTTGTATATGAATTTTCTAGATATACGTGGACCTCCTTTATGGATAAAAATGTGTAGTGTGATCTTATGTTACTAAATATGACAAATCTGTGGAAAATCATAGTGGAAATAGAATTAAATCCTTAAGAAGTAATCATGGTCGTGTGTTTCAAAATAATGAGTTTGAATACTTTTGCTCGCAAAATGGTTATAGTCACAATTTCTTTGCCCCTAGAATAGCTAAACAAAATGGGGTTGTAGAAAAAAGAAATTAAACCATGAAAATGATTTCTAGAAAAATCTTAGTGAATATATCCTACCTATTAGTTTTGGGCTGAAGTTGTCAATACAGCATGTTATATAATCTATAGAGTTTTGATCATACCCATTCATAAATGGACTCCTTATGAGTTATGGAATAATAGAAAACCCAAGTTTAACTACTTCAATGTCTTTGGTTTCAATGTCTATATTCTTAATTCTAATGACAATATGGGAAACATTTCATCCCATAGTGTTGAAGGTGACTTTTTAGGATATTCCATGTCTAGTAAAGCATAAAGAGAGTTCAATAAAAGAAATAAATGTTTGGAATAATATGTCCTTGTCAAATTGGATGAGGAAGATCCACATGAGCCTAAAACCATTCTAGAGAACCTGGAAGATGATGTATCAAATATTAACATTAATTCAAAATCCTCAAACCATTCTAAGAAAGAATCTGGTTGAAATTTCAGTTTTTCAACGACCTTAAAATCATGTCACAATGAACCTGAACCTGTTGATGAACATGAAATCACTAGTCCCTCCTTTTCTAGAGCTGTTAGAACTCTTAAGAACTATCCTTTAGATGTAGTTGTAGGAGACCTAGGCAAAGGATCTCAAACTAGAGATTTTCTTATAAATTAGGTTGAACATAAAGTATTAATGTAAAAACATGAACCAAAAAAACTAATGATTCTCTCATTGATGAATTTTGGGTGATGGATATGTAAGAAGAACTTAATAAGTTTGAAGGGAACAATGTCTGGAAACTTGTTGAAAGACCTAAGGACACATTCTCCATATGCACTAAATTGGTGCTTTAAAATAACATAGGTGAAGTTGGTAACATAGATAGAAACAAGGCTAGATTGGTTTTACAAGTCTATACTTAGGAAGAAGGAATTGACTATGAGGAGACCTTTGCACCAGTAGCTAGAGTTGATGCCATCATACTCCTGCATGATTATGTTGTACATTTGAATATCAAACTATATCAAATGGTTGTTAAGAGTGCATTCTTAAATGGGTATATAGTTGAGGATGTCTTTTTTGAACAACCCATGGTTGTACAAACCCCCATTTTCCAAATAATATTTTTAAATTATCTAATAGGTTATATGGTTTAAAAAATATCCAAGTGCATGGTATGATAGGTTGAATACATTTATTATTTCCAAAGGTTTTACAAAAGGAATATCTGATACTACCGTGTTTATAAAACAACTTTTTAATGGTGTTTTAGTTTTCCAAATCTATGTAGATGACATTATCTTTGGATCTTCGTGATATTAGTTACAGGTTGATTTTTCTAAAATGATGCAAAATGAATTTGAAATAAATTTAATGGGTGAACTAATTTTTTTTCTTATATTTCAAATCATTGAAAATAATGATTGTATTATTTGATGTGAAAGTAAATATACTAGATATCTTATAAAAGGATTTGGATTTGATAGCACAAAAATTAGTGACACTCCCATGAGTACAAATTGTAAGTGGGATCTTGATGAAGATAGAGAATTTGTTGATCAAACCACTTATAGAGGAATGATTGGAAGTTTATTCTACATAACTGCTAGTTGACCTGACATTATGTTTAGTGTGTGTATGTGTGCTCGTTTTTAGGAAAATTATATGGAATCTAATTTGAATGTTGTAAGCAGAATTTTCAAATACCCCGTATCCTATAGGAAAATAATTGGAATTAGTTACTTATTCTGATGTTGACTTCAGTGGTTGTATGTTAGATAGACATCACCTCTGGAACATGTCACTTTTAGGCAAGTCACTAGTATCTTGGTGTATTAAGAAAAAAATTATGTTGCATTATCAACTATAGAAGTTGAATACATATCTGCTGGCTGTTGTTGCTCATAAATCTTGTGGATCAAAAACACATTACTATATTATGGATATCAGTTCAGGCATGTACCAATTAATTGTGACAACACAAGTGTTATTAACATTTCAAAAAATCCTATTTCAAAATCTAGGACAAAGCATATTGATGTAAGAAATAACATTTTGAAATATAATTATCAAAAGGATGATATCCCTTTAGAATTCATTGTTACTGAGTATCATCTTGCTGATATACTTAGCTGAACATTAAACTCTAAAAGAATAGAATACATCATACATGAATTAGGCATGATAAATATTATGTAATTGTATTACTATTTTATATATTTTTTTTTCATGATTATTGTCTCGCCCTAAATATAATGCTTACTGTCTCATCGTAAAGTTCATGTTTAATGTCTCACTGTAATGTTCATGTTTACTGTCACACTGTAAAGATCAGTCACTATCTCACCATAATGATCAGTCATTGTCTCGCTATAAAGACTATATATGGTCTCACCATAACTATTCTTTATGATTGTTATTTACGAATTAAAAATTGTATCGTGGTAATTATTCATTTTACATTTTTATTTCCCTATGCTTTTACTTTTGTGATGTTTGGTATTCCTAAATGAAAAAATAAATGAATTGCCACTTGTCCTTCTCTTGATCTTTATTCTATTCACTCAATATGTAACCCTTCTTCATCCCTACAACTCTTATCTCTCTCGAACATTTGGTGAATGCCTAGGATGAAATGAATTTCATCTTCGCATACTGTGAAACATAGCTCGAAGAAGAAAAATGCCCCAATCTGGCACCCGAAGGTCCTCTAAATCCAAATATGGTGAACCAAGTAGTAGTACATGAGTAAGAGTTATTCCCTAAGTGGATTAGGTCAAGTAAGTATCTTGTTTTTAATGTATTAAAAGAGCAAGGCTTGTTAGAATGGTTTTCGAAGAAAGATAGACGTTTCTAACTTAAGCTTGTGGATAAATTTTATCTATATGATGAGGTCTCCTTTGATTCTAAATAATGTTATATTTTGAGAAGCTGGAAAATGGATAGAAATTCTCATTCTCTTTGCGGTTATAGGTTGCATTACATAGGATATCTCATGAAGGCATATGTGAGGACTATCAGAGAGGACCTCCACATTCCAGTGAATCCTTTGTTTTGGATGATGCTTTGAAATGATTAACTAGAAATGGAACAAAAAGGAGTGTCATTGCTGTGAAACTGGATTGAGAATCAAGACTTCTGTTTATGTTTAAATAGAACTTGATTGGCCCCAAAAAAGGTTATTTTTCTATACTAAAATTTCAGGATGTGTTTTTGTTTCTTCTTATAAAAAATAAGTATATGATCAACCTTTATATGTATATCAAACACCATATGTGTCAGCATATCAAAACCACTTCCATGTCAAACTCCCTATTTTATTCATGGCTTATCTCTGCCATGCTTCATGCAAAAGGAATGGTTAGACCTAATGAAGAAGTTATCAAGTATTGTGAGTAAAGCATTTCAAAAGTCATTATCAAAAGGATTAAAATCAATTGGAATCCTTGGAAAATGCATGGGTGGATGATAATGCTAGGATTTATTAAACGTTCAATCCAATGGAACATCCCTCGTGAAAAAATGATATTTCTGATCCCGGTTTAGAACCAGATGATGTTTTTGAGTAATATAAAGATCAATAAGAAGGGGTTGCAATGCCTCCCAGAGAAATTGTTTCTAATAAAGACGATATTACTCCAATTCCTCATGTAGTAAGTGACAATGAAGTCTCTGCTTTTAAAGATGTTATTGATATGGAAGGTTATCCCGAGGTTGAAATAAAATATGCTATTCAAGAAACAAAAAATAATGTTATGGAAGAACAAATAGAAGAAGAATTACTTGCTATGCAAGAAGCTAACCATGAAGAACTCCTAGTAGATCAATCTGTTCCTGAAATCATTCCTTTGGCAGAGGAAATGTTGGATCTGGCTTTTTAGCTGGATAGATAGGAATTGAGAGGGGATCTAAGAGATGAATTTGTGTAATTAGATAAAGACCCTAAGTCTCTCATTCCTGAGAAGGATTCCACTATTGAGGTAGAGCAAACCCCAAATCTGGAATATTTTGAAGTACCAAACCCGATTGATTCAAGCCCTTTAGACACTTGGAAAAAGTACCCTATTTATTCATATATGAACGACTCTTAGGAAGTCTCAGTAATAGGCCTTGACCTTTTTACTATGTCGTAATTGAAATATTTATATAATCTTTACCCTAAAAAGGAACATGAGTCCATATAAATCCCTATCTCTAAACCTTCACCAACACAACTATCCTTAGTTAGTAAATAGGATATGAATGAATTTTGAGCTACCATTTTGTTTGGAGTTGAAAAACACTTGAATTATCAACCAGCTCTTGTAACACATCTATGTGAGAAATATTACACATTATTATTGGAAACAATTATTTGGCAGATCCAACCCAAAATGCTTCATGAGAATCAGGAAGTCGGAGCTGAAAACTAAGTGCTAAGTGATAAAGTGATGTCCCTAAAAGGTATGATTGAAGACATGAAGAATGTGGTGATTTTGAGATTATAGCATGTTTCTCTTCCTGTCGAGCCCATTTTTCCTTAAACCCCATATAATTTTTTCTCTCAAATTCAACATCATATAGATTTTTTTGCTGAAAAGGTGGAAGAAAGAAACAAAAAAAAATTGAATGAAATGCAAGAGCTTATGGTTAATCTTAAAAAGCTCACTGATGAGTATACAGGGTGCCTTCCAAAAGTGCTAAATCAACTAAAATCTATCACCTCAGTTATCACTGCTTCTAAGATGTCTGGGAAATAATTTAAATCTTCCTTAGATAGTGACCTTCTCAGAACTATGGACAAATAAGAACTTCAGACTGTGCTTAGTGTTTTCAATAAATATTTTCTTCCTGAAGTTATCAAGAATAATGACATATTTCTTGATATGGTCAAAATATATTCCAAATTTTCTAATGATTCTCAGCATGGAATTTCCAAGAAATTGGATTTATACATCAATCAAATCTTCTCAAAGACTAACATGACCAATCATTTCAAATATCTTATATAATATTTGAGTCTTCCTCCTATTACTCAAACTTTCAAGACTCATGTTCAAAATCTCATTGTGTTCACTCATTTTTTGGACAAGTTTATGGAAAACAAGGAAGAATTCGAGAAAGCTATGTATTATGGTAGCGTGATCATTGAGGATTTTATTAAGATTCTAAGGACCTATCATCATGTACATTGTATAGCCATGGTTGCTCCTACAGCTACACCTCTGAGACCTAGTTTGCCAACATTCACCTCTATGCTAGCCTCCACTTCTATGTCTTTCAGCCAGGCACTAAGTTAGATCATGCCTATAATCCTTGATGAACAATAGCCTTGGTCTTCTACTGCACCTACTCTGGCTCCCTATGTATTTTAAGGCATTTCTTTACCTTCTCTATCAACCAACTAACTTCATTCTTGTACATCATCTTCTTCTCATATGGCTTCCTCTTCTGCTGTTGATGCTAAAGGAAAAGAGAATTCCAGCCAATGAAGAGGGACAATGCTTAATCTATTTTGATGGGAAACATTTTTACATTTTTTTCATTATGTAATTCCCCAATTACTTTTCTCTGACAAATTAGGCACTTTTCTTTTCTTTGTTTTATTTATTTTTCAGGCTACATTTTGATATTTCCTAATGGGGGAGAAATATATGGGAAATCAATATGAGAAATATATGGGAAACAAATATGGGAAAAGTATATTAACAATATATGAGAGAAATAAATGGGAAATATATAGAAGAAATATAGGAGAAAACGACACTAACTCTATATATGAACATTAGAACTATGTTGTTAGAACACTTATACACTCTAAAATTTATGTGGTTTATGATAATAAAAATGGGGGAGATTATTGGACTCCTCAAGTATTAATCATATTTTAATGATAACCAATCCTACTCAGTCTATAAACCAGGTTAAATCTATGTAATCTATCTCACATCAAATGTACAGTTGTTTAGTATAAGCTATCCAACGAAATTAAGATTTATTCACTCAGTTTGGTTTCTGTACGCTATATTTTGATTCACTTTATAATGATTTCTCTGACAAATGACTAAGTATAATTCATTCTATAAATATCATTGCGTAAGTCCGTATACAGATATTTGCCTATGTCTGAGACACCGTCACCATGAGACATCGTGACCATGAGACACCATGATCAAGGAGACACCATGACCACCAGACATAGTGAACAAGCAGACACTATGACAACCAGACATTGTGAACATGCATACACCATAACAACCAGACACCATGAAGAAGCAGACTCTGTAACAATGGGATACCATGAACAATACAACTTGAACAGGACATCATAACAACAAGACACTTTGAACAAGACATCGTGACATCGAGACACCATGAACAAGACATTGTGAAAAAGACACCGTGAACAAGACACTGTGACATAGAGACACCATGAACCAGACATCATGTGAAGGAGACACTCTTTCCATGATATACTGTGAGACCATTTCTTAGTATGGTTTTTCATCTTTTAATTTAATCTTTATCAGTTATATTTGAATAATTTAAATGTGATGAAATAAATAATATTTCATTGTAGACGTTTCATCTGACAGTACAAGGTACGAGGTGCCGAATACATTCAACTTGTCAGCACAAACACGTTCACTCCTTGATAAAAGTGTAATGCGGGCCAAGAAAGATTAGAAGTCTGGTGCGATACTAAAAAGTAAAATAATCTAGTGATCATGACAAAGAAAATGAAGTATACACTTAAATAATTCTTTAAAAAATAATTTCATCATACAACTCGACATTGTAGAAGAATAGACGAAGCATACTGGAATCATGAGAACATCTTCTCACTGTCAAAAATCACGAAGAACACAATCCGGTTCTGTCTGACTTGTGAAACTCATATTTCCATATGAGGAATTGAGTTCTGCATCTTCTTCATCTATATAATTTTAGAGCTCCAATGACAAAAACTCATAGAACATCTAAACCTATATCAAATTTTTGCTCAGTTGTGTATTATTTTATTAACTTTCTAGCAGTGTGTATATATATATAACAACAAACTCTCTCTCCTTTATTAAACTGAATGATACAAGATATCCATACTAAAACATCTTTTTTTATTTGTATACCCACTGATAAGTGCAGAAGAGGTCCATCTGTGGCCTAGTTGGTTGTTCCCACGAAGAACGGTGGGAGATGTCCCTATGCGACTTGGACAGTCCTATGTGCTATTGTTTAACCCTGATCAATGGTGTGGTTCAGTATAATTTTTATAAACTTTTTTGGGGAAGGTGATCACCATGTGCAGTGGATTAGGACTCAGCTTGAGACTAAACCACTTGTTTCATATCTGTTGTGCTTCTTAATTTAGTCGTCTCTATTTTACTACTTTACTGTATAATTCAGAAATCACTAATCTAACTTTGATAGTTAATCTTGGAAAGAAGTTATAATTTTCTTATCATGGTACAATAACATCAAAAGTGATATTAATAACTGGAATTAAGATTACTAAGATCTTATCAATATTATAAGAAGTTCATTAAATAGTCAAACTCTTATAATAATATAACCTTGATTAACTGGGATGTATTTAACCTTTTGGGAAAACCATATTATGAATAATTTTTAACCAAGAATTTTAATAGATACTTGATTCCCCCCACCTCTTGTGTAATATAATCTGACCAACAAGGTTCATTTCTATAACCATCATAGAGCACAAATTCCATTATTGAACTGAGTTCACCCCTCGTTCCAGTACTATATCACTGAACATGATTAACGTTTAGTTCTATCCATGTCTATCTAATGAGATACAAATCATTACCCAATTAATTTGATGGAGATATAGGTCCCACCCATCTCATAATGAAACCATTCTCATGTGTTCTACAAAAACATGAATCATTCATCATAGCGTAACCCATGTAATAAAATGGGATTCTTAAACACCATGTCTCCATAACATAATCAATATAAGATAAATGGACTTCATAAATATAATTTCATCATAAATATAAAAAAATTAATAATAGGTATTAAATCAAAACCTTTTGTCATATATGATGTAAAATAAATATGAAAAAACACTAGAACGTAATTCTTGGGGAAAAAATCCATTCTTTTTTTAAAAAAATTATTCTCTTCTAAAAATACCACATAATTTTAAATGAAAAGGAATATTGTTGAAAATAATATTAAAATCATCTAGAAGATGATTTCTGGTAAAAAGGTGTCCAAAAATCTTAAAAATCAATTCATACCGTATATGTTAAAAATACATTCTTCTCGTAATTTTTGAAGGAAAAAATCAAAAAGTACCTCATATAGTAAACATAAGGAAGATTACTTACAAACTATTTTGTTAAAGAAAAAAATGGTTAAAATGTATTTAAACATAAATATATTAAGAGTAAACATTTTATGATAATATTCTTATTAAACATGGAAATGGAGGATAAATATACCCCTTGTAAATATTTATGCTTAAATAATCTCAGATAAAAACAAGATTTACAAAGTTATCCCTTACATTAGTTTAGATATCTGTCATATGTATCTGAACCTCCTATATGATGATTTAAATAATGATACATATTTATTCTAGAATCATAATCAGTTTTTTTTAACATTTATGATGATATTTGCATCTGTTTGTTAGTGACATTTCATAGTTACTCGTTATTCGAGTTTTAACTGCTTTATGTTCTTATGTATGTTTTGTGAGATGAGTTTTTATTCACCATTTTAGGATATAGTTATATAATTTAAAAAATGATATTTTAATAATGTATAAAATATTTATTCATTCAACTCATTTATTTAATCACGATTTCATGAAAATTATGTCGAATGAATCACATCGCACCATGGTGATGGTAATCCATACGTACACATGAGTGATGATTTCATTCCAGTAATTGTTGAATGGTATAGAAGTGTATGGTTTATAGTATCTCAGAATTAGATTCTTGTTATAATAACAATATATAGTTATTATTTCACCATGATACTCATCCATGTATGGTGGTGGTGAAAACAGATTACACCACAGTGGGGAGATGGTAAGCTGTATATACTCACACGCTATGATTTCATTTTTCATTGGATGTATAGATGGTGAAATAGGGGTTGTAATATTTATAAAAACAAATAATTAAATTATTGATACTGATTTTATTAATTTATAATTACACAACTAAAAAATAGGAAGTATAATAAGAAATCAATATGAAAGAATCAGTAGAAGAGATTACATCTTCCTATATGTGCCTCCTTTAAATTACCATATAGTGTACTAGAGATGGAATTATGAGAATAAAAACACCTCTAAAATGTTACTAGGGAAGTTGAGAAGATAATTGATATGGGTTTGGAAGATCTTGGAGGCTCAAAATGGAGTGTAGAGGAGAGGGATAAGGTGTCCTTTTATAAGAGGGGAGAGAGTCACTTTAAGAAACACTCAAAATATTAATATATTATAAATTCATATTTATCTTAAAATTTCCCAAAACTTATTTAATTATAAGATAATATGATGTTGGATGAAATACACATAATCCAATAATTTTTAGAGATTTTTTGAATATTTTTGTTTCCTTATTATTTTAGATTAACCCTTATTTTACCCTTTTTAATCTTACAATCATACCATGTTATTTAAACATTTGTGGGTTAGTGTAATTTTCATGTCGTGTAGAACAGCCCACAAAATTTATGTAGGTTATATTTGGAATTATATTATCCATTTCAAAGAATCATATAATTTTATCAATTTATTATCATGTAATAAACCATTTCATACTTAATGTCATGAATTATGTCTGTTTTGGACATTGTTCATACATGGCCTTTAAAAAACTCATGAAAACCTGATTTCTTTGAAAATAATGCATTTACATAACGATAATATGATATTATCATCCAGAAAATTCTTTTATGACATCAAAATAACATAATTAAATTTTTTACATTTATAAATTTGTTTATTTGAATCTTTCATTAATGTGGTAATCACTACAAAATAATTATGTCACAAATAAATTAATTTATCTAATATCTAATAATTATAAATATAATACCATGATTTAGGAAATATTTTTATATTTCTATTAATATTTATATTCATAGACAACAGTTAGATTTCCCTATATCAAAATAGATTTAGAAAAATATATGGGTTTAGGTCATAATTTTCTTTAAATTGAAATAATATTTTTATATGTCATTTCCACATCCAAGTGAATCTATAGGGTCCCATAATCAACCCAAGGATTCCCATGGTCATAAATATCTCATCCAATATGATTATGACACATTTTAGGGTAGTTTTATATTATTATGTTATTATTTATTACCCTTATTTACTCAATTTACCCTTAAACCACGAAAAATGAATTAATTACAAAAGTCACAGTTAATTATTTCCAAAAATAAATTGTATCTATTAACACAATTTGGACGATATCATAAAAAATATTGAATCCATTTTTCAAAATTCAAAAAACATAAGTTTGAGTAATTAGTTTAAAATATTTTTTCATTGTTCAATTGAGAAAACATGTTTTAAATGTTTTTTACAATGTAAAAGATTGAAAGATTTTTACCTATTAATTAAATGTAAAATTATTAAAAATAGTAAAAATTATATTAAATAGTAAAAATATATTCTAATTATACTTTCAACCCATTAAATATTTTAATTTAACCATATAAATTATCTTGATCAAAATTTTGGTATTTAAATAAAATGTATGGTATTTTTACAAATAATCAAAAATGAATGTTTTTAGAAAAATATTTGAAATTTATTGAATATAAAATTTTAAATCAATCATAAGAAAACATGTTTATCTTTTCATATAGAAATTAATAATGTTTCAGAATCTTAATTTGAAATTTGTTATCCATTCAAAGGAGTACAATTAATCTTTTATAATATAGTGTTTTATTCATACCATATGAATAAAATATACATTAGGTGAATATTGAAAGTATTTTATCCAGTATATTACACATATATTTCATTAATAACATTACCAAATGAAATTCACTGTAAAATAAAAATATCTAATTGATTAATATTTTTCATAAATATTTAATAGCCAATGAATTCAATATGAATTTTAATAAGATAGTTACAATTATTCCCACAAATATAATGACTACAATATAATGATAATTTTATATTAATAGAATCTTGTGGTTTGTTTAAACTCAATATTGCATGAAAATAAATATATTGAAGGATAAAAATTATTTGAAGAACATATTTCATAATAATTTTCGAGTTATAAAAAATCAAATTTTTGATAACTTCAGGAGATAAATAAATCTTATATGAAATAACAAGAAAATATAATTTTATGAAAAAGGGTAAAAAATAATGAACGTTGCATGTTTGAACAATGATGATTCTATTAATGACGAATACATTAAATCTAAAGATGAAATCCTAAATAATTAGGACAAAATGTACTTTTAGGCACAATCTAATGAGGTACCTTTAATATAGTCTTATTAGAATGAATTTTATTTTTCTAATTAAAATTTATCTTTTGAATTATTTATTGATTATTGAATAAAATTAAAAAATAAATACTAATTCATTACAAATAAAAAAAATATCGTAAATAATATAAAAATATTTTCATATGTTAAAATGGAATCTTAAAATAGACAAATTTCATACATGATGATGAAAATAGAAAATAATATTATGTCTTATGTTGATCATGGAAATAGAATCCAATGACCAAAAAAGAATTATACATTAAATGTATCATCCTAGACCCAGATTCCACCTAACAATTCCCCAATCCCAATTGGCCACATTCAGTCATGAACATCTCCCCAAATTCAAGAGGCTTCCTACAATCAGTGAGGGTCAATGCGAGTCATTAGGGAGACTATGACCTCATTACCAGATTATATCACAACAAAAGACAATCACATTATATAGTAGAAATATGTAACCAAGAAAATTAGTATAATGTAATTAGGGAAAGGATGTATAAACAAACCATAATTGTCTCACATAGAATTATGAAGATGATGCATGTATTTATAAAACAACAAAAATATATACATAGCAGTAAAATATAGTACATGTTTTCCAAAATTCCAAAAAATCAGAATATCTAACCCAATTGCATCACAAGCGTTATCTTGGTCCCATGCTCTCTTGATCGGAATCAATAATAAAAATCTTATGTTTGGGCTATTTCCCCGACCATCACCTGCAACCATATAATATTTTGTGTCCTAATGGTGGCCCAAATATGGTGTGAGATAACAACCTAGTAGGTAACCAAAAAATTATATATAACTCAATATAGAGAAATTAAATTTTCTAAACATGTGTAAGTAATGTAGGTAAATAGAAGTAATTTAGTCATAGAACATATCCCCTAATAGAAGGTGATACTAAATATCCCATTGAGGCTCCCTACAAAAAAAGTGTCAAGATCCCTCCATGGAATCCACACAAAATGTGAATAAACATCATGGCCTCATCGTACCCACATATGTTTCTTGTTCCAAAATCCTTTTCATATAATAAAATTTTAAAATATTCCACGATCGTGTCGTACAACCAAACCCATCATAAATCCCATAGTTGTGTGATATAATGAAAATAATCACAAACCCACGACCATGATATAATAACTAAAGTGTCATATATTCTATTGTTGTTCTATATAATGAATTATAAATCACGAATAATTGGAACCAAGTTGTAGAAAAACAAGGCATCCATGTCGAGTTCTTGGAGTATCTTGATGGAAATTTGGTATAGCCCCTGGTTGGATTACTAGGAACATGTCATACCGAACAAGTCCTAAAATAGTCTATGAAATTCGAATCTACTGGGTAGAAAAACCTAAGGCATCCCACAGAATCAAGACCCAAGAATGATTACACCTCAAGTCACCCACTACCATTTTCATGTTCTGCATGGAGATGTCCATGTAAATAAAAAAAATTCTACAATTTCATACAATTTTACAAACCAATTATATATTAGTCCTCCCACTCATATAATCAATTACATTAAATTCCAACTAATGAGTATACCCACTGATTTTATACATTTCATACCAAATACATCTAATAGGTATACCCCCACATGTATTAAAAATACCATTTAAACATGTCACATGGGTTTACCCACCCATTTTTTTATAATTTTAAATTAATCAAATACCATGGGATTACCCACAAATTAATTTATTTCAACTAAATGCATTTGATCAACTCATACATGACAATACATAATAACCTAGATTAAGGATGCAATGCATCTCCAATGATGTAATTCAATCCCATTTATTCATACGTTATCATTCATAATATAGGAAAACTGAAGGACACACACCTTAGGTGGTTTATAAAAGGTAAAAACCAAGTAATAGGTGTGGTGCACCATGTGGGTGGCCTCGGGATGGAGTAATAACCACCAACACATTAGAATGAACCTACAGTAATGCCTAATTTGTTCAAATTAATCCAATTCAATTTTCCAGTTATTTTCTAGTGCCACACTGGATGGTATGGGGGGTAGAATAATATATGATATATTTAAAAAACCCAAAATTCCAAAGGAAAATTATAGGACACCTCTCATAGCTTGATAAAGGAGTGTTCAACCAGTATCAAGTCTTGATTCGACTTGGTTTCGATGAAATATGATGAATGAATGAAGAATAATAAATTATTTCATATGAGACTAAAATCAATTTTCACAATTTTTATCCACAAGAATCATGAATGGATAATTTTGAATTTAGATCATACCGATGTGGATACCATAAGTCAATACAATATCAAATCGTAGAACATACGATAAATATGTGTGATATCCTAACTTTGGCTTCCAAAGCATATCTTAAATACTATACTTTTAGTGTAGTATATGGAAGTGAAATTTGGTTATAAAAATTATTTCAATTAAAATAAAAAATATTTAAAACACCAAAATATTGGGGATTCATGGTTTAGGAAAATGTTTTAGAAAACCAAGAACTGATAATGCATAGTTCATATAGGCCAAGGGGCAACCACGTAGTTTGAAAAATGTGCATAAATAGAAAAAAAATCCACCTAATCTTATGAAAAAATTAATGACCCAGTGGAATGGGACTGTGCCTATTCTCACACAATTTCCTCAAATTGTGTGTCATGTATTCCCCCTATATCTAGCCTTACATAGTTTAGTCAAACCATGTGGCATACCTAGCATGGCTTTCACTAACCAGACGCCATGAAATTTTCATCCCAAAATGTGGTTCTGGACTCTAAACAAACCTCAAACAAATCCAAGACACCTGTGATCAATATTTTAGTGTGAAATTTAGAAAAATTTAAGAATTATTAATAAAAAAGTCGGAATTCATCCCTCATATGAAAACTCGGGTTCTTATAATCTTCCCCCATATAGTAATTTTTCCCCAAATTTCCTTCTGAAGGGTCATCCGTATTCATATGAGAGAAACTCTATAAACTAATCACATACATAAACCTCTCATTCCCATGTATCATCCTGTAAACAACCATGCTACCACAACACCCATACATAATGATATTTCCATCCATTGAGAAAATTTGTTCTTCTATCAATGATACGAATTGGATTCTACATAGAGGATTTGTAAACATGTAAATCAAAATCCTTTAGATGAAATTCATGAGTTGAGTTTGAATGATAATGGCGCAATTGAAACATATAGAATACGTCCTTCTTGGGATGATACCTCTATGTAAACTAATACCGATAGAATACTAACCTCACACTCTACATAATATCTAATGGACTGACATATCATGGTGAATGCTTGCCATGTCTATGGATTCTCTTATGTCCCAACCTTGGTTAAACATACCAGAAAACATGATCCCAAAATAGAACTTATGGATTTTGTATGTGGCGATCAAAAAATTATTTATATCGAGATTGTGTATTATCCATCCACTTCTAAATCAACTAGATCTACTCTGATGTATCCCTAACAAGGAGAGGTCCCATTAATGATCATTTGTCTTCATCTAACAAACATTGTGGTGTTCAACATGTCCTATGATATAAATCTTATTAATGTGAAATCTGAATAGTCATATGATATCTTTTATTGTCTGAGAACTAAACAAAGGGAATTTGATAATCCCAAGAGACCCCAAAATCCATGATGCATACTAGAAGCTTTGCCTCTAGAAGATATATCATACGCCCTGGTTGGACATCAGTCTGAGGGTGGAATGATGTACTCATAAGTTACTGTGTACCCAATTCTCTTTGATAAATTATCTAGAAATTACGAATAATATGGGTATCCCTTTTCTGAAACGGAATTTTGTGAGACCATGTGAAGTCATACTATCTCACGGATGGAAAACCATCCAACCTCATCAAAACTGAAGGTCTCCCTGATTTTAAAATAGTGAAAATCCTTTGTGATTATATCAAAAATATACAAACAACATTGTTTCCATAGAAAGACCATGGTAAATAGGTCATGAAATCCCTTGCAACATTATCCCATTTCCAATCAGGAATAGGTAACATTAGTAAAATTTGATCTGGTTGGTGGTGTTTTTCCTTAAGATGAAAAAATGTGGAACACATTATTAAAAAACTAGTTGACTCATGCTACATACCCAACCACCAGTACTAACAGTGCAATTCATGCTACATCATAGTGGCTCAGAGATGCACTGGAAAATATGAAGCGTGAAAGTCATGCATTAACTCCATACGCATGTCCACTGAGACCCAAATTTGACCATACATATAAAATATCTCATCATCACCTATAGTAAAACTAGGAGGTGAATCCTGACCTATCACTCTCTCTTTTGGATGAGGCCATCACAATCTGATAGCTACCTCTTCCTTTATCTATCCAGTAGGGTAGAGGACACAAATAAGGATGATATATATGTCTATCCAAAAATGTTGAGCACCTCTAAGACCATCTAATAGATCATTACCATAATCTTCAAATCACTACTAACCTATGTCACTGCATGTGTATAATTCCTCCTTATTAGTACAATTTCTACAACATTACCTTCACTATGAATATAGGTGATCTCGATGTAAAAATATTTAAGGTACATAACCCATTTCGACTACCTCGGATTCTGATCATCTCATGTAAAAATATAAATTAGGATTTTGTGGTCCTTGTACACCACAAAACACTCTCCATGTAAATATTAACTCCTATAGATTGAAGCATGAACAACTCTAACTAACTCAAGATCATGCATCATGTAATTCTTTTCATGTGTCCATAACTATTGAGATATGTACAAAACAACTTGATCCCCCTAAATTAGCATGACTCCCATCCCAATACCTAATGGCTCGCAATATACTATTTATTTCTTTCTATATTCTTGCAGTATTAGGTCAGGGGATGACATCAACCTTCCATTCATCTTCTGAAAGGATGTATCATAAGAATCATACCAAAAAACGCCACACCCATCATAGTCAAGTCATTCAATGGTTCTGCTAAGCATGAGAAGATCTATATGGAACACATTTATTAACTTCTTATCCCCAATAAACAGAGTTTTTCAGGATGTTAATAGTATGTTCCGAGGAAACTATGACAATCACCTTCTTTGGGTCCACTGATACTCCTATATTTTAGACGATGTGACCCAGGAGATGAATATGATCCATAAAAAAGTGTTTATTTGTGAGAATAAAATATAAATGATGTTCCCTCATGGTATACTGAATGTCCTTCAGATGGTTGGAGTGGTCGTGAGGATTGTCAGAATACACCAAGATATCTCCCATGAAAACCACCACCAAAGAATCCAGGTATGGATTGAACACTCAGTTCATTAGTTCCATTAACACTGATGGAACATCCAGGAAACCAAATTTAATAACTAGATACACTGAGATACCTCACCAACTTTGAAAGTTTGTATGTGGTATGTATGTAGGTAGAACACACACCTCGTGATATCCTAACCTCAATTTGATTTTTTATAACACTTAAGATCTGTGAAGCTGATCAAACTGAACATCTATATATGGAAAGGGATATCAATTTTTAATTATCATATTATTTATTTTCCAATGATCCATGGATATACTAATAGTAAACTCCTCATTATACACAAAAATGAATATAAAACCCCATAGAGAAGTATCGGGTCTGATAATCCCCTTTGCCTCCAAATCCTCAAGCTGCCACTAGATCTCATGAAACTCCACATATCCATCCTATATAGATGAATGGATATCATTGGGGCTCCTAGAACAAGAGATATGGATAATTACACCTCTATCATATGATTTTACCTAGAGAAGTTTTTAGGAAACTTGTCTTGGATGTGATCGACCACTGAAGAAAATTCCACCTAAATCACTCCCTAATCATCCAAAAAGTAACTAGAAATCATGGTTTTCATTCCTCCTAGCCCACAATTATTTGGTATTAAATTTCCTTCTTTGTCATTCTGTTCACCCTTGTGTGTAAACACTACATCATTCGGTGATTAGAAATTCACCATTCATCAATAACAATCAATATAAGCTCATAAACCAAGTATAAAATCCATCTATGGATGAAGTGAAATCATGTCATCTTATGTGAATAATGATCCTAGATGATGTGACATACACCAATATAAATGTGGAATCCCTTCATCAGCTGAAATTCAATTTTATGATTCCCAATGTTGTGTCTAGATTTATAACTCCCTCAAATGAAAACACAATAAGCCCACAACATTTCACCATATTAATATTTAAAAAACATTATGAAGGAACTGTATCAAAAAGAGAAGATGAAATAGTATTGTCTACTAATATTTTACCTATCACCATAGATAGTACGACATAGTTCTCTTCATGGGTAATCTATAAAAATAGAATAGGAATGTACCACAACCTTATGATAAAACATCGCTTCCTAGATTAATCACACTCTAGTGTCTCAGTGTAACATGTGCATGTATACCTCATCTATTACCACCAATAACTCGTATTGATTATATAGAACTGCTATATCTTCATGAAAGACATAGAGTAGAGGAACATTCATCTAATCCTGGTGTCAGAGATGACCCCTACCACTTACAACAGGAGGGAAGGTCCGACAAATCCACTACACACGGCCCATCCTACTGTAAGATCGGTACATGATGTGCTCACCGTCTCACCGATTTTTTATGTGGCCCCATAAGCTACACTAATGAGTCAACACTTAGATACATGTACATATATCCTGGATGGAACTCATCTCACTAGAATCCTCAAAATGGAACTTCTTATCTGAAGAAAAAGAACCACTAGGTCGAGAAGCATCACTTCCCTACTCTATACCCCCATATTCCCTGAAGTACCAAAATTTAATTATCTTCAAATTTAAAATATCGATGATATAATTCTATCTAAGAACTTTGAACAAAGATTTTATATCATGTCAATGACCTTCCTCTAAGAATATCACTCTTGATAGATCATTAGCGAGGTACATCGGTGAAAAATTTTGTTTCTCTGTAAAGAGTGTTGAGTACTCATTAACTATCGTTATGCCATAATTCAGATGAATGAAATCACTATCCCTTATACGGATAGAGTCTCGATGTAAAATTATTCATATTACTAGGTCAGTAAATTAGTGCTACCCATATCCTGTATCCTTTCATCATGGGTTAATCAATCCCATCAGCGCTATGTTGTTCCACGAATCATATATGTGGTGATCTAGACGCTCCTCTACGTGGAATCTCCTGATGCTAAAAGATAGGTATCACGGTCTTTATCCATAGATCATCATCATGTGGACTCCATCACCAAATAACTTGGGGCGATTCTATTGTAGGAACCCCCACATCAGTCCACCCATAGACAAGGCAGGCTACGGTGCTCCCCAAAATGTATGTGTCTAGTAAAAGAACCCCTTATGGAACTATGCCTCGACACCTTTTTCCATAATATACTCTAGTGTCATATACTGAAATAATGGAGGATCAAATAGTATCCCATTTACTATAACCTCTAGATAGTGTTCATCACATCCCTCTTGGAATACCACTATAGGTCATTGTGGTGGAATGTATCCACTATTCCAAACACACAACGCAAAGAAGAATGACATCAAGTTACAGCTCAAAAGCATAGGATATGTCAAAACCCTTCTAGAACCTCATCAAAATTAATATCCTTCTCCTAAATCCATGAATATATAAAGAAAAACCACCAAAAACAACTTGAAACTCTACCCCTTTTTGACTTAAAATTAGATTCTAGACAAGTCTTTATATTTCATTCCATTTTTTTCATTTAACATTAATTTTATCAAATTATTTAACTAAGGTTTCACCAATATCCAATCACTGATGGAACATAAAGCCTCATGAGTTTTTCTCCTACCCATATAATTTATACCATATCTCGTTTAGTTCACTTTAAACAAAATAGACACAGTGTGTGTCATTTTCCCTTCTATAAGGGACAATACACCATATGAATTGAACGTTGATTTCAACTCTCTATCCATTTCACAAATACATTCCCAATAGTTAGAAAAAAAATCAAAACACCTATCCCAAAATATTATACAATGAGTGGTGGATCCGAAATTTCATCACATAATTTAGTGAATATGATTTCTAACAAGTACGTATATGAAACTTGAGATGAAATAACCTCATATCATCATGTTACAATAGATATAAAACCCAAAATAATATAAATTGTAAAAAAACAAACATTTTCAACACCAAAATGTGAAACAAAATAAATATTAATTGTCTAAACCCAGAAAAATGGAAATCCAATTAAAGAAAAAATGGGATTTCCTAATACACAGGCATGCAACACCCATGCTTTGATGATTACCATACTTTATTTTTTCCTATACATGTCTATTATTTACATAATATAACACAAACAAAAAAATCACTCTGATAAGAAATTATATTTTCCCATACCCTGATAACACTAAAAAGGAAATCGAGCTTGATTTGACACAAGGCCTCAAGTAGATCTCCCCAAATGCCAGAGGCTACAAACTAGAATCAAGGGCATAAGTCAGTCATTGGGTAGACTATTCCCTCATTACTAGTGTATATCACTATGGATTATAGTGACATTGAATGGTAGAACCATATAAAAAATTAGAAAATTGGAAATTAAACATTTCATGGTTTTATAAAAAACCATAAGTGTCTTATATATAATAATATAGCTGATATATTTTTCTAGAAAATATCCAATACATGTAAATTCACATAGAAAATAACACAACTGTACAAAAATCTCAAAAGACATAAAAGTTATCCCAAAATCATTTCAATCATTAGCTTCATCCCATGGTATCCATATCCAATGAAAAATTCAAAAACAAGATCTAGGGCGATTTCCCCTACCATCAACTACAACCATATAATCAATTTGGGTTCCCATGGAGGCCCATACAGAGTGAGATAGAAGGAAACCAACTATAATTATAAAGAGTTTCATGATTTACAAGGAAATATTTTAAGAAATTGTATGTAAATAAGGTAAACATAAGTAACATGACCATGGAACTTATCCACTACAAAAAATGATACCAAATTGCCTCTCGAGTCTCCCTATAAAACAAGAATCTTTCTCTTATAAAGGCATATAAAAATAAATACAAATAAGAAACACAACATTTTTTTACCACCATATATCTCATGTTTTGAGGACCATTACCTATAATGTACCCATATATATATATTACATACACATTTCATACTACCAAACCTTTCATAATTCTCATTTACATGTCATATAATGAAATGAATCACAAACCCAAGACCACACCATAATAACAAAAGTTTCATATATTCCATGACTATGTCATATAATGATGTGTAGGATATAAAAGGTCAGACCGAAGGTATAGAAGAATAAGGTATCCTCATTTTGTCCTAGGAGCTTCTTAATGGAAACTCAATATTGGGACAATTTTGAATCCTAGGAACATGTCATACCGATAACATCTTACGTGAGTCCCTGAAATCCATATCTAGTGGTACAAAAGCTTGAGACTTCCCACATAATCAATACCAATTTAGGATCACCACTCGTGGAGTCCTCTACCATGTTCAATATCCATGGTGATTCATCTATGGAATATAAATAAACAGTCATGCATATCAGACCATTTCACCAGTAAATAACATATGAGTCAACCCACTATTATAATCAATTACATTAAATTACATTCAATGAGTATGACCACTTTTAAAAAAAAATCAACCCAAAAACATCTCATGTGTATACCCACTATTTTATAAAATTTCCATTTGAACATTTCATATGGATACACCCACCCATTTATCATTATTTTAAAATAATAATATCTCAATGGTATACACACCAATTCATTTATTTACCCATAAGTCATTTGATCAACTCAAGAATTACATAACATTTTTTTAATAGGATAAGGAGGTAGTATATATCTTAACATATAATTCAAAACCATTTACTTATATTTTGGCTCTATAAACTAGGAAAAATCATGGAAATTCCCATTGAGTGCATCATAAATGATCGAAACCAATGAAAAAGGCTTGGGAACAACCCATGGGTGGCCTTAGGTTGGAGTGAAAACAAAAAATGCATCACATGGAATATATGGGAAACCCTAATAGGATAAAATGCATCTATTTTAAAAATCAATTAATATCTAGGTTCACACTGAAAAGTACAGTGGGTGCATAATCGATGATATCTCTAGAAAGAAATAAAATACAAAAGAAAAGTATAATCCACCAACCTTAGCTCAACAGTGGAGTTCTCATCTAGTATCAAGAATTTATTCTATTGGGGTTTGTAGAAATATGAATAATGGATGAAGAACATGAAATTATAGTATATGACCCAAAATAAAAATAACACAAATGATAGCCATAATAATCTATAATGACTAAAAATAATTTTAGATGTTACTAATGTAGACCTAATGAGAAAAACCTTGCTCAAATTGGAGATCACATTATGAATATGGCTTAAATCCTAGTTTAGGATTCCAAAGGATCTCTCCAATGCTCACATAATTTACAGGGGATGGAAGTGAAATTATATAACAAAAATGATTTTAAATAAACAAAAAATTATTTTAAAACCCTAAATGCATAGGTTGTACGGTAAAGGTTAATTGTTTAGAAAATTGTGCACTGTTCTTTCATAGTTCCTATAGGCTGAGGTGCATCCTATTAGTTTAACCACATGATTTGATAAAAATGCATAAACTATGAGAAAATCCTATTTCATGATTAGAAAAAAAATCAGAACTTCCCCCATGGGCATGAACCTCTTATCAAATTGTTTCCTCAAACCATGTGGCCTATATAACCCTCTATCTAGAATCACACAGTTTATTCAAAACATGTAGTGTGTCCTGCACGGTTTTTACTAACCATGAGCTAGGTCATTTTTCAGCTCAAAACATGGTTTCAGTCTATGAAAAAGACTCAGAAACCTCCAAAACACCCTTTATCTAGATTCCCACTCACATTTGGCCACATTTAATTATTTAAAATATACAAGAAAGAATTATTACCACATATGAAAACCTAAGATCTTATAATAAATATCATTATTTTATCTCTATTAATGGGTAAATGTACCTAATACAAATCATTGGTAAATATAAATCCCATAATGAACTGTTTGGAATATGAAGGAATGTTAAAAATTAAAGATGTAAAAAAAAATTCCCTCATTCTAAGAATTGTTTTTTCCTAATGTTATCTTTTTCATTATGGTGACACTTAACATTATCAAAAAATAATTAAACTAAAAAACCCTAAAATTATTTCATGTTAATACATATTTTTTGATAAATATATCTACATTCAGTGCTATAAATTGTGTATATAACAAGAAGATTTGGATTCCCAAATATTTCTTTTAATTTATGGACTTTAGTGAATATGGGTTCAAAAAATAATTTTTGGTTGATTTATTTTAAAAGAAAAAATATACAAGAATGTCAATGAATATTTGTATATGGGTAGTGGTTTCTAAAGAAATATGAGTATTTATTTTTCAAATTTCCATTATTTATCCAAAATTGATGGAAGTAATGAAACATTTTGTTAAAATGAATAATGAATGATTATTTTGAGTTTGGTTGTTTATAAATATAAGCTTAGTTATCATCATTAATGATCGTTATATGGAATTGTTGAAACATAATCAAATAAGTATTTCTCAATGTTTTTATGTTTGATATTATATAGATTTTTAAACTAATTTCCCTTGTATTTTAATGAAAAATTCCTCATGTTTAAGATATTTATAAAAAATAATCTCTAAAATTTATATCATCAATAAATATGTTGGAAAAAATAAACTATTTGAATACTAAATAAAATTAATCATGCATTTTTGGTAGAATATTCTATTATTTTAATGATAATTCATAGAGAAATTTCATAAAGAAAAAATTAATTTTAAATGTATCTCAAATTAAATTTAGTAACAAAAAACTATGTGATGCATTACAAAATGATTAGAACCACAAGTAAAATTTTAAATAAATTGATTTGGTTTTTTATCATGTCCATTTGAACTTATTCACATGTATTTTTTTGGACCTCCTAGAATAGAAATCCTTAGATGATAATTTTTTTGTTTTATTTCATGATTTTTTGATATTTACGTAGGTTTTATTATTGAGACATAAAAATTAATATAGTTTATTTTTTATATGAATAAAAAAATATTAAAACAAAATATGCTAAAATTATAGGTTTTCTAAGTTGAAATGTTAGATAATTTTGAAAACCATGAGTTCAATTCATTTTTTCTTCAAATCATGGTTCCAAATATTTCATTTCTCTCTCAGACATTTCA
The DNA here is from genome assembly GCA_963277665.1 of Viscum album. NCBI lineage: Eukaryota > Viridiplantae > Streptophyta > Magnoliopsida > Santalales > Viscaceae > Viscum > Viscum album. Next base: position 1,545,944,101 of record OY728123.1, read on the forward strand.
AACAAATGGTTTAGCTGAATGGAGTAATTGGGCATTACATGACATTTATATAATTATTTTATATTAATATATCTTGAAGACCCTCTTTTAGGATGAAACCATAAGTAGAAGATGTTATGTAATTAATAAACATATACTTAGGCATAGTATTATAAAAATTTCATATGATATATGAAAAAATTAAAAACCAATACATAGAGTCATAAAAGTGTATGGATACATTGTTTAAATTCTGAACACAAAGTACAATATTGGAATACATTATCAAACATTTATAAAGTAATAATTTTAGGTTATTTAAATACATTATGTCTTATAGATTTTTCAATAAAATTACAATGAAAAATGTCTAATAAACTGGATGGAAATTTTATGTATATAATCCCAATGAATAATAAATGACTAAAGATGATGAATTTAGTTATTATTTTTAAAACATGATACTTGATCCTATTATTAGTAATATATAGTTTGATGATTTGGACCTTTAATATTTGGTAAAAATTATGTAAAGGATAGAAACCTATGAACACAAAACTATGTTTCCAAGATAGTCTAGTAATGAATCTATTATAGTGTAGTACAAAATATAATTTATTTTCCTAGTGCATCATAGTATCTTATCATGTTTATCTCACATGACGATCATTACATTAAATCGAACACCACTATTAATATTCTAAACTATGTATTTGTTGTTATTAATTATTTATGGAAACAATTCAGTTTTGGGGGATGGAAAAATCAAGGAACTAAAATGCATGAGAAGAAAATATACAGCTGATGAAAAATGAGTTTGGAAGAATGGTATTGACCCTAGTAATTGGTTATGTGGGTTATTTCATTGCTCATTTATTTTTTCAGAATTCAGTTTCATAGTTTAATTATAAAACCTCATTCATGGTATATTAATATGTCTAGGATATCGCTTCAGGACACTATGTCCCAACTCCTCTAATTGTAATGGTGGATGAAAAACTAGTTTTCTTGTGAAATTCATAAAATATCTGGCTAAATTGAATTCTATTTCATCAAATAGTTTTTCTCAACTCCATTATATGAAGTGTTTACCCTATGGAAAGGAGGGAATAATTAAAATTATTGTTCAGGAATGAGTTCTAGATTTTTTTCATGGTTGATTATTTTCACAACCATATAATTCCTTCTATATCATGAAAAATATATTAAAATTTTTAATAAATTTATGTGTAAAATTTTGGTAATTTCGTGAAAAAATCCCCAAGTATTTATCATCATTTCATTATCTTGTAACTCCTGGTATAAGATATTGTGATGAAGGATTTTAAAAGATAACGAAACAATATTATAATAATAAAGAAGAAAGAGTAAAAATAAAAATATGTTATTTGATTTTACATTAATAATAAATAAAAAATCAGAATATGAAAATAAAACCTAAAAGAAAAAATCCAACATACTCAATGTATTATTTGATTCCAAAATTCGCTAATCTATCCTTTCATCCACCCATGTTCTCCTTTTAGAAACCTTTATCCACCTTTGAGAATAAAAAATTATCCTCATAAAAGGAAAATAGTATCATGGTTTTTCAACGAAACATTTAAATTTTGTTCCACATTAGATTCATCCAAATGGTTATTTATAGGTCCCATCGAGTTGTTTTCTATCGTAAAAATTGGTTTTACTACATATTATATTTAATAAAGCACCTATAAAATCTTCTTTATATCCCAAATTTCTAGAATATGAAAATTGAAGGAGCGTCTTGAAGTGATGTTTATGTTTCACAATATGACACATGTGTTTATCCTTGAGAATCACCTTTTTCATTTATAAATTGTCATACATCTTTATTCCATCCCATATTATAACTAAAATTCACTATATACATTGTAAATGTTTTTCCCTATAATTTGTATATGTTTGGGTTTGATTCTTCGATTTCAGGCCGTTGACATTTCCCATTACTTGTCATTTTCCCCAAATATTCTTTTGATATTAAAATAATCACTTTTTATCCCATTTTAAATTTCATCCAATATTCTTCTACAAAACATAGTAACCATTTATTATTATATTGTTTAATAAATTAAATTTTGTAAAAAATATGTTTTAAACTAAAATAAAAAGGATAAAATATGACTCTATCACTTTTCCCACACAAAGAACATGATTTTCATTAAACATGTAACCTCAACAATGATGAAGAAAATTTTTAATTATAAAAATTTAAAAATTTAAAATAAAATAAAACCAAATTATTTTAATGGAAAATTAGCATTTAAATTCCACATAAGTTAATATATCCCTCTCCTCAATCTAAAATATAATAAAAATAATAATGAACTATACATTCTATCTTTTAAAATTACAATGTTCTTAATCCCTTCAATTTTTATTTCAAAATCAATCGTTAATTCTCATGCCACATTACATTTACAACACATTGGATTCTATTTAATCATAACTTAATGTAATAGCTATAACTATAATTTTTCTCTGACCATAAGTACATGTCACATAGAGTATGATTGCAAGGAATCGAACATATCCACCACATAAATAAATAAATATAAAATAATCCTATAAAATTTTCAGTTACGTTCAAATGACTATGAGGTCTAAGGTTGTTGGAAAATAAATTAAAATAATATTATATAAGTGGTTTGACTCCATCGCATAATTACTAATATAAAAATTTATTCTCAATTAATAATACCTACATAAATGTTATCTCCAAACCACTAAATATAAAATAAGGCACATGATAAGAGTAAATACATTTAATGAATCACCAACTCTTTATTTTTTATTATTTTTTGAAAAAATAGAAGGTATGATGAATCTCACATCCCAAACCTAACCTCATATGATCATAAGAACACTGGTCTAGCAATGGTGATTTTCTATCATCCTAAGGCAGAAGCTATTTATCCATTTTTTCATTTTTTTGGATGAAAGGCAAATAATATACTACAATAAATGATAACATGGGAACTCCCCAAATCATAAGAAAAAACAACCATAAAAATGATCTCAATAATGTAAATTTCTATCCACTGAGGAGAAGACATCCCCCAACCACATTTCTTTAAATATATGAAATATAATATAATTAAGGAAGTAAAATTTATAATTGGAGTGTCACATATCCAATTTCTTAACAATTTCTCGCTTGAATTCTATTGGAAATGAAGATTTAGGTAAATACGGCTCAATGGATATTGGAGAAAAAAAATTACCTCAATCATTTTAGATGTAATTTTTTAGTCATACCTTTGATAAGATGAATTTCATGGTCTAGAGTAAAATCATGTTCGAGTCTCTCAAAGAATATATTATAGAAATAATGTGAAATATTTCTTTATATGTTTTCTTAGGGATTATAACATAATTTTTGCGATAATTAACATGGTAATAAAAAAATATATAAAAATAACTATCAGTATAAAAAATTAAAAAATTAAAAACTATGAGAATAAGTTCATCTAAAAAAATAAAATGATTCAAAAAAATATCAATTTGTAAAAATTATCCCCTCATGCTTAACTTTAATCATTAATTTTAAAATTTCACTGATATAATCATGGAAAAAGTGATAATTAAAAAAATGTAATAATAATTTTTGTATGAATCATTTGTCTCCTATATAGAAACAAATTATATAGCGTTCATTGTGTGAAAATAAATATAATTTTATATTTCAATCAAAATAGATTTTTATTTTTTGTAATAAATTAAACTAATGAATTGGAACTCATACTCCATATAAAATGATGCATCAATTTGGGATTTAGTGGTTACGTTCATCTCGGATTAGAAATAATCATTCCCTCAACGTAAATTCTTTATAGATAGCCTTATTAATTTCCTTCTTATCACTTTTCACCATCATTGACCTATAAAATTAAATTCAACATTCAATTTTAACTACAATTTCAATTTATTTTCCAAAAGATAAATGGATTGGTGATCATCCTAATATATTTAAAAAAATATAAATATAAATTACATGAAATAATAAAATGGATAACTAATTTTTAAATCCACTAAATGGGCCCTGGGTATTGATTTCATCGTGATGGGAAACACTATATTTAATTGAAATTATTTTAGTAGGTGGAGTTTCATGGAAAGTAACCCTCACATGTTGTTTCTTCCAGCATCCAATTTTTCATTGATGTGATAGACTCCAGGGAAAGTGTACACTAGGCCCATCACCTTCCCAATAAGTTAAAACATGTATGAAGGGATTAAGTTGAAGTATGAGTCCTCCTCCATATCATTTCTAATTTTGAAGCCTCTCCTTCATTGTCGACTGTTTGGTCATAGTATACTAGGTTAAAAAAATAGTAAAGGGAAGGTTAATATGTCATTTTATTTTGAAGTAAATTTTATTTCAAGATTTAATATTATAATCATGCTTTTGGGGGGGAATATTTAATCATGGTCTCTTCTAGACGTTCCACTATGATATCTTTATGGGTTTCCTCTAATAATTGTTTCATTTTTTTTAGTAGCACTATCTATTCCTGAATAAGTGAATATTATTTTTTTATCTTCCTACCAGGAAGAATATGAATCGGAAAAAATCTATACAATAAAAATATTTGGGTTTCATAATCATATATTTTTAATAAATGTATGTAATAATTTGGTTAGAAAGGTATAATATCCATGGTTTGGTTCAGTTCAATATCTTATTCGGTAGAATGCTCTTATTAGAGTTGATTTGTAGAGGATAAAGGATGTATTTAGTCAGGCTCCTCTATATATTCTTTAAATTTTACAATATATATGGTTCATTTTCCTTCCATATCCAGATATTGGTATTGAGGTTCTAATTATGAAACCTTAAAGAGAGGGAGATCACATTGACGTTAATATTTGTTCCAAATGTTTTCTAGCTCTTGTTGATCTCCCATATGCATCTCAAAAGTAAAATTTTCATCATTATACTCAATGTAAAATGGTTGGGAAAGGTGGAATGAATATGTTGGTACCTCCTCCAATACCACCTCATGTTTTTCATCTACATAGAACAGTGGAGAAATTTCTTCAACCAGTGGCTTAGGTTCTGCACATTTTTCAGAATATGGTTGATTCCCTAGATAGCAATGGATATAATCAGGTATCCATTACATTTTTACGTACACATCTAGTATCCTGTCCTTAATCCATTGATACTAATATTTTATATTTTTATTAGCCACATTTTATTAATACTTGACCCATGTAATGTATTTAAAAAATTAATAAAGAAACATAGAAGACACTACATGTATTGTGGCCATTCCTTGATAAAATTATGTGAATTAATCCTAAATATCATTTAATTAATTCATCAATACTTGAAATATTTTGTACTCAATGGTCTCGTTATGTACCATGATGAGTTACTTAAAATCATATTCTATGATAAATGGGCTTCAGGCTCCCCTAGTGTATCTAAAAAACATTACAACACTATATTATATAGTTCATATTTAGTGAAACATTTTTCTATTTAATTAAAATCAAAAATAATTATACCTAAATTTTTTAAAAATAAATAATCAAATAAATAAATAATTAAATCCATAGAACTTACAATAATTTGGTATCACCTGTTATATGGAAATACAAAAGGTATCTTGTGTTCATAGTGTAGCAAAATGGATGTTGATGTTCATTTCAATTGAGGACATTTATTATCAATCAAATACTATTTGTAATTCAACTAAGCTATTTATTTTTTCTTTTATATATATTTATTAAAATATATCAATTTCTTGTTTTTTAGAAAATAAAATCAATTATAACCCTAAAATGAAAACTCCAAAATGCGATCAAATGAGATAATATTAAAGGTCTAAGACATAGTTTTTGGTTATATAAGATACTCTATTATACATTTTTTTTAAATTCCTTTTGACAGTAAAATTTTAAAACCTTTTTCATGAACTACTGTTATGTACATTTTTGTTGTGGGACATTTAAAATTACTAATAAATCACTTATACACACCAAATCTGACCTCATCCATCAATACTGTAGAATATATTAATAGATTGAATATCATCCCATCGGGTATCCTAAAAACCCTCATATGACGAGTTTACTGATCATAAGGAAGGTAGATAATATAAAATGAGGTATATTAATGATCTTGATAGTCATATCCTATTGGATAAATTCCACACCTCTAAATTTCCCTCTTACTCAACACAAATAATATAAAATATTTTAAAAAATTATACTTTTATTGGACTTCATAAACTCTCTAAGAAGAAGAATATGGTCAATTCCTCATCATTTTAATAATAGCTGATCAAAAAAAGGATAAGAAGAGAAAAATAAATAATATTATATGATGAAAGGATAAAACATAATTTTAAAATATGGAATTAGGGATTACATAAAATATAAAATAAATCAATAAGAAAATAAAAAAAGATCTCAAATAAGAATCTCGCATCCATAGTGTTATGACCGAATACCTAGAATGGATTATTCATCTTTTCACCAACCCCTTGTATCCTTTAATAGGCCTTAATCTAGCTATGAGAACAATTAATTTTTATAAAAAGTCAGTTAAAATAATTGCAGGTCATCTGGGGAATTAAAAGCATGTTCGAGCAATAATATCATCAAACATGCTATTCTAGGCCAATTCCAACAGTATTATGTCATACAAAGTGGTTTTACACCATTAATGGTTCGGTTCAGCTCATAAAAAGAAATGTTACAATAATAAATTATGAAATAAAAAAATTTATGTAACTCCATGACATTATGTATCTGTGTCACACTGTGACACATGAATTTATTGTCCAGAATCCCCATTTTTATTTAAAGTTGGTCCTATGTATTTAATCTATTATATATTACAATATAGATTTATGATTTTTTAGATATAGAACTATTTTTTCATTTATTATTTCTCTATTTATTCATTTTAAGGCCTTCAACATGGTCAATTACTCATTTGATTCATCATTAATCATTTTAACTATGAAATCGTTAACATTTAGATTTTTTTCGATAACTTCATCTGTTATACAATAAAAATAAAAAACTATTAAATATTTTAATTTTAAATGTAATTAAATTGTATAAGTAATGTGTTTTATTTTAAAATAAAAATTAAAAAAATTACACTTTCACATCAAACACTGATAAATTAACTATTAAACATCGATATAAAATGGATATATAAGGAATTATAACCTGGTGCATTTTATAAAACCTTATATAATTATATAACATTCAATACTAGATTGAACCAAAAACTATATAATATTATCTCGCTGATGAGTGTTTGGTTTTAACAATACAAGAGGATTTAAACATGTTCAAGAGTAAACTTTATGGGAAATGGATGTTAGTCACATTCATTACCCACATATAAGAACCACATTGGTTTTCAGAAATAAATATGACAATAATGTATGTTCACTAGTAATAATGATAGATTATTGGATAAAGAATACATTTAAATGGAAGGAATATATTGTCAGGAAACATTTTCCCCAGTAGCTATACTAAAATCCATTATAAAATATCTTTCATATCCATCTCATATGAACTTTTAAAAATATCATATATTTGTTTAATATATATTTACCAAGGTTTTTATTGTGGAGATATTCTATGTTGAAAAACCTCTAGATTTGAGAAATCATATTTTTACAAATTCTATTTTAAGACACATTTAATGCATTAATTTTCTCAAATAAACACCTGGATCTTAGTATAAAATATTATTTTCCATTCTTTTGTCAAATTAAATTTTGAATATTTTGGTAGACTATACAATTTTTAATAAAAAATTACGAAACAATATTTTTTATTTTATAAAAAATTTGTGGATTTTATTTTTTAATGCAACCCTGTCTTAATATACACAGATATTACAACATTTTTTAGGAATATTCATCATATTACATAAATATATTCCTGGGGAAAATAATAGTTTAGTGTCTTTGGAAAACTAGAAAATTAATCTTTTATATTGATGAAAGATCATCAATATATCCATTAATGATATATCCCTTTAGTTCTCAAACATATAAACATTCTTCATAACCTCAGGAAAGGAAACATAGTAAATGGGATAGTTCATATGTTCAGTAAGGGTAAAATGGGAGATATATAAGCATAACATGATCACATGTGTATGAGAACATGGTTATATCCTTGGATAATCATATCTTTCATAACATTTAATATATACATGAATCAGAGATTAAATATTGGTCGTTCATAATAAATGAATCATTATGAAATCATATAACATGAGTCATGAGGGAATAATGTTGACATAATATATAGACATGTGAAATACACATCACATTATAACTTTTTGAACATGTGTAAATGGAATAATTTTCACTAATAAATTATTGACATGAAATCAAGACCTCATATAAAATTATGGACATGAGACCACGACCACACAGAAAATTGTGAACATGTAACTAGATTCACACATATCATTATGAACATGAAATCAGGTTCACGTATAAATTTATTGACATGAAACGAAGTCCATACATAACATTGTGCTCATTTGATCCGGGCCAAGATTGACATTTTGAACATATAATCAGGTCGACATATATAATTCTGAACATGAAACCAGGTCTATTCATAAAATTGTGATCATTTAATAAGGTTCATTCATAAAATTTTGAACATGTGATCATGGTCGAACATAAACATATGAACATGAAAACATGTCCACATATTGCATTCGGGACATGTAGAAAAATTTATTCATAACATTGTGAACATATAATAACATTCTTTTATAACACACTGAACATGTAACCAGGTTCATTCATAACATATATAATCATGATTCATCGATATTTACCCAATGCGTTGGAGGGAGATAAAGGTCCTGCCCTTACCACTATGAAATAATACATTTGTGTTCCAAAAGATATTAAACATTCATAATATCATATCCCAGGAAATGAAAATTGTTTTTTAAACACATAAACTTATCATAAGCTATTCAAAAGATATATATTTCATAATCATTTAATTATATAATAACCCATGAAATGAAGTTATTTTTAGAAGCATTTCATTATGGTTTTTCTCGTGGAAGAGAAATAGGTTTCATAAGAAACATGCCATCATAAACGTAAACCATGAAAAGAAATAATAAGAATGGTATCCATGGATGAAATAATTATTAAATAAAATACAATATTAAAAAACTTCATCTAAGAGGGTATAGGATTTTAAAATATCACATTGAGAATTTATAAAGTTAAATAACAATTATTTGAAAATATATTTTTAATATGTGATAATTTTTCAAAATATTTTCCATTGAAAACCACTATGAAAATTTATTATGTATGAATTAAAAATCATTTAGAAATTTTAATGAGGTGAATATACTTACAAAATTTCAATGTTATTTTTAAAACTCAAAACATTTTGAAACCAATTTTCATTGAGAAGAACTTTGAAAACATATAAAATAAGCCTTTAAATAAACTGGAATCCATTTCATTGAAAATAAATTTTTTAAGATATATCAATTAATATTTTAGAATCATATAAAATAATTTTCAAAGATAAAAATTTTTAAAATACATTTCCATTAAAAATAAACATGAAAACATATACAATAATATTTAATGAAATGATGGTCATGATGGTGGATAAATCAATGCAATCAGAACATTCCATCTTCATCGTAAAATGTCTAGAAATGTTCATCAATTGGAAGATAGGAAGATGATTCCATTATAAAAACACTTTTGTAAAAAAGGTAAACTTTGGGTACAGATTTCTTTTAAATATCAAAGTATATTATTATAAAAAAAATTAAATAATTTATTTGAAAAACATGGTTGTGAAAAAACTCTAATTTATGTCCGAAGAGAGTGTTAATATCATATTTTTTAACAAAGAGTTTCTTAATTTTCATAAGTAACAAAGAGTATAATAATGGTACCATTGCATTAATATATAATTAATAAATATAGAATAATAAAATTTATGATCTATCTTGAGATACGGATCATAATATTTCATCAAAGGAAGCATAATCATAAATAATACTGATAAATGCTGATATTTTTGAAACAAATTATAAATAATTTGGTATAATTGAATCATAATAACCAAGAAATAATAAAATTAAATGAATCTTAATATATCACTAAAATAATTTGATTCACAAAGTAATATGATAAATAAAATAGGTTTATTACATGGCTTGCATCTCATTGAAGAAAAATTGAGACAAAACTACTTAACTGATTTGCTATCATTTGAAAAATAAACCCCATGAGATAGATATCATCCAATGGAAATGTACATAAAAATACATATAGTGATAATAATAATATAATAAATCCATGGTATTTATATATGCCACACAAAATAAATGACTGCTGGATAAGTCATTAGGGTATCAAAATTAAGTGCGAGACTATAAATCCCCTAATTAGTTGAGTAACATTTGAATTGTGATCCCCCTAAAAAAATAAAATAAATTTATGCTTTTAATATCATTAAATAAATTAAATTCATGATATAACATTTCATATGGTAGTATTTACACCACACAATATGAATAAGTATTTAATATAGCATATATCTCACATAAATTAATGTGAGATGGGAAAACCCTTACCTCAAGTCTTGAATTTCATCATACACGTTCATAAATTATTTATAATAAATATAAGTTTATTATAAATATAAAAATGAACAATATTGTGATATAACATATATTATGTGATTTTTATGACATTATATTTCATGTTTACTAAAAAATTCATGTTAAAGATACGTTTTGGGTAATAACATCTTTGTTTTATTTTGTATAACTTTAGACTTTTTAATGTTGATCCTCATAATAAAATCATGACTTATTTGTTTAAATAATTTAAAACATAATGAAAATATAATATATATTCTTTATATATTTATTTATAATAATATATAAAATATATATATATTAAGTTCAATACAACATCCATAGAGACGGTGGGTCATACGTTTGCATGAACGTTGTTCTTGTTTTCATGTCGTAATGAGAGAGGTAAACTAAATTCCATATATTTATAAATACATACATACATATATATTATTACAATATCATTTAATTTTAATATATTTCAAATACCTTTACTAAACCCACCCTTAATAAATTATGAAATGTGTGAATGAATCACATCACTTTACAAGGTGGTAGTCCACACAACCACAAACATCATTATCGTATTTACCCAAAATTTGATGCTTCATGTTATGTGTTATATAATAATTTTAGAATAATAAATTTATAATTAATATCATATATATCATACAAAAATATAAATTCTTACATTATTCACAGCTCTGAAAGTTGGTAATGGAAGAATGAATTACATTGGTTTGCAAGACAGTAGTCCACCGTGCATACAAATGATGATTGTGTATCCCATTTGATGAAAGTGTGTTTGAATGTAGGTCATAAAATTAAAATTAAAATATCTAATAGTATTTAGTATTCTGATATTATTTTATAATAATTGAATACTTTGTATTAAGGGGTGCCGAATGAATAAAAAAAATTGTGCATGTTAAAGGTGTTACCTTTTCTTTGTGTAATCCCTTTTGGTTTTCACCAAAGGACAAACATAATTTTCATTATTCCAAAATTGAGGCATAAAAGATAAGATGTTGGAATTTGAGAGAGTATTTGGGAAGGTTTTGTATGAGTTAAAATACATGAGAGGCATGAACTAGTGATGTGGGTGACCACCCTTTTATAGTGGAGGAGGAGTGACATTCTTGTAAATACAAAAACATAATCACTATTGTGAGAACTACCTTACATCATTTACCTTAAATAATGGTTCATTTTAGTGAAAATGGAATATATGATATAAATATTTTTTTTAAATTTATTTTTTACATATATCTTGGTTATTTGGCCCATTAAGATAAATTTTAACTACAATTTAAACACAATTTTTTACCTTAATCGTTGTATTGACTTTTATTCAATTTTTATAACATTTTTGGTCAAAATAAAATTGCACGATACATAATAATATTGATTATTAATAATCAATATATGCAATCAAATTTTTCAACTAGTAAAAATATAATGGATAGAAATAATTTTAAATTAATCCCACAGACGTGATAATTCAAGAGGGTTTTTTAAGTAAAAAGAATCAAATGTTTGTAATGTTTTTATATCAAATTTAAATGTGAAATTTATTACAATGATATAAATTTTATTAATTGTGCATAATATATATAATTATACTTTAAAAAATGAAAATATAATTTTACTCTATAAATAAATTAGACGATACAACTCCTTTCAATTAAAATTCAGTACTATTAACTATTCATCCAAACATGAAATTTTTTTAGAAAAATAAAAACATTTCACCTAATATAATTATACCATTATGATTTTAGTAATGAATTGTATTTTTTAGATAATATTTATAACATGTTAAGAATTATATCTCAATTTGGTATGTCTGTAACATCCATTGATTTTAAAAGGAATCACTATGTGGTTAAATGAACTATTTAGTACTATGTGGAAATTATAATCTAGCCATTAAACTTAATTTTCCCACTTCTGCATTTTGAATTTCTATCATCTGACACACATAGTTGCGTCCAAGATAATTTTTGGGGTCAGATGGAATAAAAAAAATTGTGAATAGTATCATACCCTTATGAATAAAAACCTAACCTTATGAATAGTGACCTACACTTGTGAATATAAACCTTCCCTTATGAATAGTAACCATACATATGATAGTATATATATATGATTTAGGTAATGGTATGATATACATAAATCTTGGATTAAGTATATAAATGATTTTTGATTGTTATTGTTCTAATAAACAATTATTTTATTGAAAAGAATAATTTATCTTATATAGAAAATTACTTTCAAGAAATGTTTATCAATTTTGGATTATACACATCAAAAAATTGTTATGGTAAATATTTCAGATTTTTCGAAAACACATGAATTTTTAATGAATTGTGAAATACGATAATTTACAAAAAAAACTAAATTTACTAAATTATAGATTCATGGGTAATTTTATACTAATTTAAGCACATATGATTTGAATTCACATCATAAAACTATTGTATTTTCTCATGGATTACTCATTATTCCATGGATTGTAGAGAAATAATAAATTAATTAATATAATATTATGAAAACCCCACTCCCCTCTACTATAAATACAACCCTTCACACACACATTTCCTCACACCTCCCAATATTCAATCCTTGTATAAACACAACCAAAACATCATCCCTATACCCTCTCCCATGTTTAAGAGCTTTTGGTATCATTGAACGAGCATTAACATGTTCTTTAAGGGGGATCTCTAGAAGAGAATTCAATGGATAATTCCCCTCTATCTCTTTTCCTTTAATTTTTTTCCTATTTTATGTTCTTTTCATTGTATCTCCCAACCTATCCACATCCACATGTTATGGTAACACCAATATCTCAAATATATTGTAATTTTATGATACCAATGGTAAAATATATAATCCAACCCCCTTATCCTCTTCCTTTTATATAAGAAAGTAAAATGTTGTTCATTAGGTATTAATTTATCACATTCAAGAACAACATGTATTCTTTTTTCCTTTACAAATATCAGATCTGGTCATGAAACCATTTGTATGGATAACTAGATTATATTATATATATGATATCTTATTTAATGTTCAGGAACTAACATATATACATATTATTAAATGATTAGAAAAACCAAGATCGTTGAGGTCGAAAAAACACATGAATTAAACCAACCAATCATTACTAAATTCTTATCTAATGATTTATTCTCATGGAATGTAAATAAATTTTTTATAAAATAATTTAATGTTATATAACATTTATAATATAATATAATAACAATTCTGGATATTTATCTACATTTTAAATGGACTTCCATTCATGAATACAAGTGAACCGTTCAACAAAACTATAAGAACAAACATTCCCAAACAATGAATTTAAACTCTATAACTCATCCAAAAGGCCATAAATTAACTTGATACAACCATAATGAATCATATTAATGAATTAATTATTATTTAAATTTTTAATTAATGAATATAATGTCATTATATTGGATATTAATGTGACTAAAGTTTTCAGATACATGGTAAGGGAAAATTCTCGAACCCAACTTATATTCTTTGGTTACAACTTCTTTCAATATATTTCATGTATGGTTATTCAATAAAAAATAATTTTTCATAATTATCATACCACTTCTAGGATATATATGGTTTCTACTGTAGTTTATGTCAAAAAAATGGTTTTATAAAAGATCTATTTTTATTAAAAACTACACCTTTTAATTCTCACTCAAGGTTGATGATTATTGATTTTAGTAATTTATTCCCTCGTTCATTTGGGAAACCAATGTTTACAAATGTGTTATTATGAGATGAAATATATTTCATTCCATGAATTATATATGTTCATTTTTGATATATTTTTAATGTGTCACGCATGACAATGAAAATGTTTTGATGTGACGGGTGCGCCTGAAATTATATGGAGCAATATGAATTATTGAATGTCATGGGTGCACCCATAATAATACTATACTCTAATGCATTTGGTAATGTGATGAATCTCATGAGTCAAAGATAAATGATGTGTGGAAATTATATAGTCTCTTTCACAACTGTGTGTGGTAGTTGACCACTAAGACTTGGTGTTTCATTTTTATGCATTTCCACATTTCTGGTCTTTTATTAATGGTTCCTCTCATGTTCATGATCCTATGCCTATGTTAGGATTATGCCCCCCCCCCCCCATTATTATATTGTTCATATATGGGTACTTTATTGGATTTTAGCTCCCCCATTTTTATGTCTATCCATAGGTGACTATTTGTTGAAGGAGTATTAAAGGGTAAATAAGAAACTGGGGAAGATGGAATTAAATGAATATTTATGTTCTGAAAACTAGGATTTAATGTGTTGTTGGCATAACACTCTAGATCCGTGAGCAGAAACTATCCACAAATGTATAATATACTATTTACTTTTTTGTAATACTTTATATAAAAAATACACAACATGTTTGTATACTAAATCTGGAACAACGTGTTTTGGGATATACAGTTGGTATCAGAGTAACGGTCTAGACAACTTTTGGGATTAGACATTTTCATTTTTTAACTTAATTTTTATCTTATAGTTAATTAAGCGCACAAAAGAAAATAGTTTTTCTTAAACATCAATATATAAATTCCTAATTAAATGTACATTGAGTGAATTGTGAGGTTGAAATTCATTTAATGGAAAGATAATGTAGCATCCTGAGATTTTAAAAGGAAATACTATGTTATTTAATAAACTATGGAGTACTATGTGGCATTTATAATCTTGCCATGAAACTCAATCTTCCCACTTCTATGTCTTGAATTTCGAAAACCTGACATACATGGTTCCGCCTAAGTTGATTTTTGCGGTCTGATTTAACAACCATAATTTTTTGTGAATATATACCTATAATTTTGAATAGTATACTTATATATGACAATATATATATAGGATTCAATTTCATATAGTATATGCCTATATCTTAGAGTAAGTAAATAAATGATTTTAAATTGGTATTTTTCGAATAAAATATTTTTTTATAAAATTTTAATTTAACATATTAGAAAATTAATTTTGAAAAATGGAATTTGTTTTTGGATTCTACACACTGAAAAATGATTGGAGTGAAATTTTGGGATTTTAATGAAATACATGAATTTTTGTTGAATAGTGAAATATAGTAATTTATTAAAATAAATTAAATTCATGAATTATAGAGTCATGGGTGATGTTATTCTCATGTATGAACATATGGTTTGGATTAACATGATTAAATTACTTTATTTAGTCATGTAGTACTCATTATTCATTATCTTTTCGAGAAATAATAAATTAAGGAATATAATATCGAGAAAACCCCTCTCCCCTCCACAATAAAACATCCCTTCACACCCTAATATCCATACTCCTCTCAATATTAATTCCATTTCTAATCTATTATCTTAAATCTTCCATATCCCCTCTCCCATGTTTGATATCATTTTTCATCATTAAAATACAAAGCCTATGTTTTATAAGGTGGATCTCAATAGGAGGATTCAAGAGGTCATTCTCCTCTCTCACTTTTCCATTAATTTCGATTCAATTTCATGTTCTTCTAATAATCTATCCACACCTATCCTTGGTATCTCCATTATCTCACATATAATGGAATATTATGATACTATTAGGAAAATATATCAACAAACCCCCTTCTACTCTTCATTTTTTAGAAATGAAAGCATTGTCCATGTGGTTTTAATTTATCACCTCCAAGAATGAAAATTAATATTTTTTCATTTTCTGCCATCAGATATGGAAATGAAACCATTTATATTGTTCAAATATATTAAATTTTATATATTATATCCTATTTATGTTCTGTTATTAACATATGTACATATTACTAAATGATCAAACAAAACATGTTCGTCATGGTCAAAAAACTGCCAGAATTCACCAAATGATCATAAATAAATTCTTATATATTGATTCATTCTCATTATATATAAGAAAATTATTTATATGATCACTTCATGTCTTATAAAATCATCAATTAAACATAATTACAATTCTAGATTTTTATCCTCGTTTTATAAGAACTTTCATTCATGAATACTAGTGAACCATTCAATTAAACTATAAAAACAAACATTCCCGAACATTGAATATAAACTCTATAACTCATCCAAAAGCACATAAATGAACATAATGAAACCTTAATGAATATTATTAACGTATTAAATGATAATTAATTTTAAATTAATTAATAAAATGTCATTATAAAGGTCATTAAAGTGAAGAAATCATTTAGATACAAGGTAAGGAGAAATTCTCAAACATGACTTACATTCTTCAGAATCACCCTCTTTTGGTCCATTTTAAGTATGGAGACTCATTAATAATAATTTTTAGCTTATTATCTTACCTTTTTTGGATATACATGTTTTCCAATGGAGTTTAGGTCAAATTAAATGTTTTCCAGAAGAACACTTTTTTCCAAAATACACAATTTACTTCTTACTCAGGGTTGATGGTTCTTATATAAAGTCTGTTATCCCCACTTTCTTTTGGAAACCCTATGTTTTTTAATTTTATCATAGGAGATAAAAAAATTCCTTTACATGGGATATTTATGTACATTTTTTATATATGTTTTATTTCCCAATCCTGATATTGAAAATTTTTTGATGGGACGGGTGTGCCTAGAATTTTATAGTGTATTATGAATGTTTGAATGTGACTGGTGCACCAAGAATTATATAGAACATAAAGGATTCATTAAAGTGATGATTCTCTCGAGTTAATGTTAAATTATGTGAGAATAAGATTCAAGTTTATTTCACAACTATGTGTTGTATTTGAACACTAATACATGATGTTTTATTTTTCTGATTTGCAACATTTCAAGTCTTTTATTAATGCCTCTTCTCAAGTTCATGATCATTTTACTATGATATGATTGTGCTCACCCATTTTTATATTATTCATATATATCTTTTTACTGGGATTTTGGATCACCCCTTTTGATGTATATTCTTAGGTGACTACTTGTTATAAGGAGTATTCATGGGCAAATAAGAAGATAGATAAGAAGGAATTATATAACTATTTATGTTTCTTTCAACTATGATGTAATGTAATATTTTTCTAATCCTCTAGATCCTATATCGGAAAAGGTCCCAAAAAGAATAATATTGTTTTCAATTATATTTTATATAAAAATATACACAACATGTTCTAGTACTAAATCCAGAAGAGCGGGTTTAGGGCTTTGTAAAGCCATTAAATGAAGGAAATATTACCTACTAGAAAAATATATATCGTTATGTGTAAAATTGTTTTGGTTCTTTAATCAGGTCTAGAGGAAATGTAAGATGAATGCTGAATTTTTTATTTAATAATATATATTTATATATATATATATATATTTCATTAAACTAATTTATCAAATGTGGATTATTTTTTTATTGTGATAAAATGTGTTTGATTGCATAAATATAGTTTTGTATCAAATTATTTATAATATTTTTGAAAGGGATTTATCATCATTTTTAATTAATTTTCAACCAAAATATTATTCTTATATACTTGTTAAAAAAATATTCCAATAATTTAATTAATCTTATTCAGAACCACTATTTGAGTCGCTATGTGAATAATATAAAAATATATTATTAATATTATTTTTAGTACAATATTGTTTGGAAAAACTAGATCTTCTGTGCAAATAAGGTTTCCAAATGAACATCTAATTGGTTGTAATAGAGACCAAATGTATTGTTTCCTGTACCAAAATAGAATATAAGTGTTTTGTGTAGCACAATATTTACATTGTTTTGTGTACAATAGAAACAAAAAATGGTTATTTCACCAAACATAAGCTATATTTAGTGTCCTAGGAAAAGTAGAATATCTAAACAATTCTATTAGTAAAGAATAATAATTAATAAAAATTTGTGGTTTTACATTCTACCCCCATTAAATGGATTTCATCCTCTAAATTCATTTGGGGTATCAATTGTTTATTACATAAATATTCCATTCATAAAAACCCAAGTTATTAAGATGGTAACTAAAACTTCATTTGGAAAAGGAATGTTGGAACTCTATTGGTAACTAAATGTAACTCATAGATATGTTTCTAAGTAGGAGATCTGAGGTGGGAATTGAATATTGGACATGATATAAAAGTGTAAATAACTATCGATTGTGATAAATATTATAGTTCACAAGAAATTTAATGATCAATGGAATGTTACGGGCCTCCAAACAATAAATATATGAAGATTTATAAGATGGTCTATTCAATATAAATAGAGGTATTAGAAAAAATGATCAATGCAATTTTATGGGAGTTCATGGAATTTATTACAATCAAAAAATAATATTAAATATACATTATGATTTCATTCTTTTTCATATGCACAATGTCACCCATTGGTTGTGCCTTTCTTAATTTCAACATAATATGTTACTCTATGAAATAATGTTGAATTTTACTTTCCTAATGCACTAATAGATCATTATAATGATAATTCATTTAATTAATATTTAGTTAACATCATAGAAAAATTGAATATATAGGTTATCTCGTAAGCCTAAATCCAAATATTACTAGATAACAACTTAATCAATAAAACCACATCTGAAGTTCAACTTAAACAATTTCGTAAATGGTTAACCTTTTAAACCTTCCTTAATAAGATTATGACATTATTCATTTAAAAATCTCTTATAATTTACTAACAACATTTTAATCCAAAACATGGTTTCATCCTTGTACTGAAAAATAATCAAATGTAATTTTATAATTCTGCCATCATTATAGAGGGTGATAATACCCTAAAATTTTAATAAATGATGATAAAAAAGTTATTCAAATGGATTATTCATACAAATACAATTAGAAATCCCTAAATAATATTGTAGTAAAAGTGTTCCCTAATTATCATTATTCTCTTTATCCATTTTGATTTCACAATCTTTCCCATTTTCTATTTTCCTTAGTGGTTTTGGTAGATTTTAATCCATATTATCCCTTCGATTGGGTAAAAATCTTTCATAATTCCAAAACTCCTTAAACTTGAAACCATATAGTGTGGATGAATCATTATGTGGAGCTATCACTCTATCATAATATCAATTATTGAACACTTCACATCACAAGTACATGCATTTTCAAAATGGACAAGATTCCCACACTTTAAAAACATTATTATTCTATTTAGAAACATAATATGTGATTTTTTCCACATTTTTGGATAGTAGAAGTATGAAAAATATTCTTCTACCAAAATTACATATCATTGGGTTTTCCGTGGAACCCTATTTTGATTTTTTATCATCAAACCCCAGAGGGCCTCCATGTTCTATTTCTACTTGTTTGGTACATCGAACGATTTCATCATTGCATTCAAATTCCATTTTGGCTAACATGTTTAATTGATTTGGTTTCAAGCAACAAAATAATCAGTCACCATTAATTTGAGGATGAATTGTAATACTAGAAGAGTACCTTGAAAATTTATTAAAATTTTCTTCCAAGGAACCAATAGATTCATCATCCTTATAATATATCACTAGGAATTCCTTCTCAATATTTTATGGAGAATAAATGGAATTTACCTATTAAAAAAATAATATTTTATCTTATCCCACATCATGATTTCAATTTCTTAATATTTATTCATATTCTAAATAAGATTCCACTATTTATATAACTCACATTCTAATCTATAGGGAACCAGAGTGGATTTTTCTTACTCCAAACACTATAGAATAGAAATTAAATTTCTAGTAGTAGTGATTCATTTCTCATCAACTAAAAATTCTACCAAAATGCTGAATGAAGGTGATCATTTCCTTATGAATGACTTAATATAACTTTTTCCCACATTTTCTTATTTGGATTTTCATCATAATTCATTGATTGAGAAAAAAATTTGAGTATAGAAATGTGGTTTGGTATTCCTCTAACCATAAAATTAAGATGATCATGAGAAAAATCATTTTATTTTTTAATACATTCTTTATTAACTCGGTTCCCTTGACTTTTATCCATTTACAAAAAGAAAAAAATAGTGTGAGAACAACTAATCAATCTGTGAATCATATAATCATAGAATCTATTATAGGATGTCTATATTATGAAATTGTATTAAAAAGAATAACACCTTAGGTTTGCATAGTTTATTCCTATCCAAATTCAATTTAAATTCATCAAGATAGTCCATAATGAGATTTTGAATTACCAATTATTATCCCTTGAGAGTTCCAAAGAGGGTGTTTATCAAGGCACATTGTAATGAATGAGTTCATAAACAATTATATCTCATCATGATGTTTACCAAGGTTGTTACCCCAATGTACATCAATTCTAGAGCCACATCCACTTATAGTTTATAGATAATGATGTATTTCTAATTAACTATATTTTATATCCTTTTCAAAAATTATAGGCCCTTTTCCCCAAATTTGACGGATCCTTAGATGTATCCTTAGAGATATTCCTATACATATCCTTAATAATATCCCATGAGATCTTAAAAAACGTTTTATCATTCTAGATTATAATGTCTTTATAAACGTTTTATTCAAAACGACATATAGCAGTCTATGCCTCAAAAACATGGATTTTAGATGAATATTCATGAAATTAAAAAATTACATGTAAGAGGACTATATCTGTTTAGTGTCATTCAAAAAACATAAACAGAAACATATTCCTTGGTGAAATATATTAAAAATATCCCTCAATGATTTTAACCTGTTTCAATCTTATATAAACCCATGTTCATAACAAGGGGAAATGAAAAATCAGAAAAAGGTGGGATCATATGATTAGTATGGGTAAATAAGGTAGATATATATTCATTTCCTAAGCATTAGGGTACAAGAACATGATCATATCATTAGAAGATCATGGCTTGAATATCAAGTATCATAAACATGAATCATGGAATAATGATTTACAGATTACAGGAAATGAATCATAAGAAAATAAAATAATATGATTCATGAGAGCATAATATTGAAGTAAGATATAGACGTGTCGAATACCCATCATCTTATAAAATTTTAATCATGTGTAACTAGAATCAGGTTCACTCATTATGATGATGACATGAAATCAAGCCATCACATAAGCTTATGGAAATTCAATCAGACAAGAAACAAGGTCCGAAAATAACATTGTGAACATGTAATTATGTTTATCAATATCATTGTGA
This sequence comes from Viscum album, assembly GCA_963277665.1. NCBI lineage: Eukaryota > Viridiplantae > Streptophyta > Magnoliopsida > Santalales > Viscaceae > Viscum > Viscum album. Next base: position 1,545,965,914 of record OY728123.1, read on the forward strand.
ACATGTAATTGAGTTAACACATAAAATTTTGGGCATTAAAAAATGTACATAAATAATATCATTAACATGTTATCAGGTTCACACATAACACTTTGAACAAGTAATCAGGTTCACACACAATCTATTAGACTTGTAACAAATGTTAGGTCAGACAGGGTAATGGATGATGATATAGAGGGGGGGGTGAGTAGACTAGATTAAAATTTTTTATAAAATTAATTATTTATCAATGTTAATTATTAAGGATTAACAGCAGTGGAAAAAGTAAATAAATCAAGGATGTTTTTTAGGGTAGTTCAGTCCAAAGTGGGCCTACTCTATTCTTGTACCTCTCTACTCAGCGATAGTTACGTCTGCACTATAAATGATTTTTAAAGGGGAATCATAACCAAATTGCAAAATCATTTTCTAGTTGAGGGATAACCACAACACTGACTTTTGTGTGGGGAGTCACAACCCTAACAACCTGAAATTAGATACTGGGAGTCAAAACCCAAATAGTTTTGACTTTAGATACAGTGATTAACAACCCTAAGATCCTGACTTTAGAATCTGGGAGTCACAAACCAAGTAAAAATAATAACAAATAATTGTTTTACGTGCAAAATCATAAACAAAAATACAGTGCGTGTGAGAGATGGGAATTAGTGTAACAGACTCAGAACCAGATGAAAGAGAAAATAAAAATTAATGCAAAGGTACTCATTCGTGAGGATTAGATCATTACATCTCAACAATGCAATTGTAGTCGAAGTAGAATTAATTCCTCACTTGAGAGAATGAGTGGGTGGTGAAGCATAGTGACACAGGACGTTGCAAATTCACAACAAGTTCAAAGTTCACATCACTTTATCTTGGTATTGTGTTTTTCTTCTTTTTCTTGTAAGAGAAAATGATATATATAGAGAGAATAATAATATCTAGTAGGTGAAGAAACTCTGATTCCTTATGATATTTAAAATAAATTGAGTTACTATATCCCATTAATATCTCCATAATAATAGCAACTCTGTTGTTTTTTTATTCCTTCAGAATAAATATCTAATAAAAAGATTAAAAATATTTTGAATAAGTCTTCCAATAAAATCACCAGAATAATAAAAGCATCGAATAATTTAATAATACATTTTAAATCAATTTAATACATTTTAAACATAGTCAAAATAGTTCCGGAAACCTAGCTGCAGATTCTGAAATTAAATTCAAACATTTGAATTTATACAATTTTGAAATCTCCAAATTTATTTGTAAAAGATATTGAAAAACATTTTTAATTTTTATATCTAAATATTTCACTAAAAATATTAAATACTTATTGACTATGATCCTTATATTTATTTAGAATTTTTCAGAATAAAAAATCATAAAAATTAATCCATATATTTAAAGAATATCAATTTTAAAAAAATTACACGGAATGAACAGTAACTTCGAAGTGAACTTTGACATTGGAGTGATCAGTTACTCTGGAGAAAACATTAACTTTTGAGTGAACAATAAATTCGGAAAGTGAACAATAAAGTAACATAAGGTAAGAACAGTAACATAGGGGATGAATAGTAAATTAGGGTATGAATAGTAAACAATTCTTTTGTGAGATAAACAATAAACGATACTTTTGTGAGATAAAAAATAAACCATACTTTTTTGAGTTAAAAAATAAAACATATTTTAGTAAGTAAAAAATAAACCGTACATTCGTAGGATACACAATAAACCATACTTTCCTAAGACAAACAATAAACTATACTTTTGTAAGATAAACAATAAACCTTACTTTTGTGAGATAAACCGTAAACCATAATTTCGTCAAAAAATCTCAATCGAATATTTTTAAAAAATTAAACTAATTTTTAAGGGTTCTTAATAGAAGATTCAGAAATCATCATCTAATATTCTTGAAAGAATTATAAAACTGAAGAAAAACAATTCTGGAAAACTTCTACTAAAAAACATCATAGCTTAACTTCACTTAATTAAAAGTCCATTCAAAAGATATTTTTGGACTATGATGTAAACTAATGAAATTAAGATAAACATTTGGAACTTTTATATAATCAGGTGCCACGCAAATCGTATAACTAAAGAATTTTTAGTAAAATAAATACAGATATGTTTTAAAATAGTGAAATGTAGAGTTTTTAAAACCATTGTAGCAACTACATTGAATTTTAAGAGAAATAGATAAGCTTTTTCAAACTTACTCATAAACTAATAAAGTATATCTAAATATCATATCTTTCCAACGTGATAAGACTCAAAAAAATCCAAATAACATAAATTAAGATATCATCAAATTATAGAAGAAAAATAATCCAATAAAATCATATGAAATCAAATTAAAGAAATATGCACATGCACAAACAATCTCCCCCTTTTTGTTTGATTACAAATCAAAAACATTAAAACCATAATTGAATTATTAAATTGATTAAAAATATTATATCTTTCCAAAACCAATCTCCAAAAAATCCCCCCCTTTTTGTAAATAAACAAAAAGTGAAAGCATGCTCCCCCTAAAAAATGGTGTAAATAAAATTCAAAATTCCAACATACCAAGAGAAAATTTAATTTTCTCAAACTGAGCAGATTCTAAAGGCTTTGGAAAAATATCTTCAAGATGATTTTAATAAGGGATTAATTATAAAACAATATCACCCATATTCACATAATCTCTTATAAAATGAAATCTAGGATCAATATGTTTTGTTCTAGAATGTTGTATGGGGGTTTTAGAAATAGAAATTGTATATGTATTATCACAATAAATAGGTAGTTTATCAAGATAAACACCAAAATCAAATAATTTTTCCTTAATACATAAACTTTGAGCACAACTACTAGCAGTAGAGATATACTCAGCTTCTATAGTAGATAAAGCAACAAATAATTGTTCCTTAAATGACCAGGAAATTAAATATTTTCCCAAAAAAATGACAAATACCGGATGTGCTTTTTCGGTCTATTCTACAGCCTCCAAAATTATAATCGGAATAACATGTTAAATCTAAATTTTTATATTTTGGATAAAATAAACTAGAATCAAGAGTTACTTTAACAAATCTAATTATAATTTTAACAGCTTTAATATGACTTTCATTAGGATTTAAATAAAATCTAGCACATAAACAAACACTAAAAATGTTATTAGGTCTAGATGCAGTTAAATATAGAAAGCTACCTATCATACCTCTATAAACTGTAAAATAAACTGATTTACTAGATTCATCATTGTCTAATATACAATTAGTACCCATACGTGTTTTAATTGATTTATAGAAATCAAGACCAAATCATTTAACTAAATCATTAGCATACATCAATTGATTAATAAAAATTCCATCTTTCCTTTGTTAAATATAAAGTCCAAGAAGGAAATTTATTTCTCCCATTAATCTCATGTCAAATTCATAAGACATCAATAAATAAAAATCATTACAATGTATTCCACAAGATTATCCAAAAACAATATCATCAACATTGATCAGAAAAATTAATATATCATTTGAAGATCTATTAATAAAAAGAGTTGTATTAACTTTTCCTTTCTTGAAAACATTTTTTAATAAAAATCAAGTAAGTCTTTCATACCAAGTACGAGGTTCTTGTTTGTGACCATATAAAGCATTAGATAATTTTAAAACATGGTTGGGAAATTTTAAATTTTCAAAACCAGGGGGTTGAGAAACATAAAATTCTTCAGAATAAAACCATTTAAGAAATCATTTTTACATCCATTTGATATAATTTAAATTCTTGAAAACACACAAAATCAAAAAAAATTATAATTGCCTCTAACTTGGAATCAAGTGAAAATGAATATTTAATGTTTATTCCTTCTTCATGGAGTATCTTTGAGCAACACGTCTGGATTTGTTTTTGACAATCTATCTAGACTCAACCAGCTTATTTCTTAAGATCCACTTAGTTCCAATTACATGATTATCTTTCGGCAATTCTACTAATGTCCATACACTATTTCTAACAAACTGATTTAATTAATCTTGCATAGAATAAATCCAGTGTGCATCATTCAAAGAATCATTAATATTAATAGGAACAAAATCAGAAATAAAAGCATAATTGGAATAATAATTTAAAATAGAATTTCTGGTTTTGACACCCGAATCAACATTGCCAATTACATTTTCAACAGGATGATATTTGTGAATCTCCCATGGTCTTGGATTATGTTGATAAGGAGTATTATCCCCCGCAATTAATTCATTATTATCTTGAAGAATATCTTCACAAAAATTTAAATCTCTAAACTCACCATCAATAACATTAGAATCAGAATTTATATTTACATTATTTTCATCTAGCATAACATGAACAAAATCTTCAATATCCATTGTTCTTTTACTATATAATCTCTAAGATTTATTATTATTATAATAATCAAGAAAAATACCTTCATCACTTATAGATTCAAATTTAACAAAATTAACCTTTGAATTTAAAATAAACACTTTACAGCCAAAAACTCTTAAATAACTAACTTTAGGATTTCATTTTTGAATAATTCATAATGAGTTTTCTTTAGAAAATGTATAATAATAATTCTATTTAAAATTTAACTTGCAACAAAAACATCCTCAGCCCAAAAATATCCAAGAAGATTATATTCACTTAACATAGTTTTATCCATTTCAATATTAGTTCTATTTTTCCATTCTACAACACCATTTTTTGTGGTGTTCTAGGAGTAGTGACATTATGAAAATATCCATTATTTTCATAGATTTTTACATAATCTAAATTATAAAATTCACCTCCATTATCACTATGAATAAAAATAATCATACAACCTTTTTTATTTTGAACTAATTTACAAAAAGTAGTGAATATTTATGATATATAATTTTTATGAGCTAGAAAATATACCCATGTATATCTATTATAATCATCAATAATAACTAAAGTATATTTCCTTCCACCAAGTCTAGAAATTTGAGTTGGACCAAATAAATCAATATGTACTAACTATAAATGATAAAGAGTACTTATCTGATTGATATGTCTAAAAGAAATTTTGCATTTCATCCCTTTCATGCAGGCATCAAAAACATGTAGTTATTCTTTCATCAAATAAGGATGTTGTAAAACATTCTCATTCATTGAGATCTTATGCAACATTATGAAATTAACATGACCTAAATGTCGGGGCCAAATGATGTTGTCATTCTGTACCGCATTCAAACACTTTACATATTGAATAGTTAGCTCAGAAAAATCAATAGTATAAATATTATCTTTTCGATTTTCATCATCACATAACTGTGATATACTAATTAATATATGTTGTAAACCATCAACATATAAAACATTTTAAATAAATGTAGAATTTGAAATACCAACATTACCAAAACCTTTTACTTTTCCATTGGAATTTTCTCCACATGTAACTGTGCATCCATCAAATGTGTTGTATGATGTAAAATTTGATGGGTCTCCAGTCATATGCATAGAGAATCCACTATAAAAGTTCCATATGTTTTTCTTTATATATCCAAGGCATTTTTTCAATAAAAATAACTTAATTTACAATTTTTGTACCCATGCTACTTTGGGTCCAATAGGATTAGTGATACAATTTTTAGGTACCCAAATATAATTTAAACTTGTATTGTAATGTACTCTCAATAACAATGTTTTTTAAATTTTTGATTTTGTAAATCTCAATTTTTGTTTAAATCTAAGTGAGTAGTCCTTGGCATAATAACCATTCATTCCACATTTAAAATAAGTAAAAGTTGAAGTACAACCATTTTTACATTTTAAAAGATAGGTATTATACATTTGAGGTAATATTTTATCATAACAAAAACCTTATTTATTTTTATCAGTTTTAGTCAAATATATCATCTCATTATATTTTTCACGACCTATAATAAAAGCAGATAAATTTTATTTAAGACATTCAACTTCTATTTTCAATTTCAAATTCAATTCTTGAGCAGTTTACAAACTATCATATACTGTTGAATGAGAAGAAGATGAAGTGTTTATTAATTTTATATTTTCATTAAAAATTAATTTATTATCATAATTATGTTTTTCATTTTCTTCTTTATGTTTATTATATAAATCAGAATCATTGAAAACATCTTTTCTTAATCATTAAATTTCATTATTTAATTAGAAAACATCGGGGTTTTCAGATTCATATTATGAATTAGAACATTCAGAATAATAAATAGAATTACAACCCTTATCCAGTGATGCCATGTACAACATGTTAGTAGATTCTTTGTTATTTCAAGATTGTTCACAAGAATCAAATTCTTTATTACAACTCCAACTGGTTCTAAATGCCTTTTAATCATTTTTTTGTAATTTTATTTATTATTTAGTTTAGGTTAATAAGGTTTGTTATGATATTTCTTTTTGAACTCATAATAAGTTATATATGAAGAATTTTAATTTGTATCACCCTTTTTATCTCCCTTATATTATTATTTTTTAGGGTTTTACTAAAAAGGTTTTAGAATCCTTTCTTTTTTATTCTATTGTAGACTCTAGTAACAATCTAAGACATGTATTTCTTTTCAATATCCTATAGATCAGAATCAGAAGAATTATTAAAAATAACATTTTCCAACCTAAAATCTACACCATTTCTTTTTGTTGTCTCCACATCAGCTATTTTTTAAGTTCCACTTCATATTGGAGTCATGATCCCATCAATTCATCAAGTGTGCCTTCTTTGAAATTATTTCATTCATCAATGGAAATTTTCTTTGCATTCCATTTCTTTAGTAATGCTCATAAGACTCTTTCAATGGGTATAGGATTTTCTAGAGATTCTCCAAGTGAATTCATTCTATTCAAATGCATGAGAATCTATGGAACATTTGGTTTACAGTTTCATCTTTACTCATCTTGATGTATTAATACTCAGCATGAAGCATTCCATGCTTGCTTCAGATCTATTTTTTAGAGCCAAGTTTGGTTACTTTCACAATCTTCCAAATCTCATGAGTTGTCTTGCATGCAGACATGTGACTAAAAACACATATGTTAATATAACAATATAAAATATTAACATCTTTGTAATTTAAGACATATCTAGTAGCGTAAATTCCTATAAGAGTATCTTGATCATCTATAGACAGTGTGTATTATTTTGACATGATAGACTAGTTCTCAATGCTAAACTATTAGAGGTATGCCTCGATTCGGGATCTCCGGTATCCATAATCATTGCAATAAAATGTGGTGGCTTTTGAGGAATCCAAGCATCATTCGGGTTCAATCAATCCATTATATACGGTCTTTATCCTTAGATTGTGAGGTCTCGAAATAGGTTAGCAAAATAAAATATAAAAGCAGACAAAAAATGGTTGGATAAATTCCAGAAGGAATAACCAATAGTAAAAATATTTGGTATAATTAAATATAAAGACAGAGAAAAACTATTCTTTAAAATGTTACCCTCTAAAACCAATTGTTAGGTCAGACAGGGTAATGGAAGATGGCCTAGAGGGGGGTGAATAGTCTAGATTAAAAATTTAAAACAATTGAATTAATTATCAAAGTTAATTATTAAGGTTAATTAGCAGTAGAAAATATAAATAACGTGAGGATGTTTTTTATAGTAGTTTGGTCCAATGTGGGCAAAGTCTACTCTTATACCTCTCTAATCGGTGAGAGATATGTGCGCACAAAAAATGATTTTAAAGGAGAATAATAACCCAATAAAAAATCCTTTTCTCGTGTAGGGATAACCACGACACTAAATTCTATGTTGGGAGTCACATCCCATATAATCTGACATTAGATACTGGGACTCACAACCCAAACAATCTAGATTTTACATACAAGGAGTCACAACTTTAGCATACTAACTTCTGAATCTGGGAGTCAAAACCTGAGGAAAAAATAATAATAAATTATTATTTTGTGTGAAAAATCATAAACAAAAAAAATAGAGTGCGAGTGAGAGATGAGATGTATTGTTACAGACTCAGAACTAGATGAAAGTGAAGATAAAAATTAATGCATGGGTACTGGTTCATGAGGTTCAGATCACCACATCTCGTCAATGCAATTGAAGTCAAAGCAGAATTAATTTAGCACTTGAGAGAACGAGCATGTGGTGAATCAGAGTGTCATAGGACGTTGCAAATTTACAAAAGGTTAAAAGATCACAGCACCTTCTCTTCATATTATGTTGTTCTGCTTTTTCCTTTAAGAGAGAATGATATATATAGAGAATAAAAATATCGACCAGTTGAAAAAACTCTGTTTCCTTAGGATATTCAAAATTAAATGAGTTAAGAGATCCCATTAATATCTCCATGAAAATAGCAGCGCCGTTGGTTTTTTAATCCTGTAAAATAAATATCAAATAAAGGAATTCAAAATATTTTGAATAAATATTCCATTAAAATATCTAGAATAATAAAATCATTGAATGATTTAAAAAAGTATTTTGAATACATTTAAAACATATTCAAAATAGTTCCAAAAAACTCGCAGTAAATTCAGAAATTAAACTCAATCATTTTAATTTAAACAATTTAAGAACGCCCAAATTTATTTGTAAAAGATGTTGAAAAATATTGTTAATTTTTCTCACTAAATATAGCACCAAAATAATAATAAATAATTGATTATGATCCTTAAATTTAATTAGAGTTTTTCAAAAAAAAAATCGTTAAAAATAATCCATATATTTGTAAAAAATTAGTTTTTAAAAAATTGCTTGGAATGAACAGTAACTTCAAAGTGAACAGTAACATTGTAGGGAACAGTAGCTTTGGAGTGAACAGTAACATCGTAGTGAACAATAACATCAGAGAGTGAACAATAAAGTAGTGTAAGGTATTAACAGTAATGTAGGGTATAAACAATAATGTAGGGTATGAACAGTGACATATGGTATGCACAGTAAACCATACTTTTTTGAGAAAAACAATAAACAATAATTTTTTGAGATAAACAATAAACCATACTTTTGTGAGATAACCAATAAACCATATTTTTTAAGATAAAAAATAAACCATACTTTCATAAGATAAAAAATAAACTATAATTTCGTAAGAAAGACAATAAAAAATAATTTTTTAAGATAAATAATAAACCATACTTTCATGAGATAAACAGTAAACCATACATTCGTCAAAAAATATGGATAGAATATTTTAAAAATATAAAAGAATCTTTAAGGGCTCTTAACAGAATATTATGACTTTGGTCAAAATTATTTATTTGTAGAAAAAATTATTATATTTCCAACAAACAAATAATCAATTAAAACCGACATCTATAGATCCTGAAAACATTAAAAAATAGTTGCAAACCATTTCTAGAAAAACTGCTACTACACAACAAAGTATAGATAATAATTTTCAAACTTCCTCATTTACTAATAAAGTATAGATAAATATATTATCTTTCCAATGTGATAAGAATCACAAAAATCCAAATAACATAAATTTTGATATCATCAATATACAGAGGAAAAGTAATCAAACAAAATCATATGAAATCAAATTAAAGGAAATATGCACATTCACAAACAACAAATTCCATGCATAATATTTTGGACATGTAATTAGGTTCAGGAATAACAGTTCGAACATGAAATCAGGGTCACTCATTAAAATATGGAAATTAAAGTAGTTCATTTCTTAACATTGTGAACATGTAATCAGTTTCACACATAACATTGTGAAAATGTAATAACGTTCACTCAAAACATGTAATTAGGGTCATGAATAACATATATACTCATGAGTTATTCATCATTATCCAATGACTTAGGGGATGATATCAGTCCCCCCATAACATAATGATGTCATATATATACCTGAAAAAAAATCATAAACCTGAATAATATAATTTCACTTTAAATGAAATTGGTATTACAAATAAAAAAAATCCAATCATAACATATGGAAAAGATAAGGGTTTTGTAATCATGGTATCCTAGAACAACCTGTCAAAGTATGTATATTTAATAACGCTTTTGTCATGACCCCCTCCCACCAAAGATGCCCCTCCTGAGCTGGCAATGGTGAAAGGGAGATAATGACCCCCGAGTCCCGCCTCCAGTAGGCCCCGGGTTGGCGACTAGCACCAAGGGTATGAGTTTTCACAAATATGGGAGGCATTACCCTTTTTATTATTTAAGATCGGGAAATAGGAAAAGTCAACCACCAAATAGAAAAAGAACAAGTTTATTGAAATAAACCCAAACCAATCCCACATGCATGTTTAAATGGTTCTGAAACAAGGTACAAGTACAAGAAAGCTCAAAAATACAATGCCAAAAGAAACAAGTACAGAAAAATGCAGTAACTCCAACTGTCCCGACTAGTAGGGTCCTGCACGGCCCTGGTAGTCCTCCTAGAAACCTAAAAGTAAACGTAGGGTGAGCATAAAAGTATACTCAGTAGGGAAACCTAACGCTCTCGTGCACAAGTGGGGAGACATCATAATGTCCCATGAGAACAATAGAAGAAACCAAGAAAGGAATTCTATCCACCCAACCTCACCAGCCACACTCACCAAAAACACAATCAAAATAGGTAGTAGTATATAAGAACAAGAGTATTGGGTACCCCGCACCATTTCCCCCTAGCTAGCTGCTCTTCTTAATGGCGAACGTCCTGATGCTACCACACTCTTCTTGCCCGCACGCACCTGGGCCTCACAACCACGTATCCCGCCCGCACACACCTGGGCCCCACAACCACATATCCCACCCGCACACAACTGGGCCTCACAACCACGTATCCCGCCCGCACACACCTGGGCCTCACAACCACGTATCCCACCCGCACACATCTGGGCCTCATCCTGAAGGTTCTTGTGAAATAGTAAAACATACCCGAAGAGTCTTGGGCTAAAACACCCCAATCGAAACCTACGCGAAGTGTTTTGGGTGTATAGTCGCCTCAAGCCATCACAACCTTGGGAAGAAGGAGCAATAAGGAGCTAGTAACTAAGGGTAAAACACCCACTCCCATGAAATGGGAGTGTTCGGCACTAAGTGTTCAACATGGGTTGGGTGTGATAAAACACAAATATACACATATATATATATATATACCAAACACTCAGCCCAACCTATGGCTTCTATTCCAAGAAATGAGAACGTGCCTCAGCACTGCTACTACAAAGCATGCATATAAGAAAAAACCCCAACCCCATTTAGGTTTTCATGTTTCAACAGAATCAGTTTATTAGTTCCTTAACTACTGGGAAACTATCCACAACCAACCACATCGATCGTTTGTAAAGCATATCCCTTCCATCCACAAATCAAGTTAGGAAAACACAAGCAACACAACAAGTCGCTTCTTAATAACCAAACAACCCATTGATTAACATTCTCGTTCCATTACCATTCCCCACCATTTATTAACTCTTCCGCTTTTTATTTATTATTTACAACCCATAGTTCGTTTACATTCAACCCAACCCTGCAGCCCCACTGCTAACCACCATAACCACAACCACATTGTACATCATCACCCCTTTAATACCATTTATCACAGCCCTGCTGCCTATCACCAACGTAGTATTCACACAAACCCACAACCAATCCAACCGCATCCCCACTTCTCACCTGATCCACAACAACCCACAAAACACCCCTATCACATGCCACATATCCAAGCCAACACCCACATGTTCATTATTTCATTTTTTTCAACTGGGTTGATCGCAAAAGGGTTCCAGATTTTCATTTAATCAGGCAACATTACGTGATTAATCAATTTCAACATTCCACAAAGTTCCATTCACAAAATGATCTAAAAAGATAGGGAAACATTTAATTGTGCAAGGAAAGGCCCCCAACGACCGTGATTTTCAGTAGTCATAAGCCTTTTCAATTCTCAACATAATAACATAGGATATAAAGATAAACATAACAACTTCCACATGCCTGTTATTTAACTAGTAATTATCTTCGTTTGATGGTTCAACCGTTTCTCATGAAAAAAAGAGGATACCCACCCCGCATGATGCACAATTTTGAGAGACGAAGGTAAGATCCCTACCTCAACAGGTTTTTATCACAACGCTCCCCCGTATCAACTTTAGGAAACGTTCATCGGCGTCCGTCGCTTCTGGAAAAACCCAAAAAACCCTCCTTGGGTGGAATCTAGGAAGGAAAGGACAATGGATCCAAGCTCAGAAGTTCCTCCTCATCGTTACGATCACATGGATGCTGACATATCATAAATCGGAGCTCGGACGAAGAAGTTGTGGAAGAAAAAGAGCCTTCAAGTTTCTTGGGAGAGCTCTGCTCAGAGGAAATGGGAGGAGAGGGGTGTGTTGAAAAGGAGAAGGGGGGCCCTCATTTTATAGGCATGAAAAACAAAAGTAAACAGCGTGTACTTGGCCATTCCACGCGGCCACCATGCGGCTTCCAACATGGCCTTCAATGGGGTATGCAGCCGTTGACTGGTCAACACACGGTTTGAGGGTAACGCATATGCGGGGAGGGACTACACGGCGTGAAGTATTGGCTACATGGCGTGTACTCATTTATTTCACACGGTAAGGACATGGCTCTAACATGGCACACGACCATTGACTGGTCAACGCATGGTTTGAGGGTAACGCGTACGCGGGGAGGGACTACACAGCGTGTACTATTGGGGCACACGGCGTGTACCCATTTATTTCACATGGCAAGGACACGGCCTTCAACACGGGGTATACCCAGCGATGGGGTACACGGCGTGTACTCACACTACACGGCATGTAGTTTCAAAATTCTGAAAAGTGTGGGAAAAGTCCATTTTACCCTCTAGAACACTTCTTGGCCTTCTTTTTGACAAAGGAATGGGATGGAGAGGTCCGGGAAATTACATCATATACCTCTTAAAACATTCTCATCCCCAAGAATTCAAAATCCAACCCAGAGGAACCCAACAAGATACCTCTTAGGGCCCCTGTTATAACCGGAACCCATCCAACAACCCTAATCATATGTGTTAGGAATTCCTTTTCCTATATTGAGATATTATCCGCTTTAGGCAGCACTGACTCTCTTGCATGAGTTTAATCGCATCCTCATTAATGTGTCTCGATTATGAATCTGGTCTTCCCACTTCCATACATTAGGATTTTTCAACTCACACTGCCCCCAACACTGCACAACCCACACATTGCCCGAACACGTGGTTTCGGGAAATTCCTTTTCCTACGTCGAGATATTATCCGCTTTAGGCGGCACTGACTCGCCTGCACAGGTTCAATCGCATTCGCATTAATGAGTCTTGATTAAGGATCAGGTTTTTCCCTTCCCCACATGCCTGTACATGTTACACACTTCCAGAGAACAAGGAAACAAAAGGTCTCATAACCGACAAGCCAAGCATTCCATATATCAAAGGTACATAGTACAAAAACAAAGCCCAGAAGGACAAGGAAAAACACAAGTCAAAACAACTCCGGGTACTGAGTGTGCATCTGGGCCTCCCACTCCTCGAGGACGCCATGCCTCCACAACACACGAACCAAGGGAATGGTTCGTCCATGGAGCACCTTATCGTTACGATCTTCGATTCTGACTAGTCATTACTTGAAGGTCACGTCGTATCCTTTATCTAAATCTCCCCATTCGATAATGTGAGAGTCGTCGTGTAAGTACCGACGATGCTGGGAGATGTGGAAGATGTCATGAACTTTCTCCAACTGAGGTGGCAGGGCCAGCTGATATGCCACCTCGTCGACTCGCCTCAGCACCTCAAAAGGTCCGATGAACCTAGGTGAGAGCTTTCTCCCTTTCCCAAACATCATCTGCCCCCGTCGAGGGGAAACCTTCAAGAACACATGTTCTCCCACCTTGAACTCCAAGGGAATCCTCCGATGATCAGCATAAGACTTCTGTCGGTCCTGAGCTGCTTTCATCCTCTCACATATAAGCTGGACTTTCTCTATGGTGCTCTGAACTACCTCTATCCCAAGATCACTTGTCTCACCAACCTCTGCCCAGAAAATGGGTGAACGACATGGTCTTCCATACAAAGCCTCAAACAGTGCCATTCCAATAGTATAGTGGAAGCTGTTGTTGTAGGAAAACTCTACTAAAGGAAAGTGGCATACCCATGATCCACCGAAATCCAGAACGCATGCTCGCAGAATGTCCTCCAACATCTGGATAGTCCGCTCTGTCTGCCCGTCGGTCTGGGGGTGAAAAGCAGTGCTCAGGCGTAGCTGGGTTCCAAAAGCATGTTGTAACCCCCTCTACACTTGTGAGGTAAACCAAGTATCCCAGTCTGATATGATAGTCTTCGGAACACCATGAAAATGCACCACCTACTCTACGTACCTTTGTGCTAAGGTACTCACTGGGCCCGACTCCCTAATTGTTATGAAGTGAGCTGATTTCGTCAGACGATTCACCACCACCCAGATAGCATCATAACCACCCTGATCTATGGGTAGTCGTGTGATGAAGTCCATATATATTTCATCCCACTTCCACTCGGGGACATCTAAAGGATGCAACAAACCACTGGGAACAAGGTGTTCAGCCTTTACCTGATGACACACAAGGCACTTAGCCACAAACTCTGCCATTTCCCGTTTCACCCCGGGCCACCAAAGCTATTCCCTCAGGCCTCAGTACATTTTTGAAACTCCCGGATGTACCTCCAAGGCTGAGTTATGGAACTCACAGAGAACTCCCTCATGCATCGCCTCCGGAACAAACAACCTTCCATGGAAAAGCATTCGATGTTGGCTGTCCTCTGACCATCCCTCTAGAGCGTTTCCCTAATCGACACGATCCCACATTACTTCCACCTCGGAGTCCCCCCACTGAGACTCTTCCACCTGCTACAACAAGAAGGACTGCACCGTCATCTAAAACAAATAGCCTCTAACACCTTCTACCCTTGCATCCAAGTGAAAGGCGGCCAACTCTCCCATTGCTTTCCAAGCATCAGAGGATTCCTGAACCACTTCCTTATGTGACTTCCTGCTCAGGGAATCAGCCACAACGTTTCCCTTACCTTTAGTGTAAGAGATCTCGAATTCATAGTCTTGGAGGAACTTGACCCATCTCCACTGTCATAAGTTCAGGTCACGCTGAGAGAAGATATAACGCAGTCTCTTATGATCTGAGAAGACCACAAAGCGCTCCGCAAAGAGGTAATGTCGCCACAACTTCAGTGCGAACACTACTACTGAAAGCTTCAGGTCATGGGTGGCATAGTTACGCTCATGAGGGTGAAACTTCCTAGACCCATAATAGATCACACCCTTCTTCTTCATCAGTACACACCCTAGACCAAGGCCAAAAGCATCACAAAACACCTCACACAACAACCCTTCATCAGGAAACCAGAGTACGGGAGCACTGACCAACTTCTTCTTCAGGTAGTCAATAGCCTTTTGACACTGCTCGCTCCATAAGAAGACCTGGTTCTTCCTAGTCAAAGCTGTAAATGGAGAAGAAAATTAATAGAAGTTCAAAACGAACCTCCGATAGTAACCTGCTAACCCGAGGAAACTATGAACTTATGCCACGCTCTTGGGTGCCGCCCAAGAAACAACTGCCTCCACCTTCGATGGGTCCACTGACACTCCATGTTGAGACACCATGTGACCATGGAAGTGCACTTCTTGTGTCAAGAACTTACACTTTGACAATTTCCCATAAAGATGGTGGTGTCTAAAGACTTCCAAGAATTCCCTGAGATGCTCAATGTGCTCCTCCTCTGATCTTGAGTAGATCAGGATTTCATCGATAGACACAACGACGAACCGGTCCAGAAACTCTTAGAAGACTAAGTTCATAAGTCCCATGAACACATCTGGTGCATTCGTAGCTCCAAACGGCATCACTAAAAACTCGAAGTGCCCATACCTGCACCTGAACACTGTCTTCGAGATGTCGCTGTCCTTCACCATCATCTGATGATATCCCGATCGTAGATCAATATTATAAAACCAACCCGCTCCCCTCAGCTAGTCGAAGAGATCATCTAACCTTGGAAGGGGGTAACGGTTCTTGATTGTTACCTGGTTCAACCTTCGGTAGTCTATGCATAGCCTAAGACCACCATCTGTCTTCTTCACGAACAAAACTGGAGCACCCCACGGCGACACGTTGGGTCGAACAAAACCCTTCTCCATCAGATCGTCAATCTGAATTTGCAACTCCCGCAACTCCGAATGTTCCATCTGATAAGGGGCCATAGAAATCAGATGGGCACCAGGTTGTAAGTCTTTCCCAAACTCAACATCATGTCGGGGGGGAGGGTAGAGTCACAACCTATTCGGGGAAAAAATCGAGGAACTCCCCAACAACCTCTGGGATATCCATCATCTCTTCATCAGCTGGAACCACTGATAACCCACCTAACAAATAAAGGAGAGGCTCCACACACTGGCATCCCACCTGATAGCTCCTCTCACCAACAAAAGCTACACGCTATCAGTCCACATCGGAGAACACGACTCTTATCTGGAAACAGTTGATAACGGTACTAATAGAGAACAACCAGTCAATGCCAAGGATGACATCGTATGGATGTATCTATAATAGAAGAAGGTCCCCACTAGATCGATGTGGTCTGAATGTCAGCCCACATCCCTGACAAACACAAGATACACTGGTCTGGCCTCCAACTGGTGTACTCAGCACCAGTGGTATGTAAAGTCTTTCTAGGTCTAGTCCCAAAGCATGGGCTAGACCAGGTGAAACAAAGGAGTGCGAATCTCCTGAATCGAACAATGCAGAAACGAGAGTGATGAACAAACAAATCATACCTCACACCACCTCTGGTCCTGCTGGAGCTGCCAACTCTGTTGCATACAACTGTCCACGCCCAGCCCCTCTACCTATCTAATGTCTTCAACCTCCCCAACCACACGTTGGTCGAGGTCCCTGAGGAGCACCTTGAGGTTGGCCTCCTCCCGCAAAGTCTGCCCTCGGAGGAGTATGGTCCTGCTGTTGCTGGAAGGGACTCGCCGGTAACTGGTACTGCTGAGGTGGGCACTGAACCAGCCCACCTCCATTGTACTGAGCTCGGGTTGGGAACTGACTCTGAATGTGCCCGAAACCTCCACAAGAGAAACACTTCGGTCATGTGCTCGTGGAAAAGGGAAGAGGACCTGAAGATCTGAACTGGAACTACTGGTGCCTTCTCCCCACTAGCATGTACCTGGAAGGTCCCATCAAAGGAGACCTACTGCTGACTGCCTTCCCCTTCGACGAAACTGGCTGAAACCCCTCACGTGGTGCACCTCCCAGTTAGTGAATCCTCTCTAAAACCTCTGCCTTCTTCTGTACTTTCAAGTACGTCAGAAGGGTGAAGGGGGTGACAGCATACTGAAGCGAAGGAAGAAATGCCTCCTCCAAACGTCTCGCCTGAGACTCCTCATCCGGAAGGAGATCCGGAGCAAAGCATAGGAGATCCTTGAACTTGATCCCCAACTCTCGTACAGACATACTCCCCTGATGGAGGGAGAGTAACTCCTACCGCTTCTCCACCTTGATCATGGAAGAAAGGAATTCCTCTCGAAATTCCTTCTCAAAGTCATCCCATGGAACCTATTCCTCTATCCTCTCTCTGAGGTAGAGCGTCCACCACTGTCGCGCTGCACCTCTCAACTGACTGACTGCTAGGGGAACCCAGTACTCCCTCGGAGCATGGATCAAGGGAAAATCGATCCCCTTCTCCTCAAGCCACCCCTCTGTCTCTGTATCTGAAGTACTACCCTCGTACTTCTTGTGGGTTTGCCGCTGAAAAAAACGGAGAGTCTTCTGTCACTAGCTATCTTCCTCCTCTCGGTCAATCCTCAACTGATCGACCACCTGGATCTACTGGGCCTCGGCCATCTGAGTCACCCAGGGACGAAGTCCAGGTTCCATAGATGTACGGTAAACAAGGATCGCATAATCCCAAGTAGTAAGGAAATTTATCAAGTTTTTATTTGATCACATTATTTCAATTTCTTTCCCAGAATGCCCAAATGAAGTAAAACACAATCATGATGATGCATGTACCTACCCTAGGGTCTCTACCCTACAATCAATGTGGTATCACTCGGTCGTTCGGTAGGCTCAGAGTCCTTGCATTAGATCACGGGGGGTCCTAAAATCCCACTTCCGAGACGGTCTTAACTGGCCTATGTCATGCACCAAGATTAACCAATGCTATTTCCCTACCATCCCATGCAATCCTCATTGTGCCTAACTCCAGACTCCATCCTATCTCTCAACCATCACCTCTGATACCATTCTGTCACAACCCCCTCCCACCAATGATGCCCCTCCAGAGCTGGCAATGGTGAAAGGGAGATAATGAACCCCGAGTCCCGCCTCCAGTAGGCCCCGGGGTGGAAACTAGCACCAAGGGTACGAGTTTTCACAAATATGGGAGGCATTACCCTTTTTATTATTTAAGATCAAAAAATAGGATAAGTCAACCACCAAAATGAAAAAGAACAAGTGTATAGAAATAAACCCAAACCGATCTCACATGCATGTTTAAATGGTTATGAAACAAGGTACAAGTACAGTAAATCTCAAAAGTACAATACCAAAATAAAGAAGTACAACAAACTGCAGCAACTCCAACTTTCCTGACTAGTAGGGTCCCACACGGCCCTGGTAGTCCTCCTGGAAACCTGATAGTAAATTTAGGGTGAGTATACAAGTATACTTAGTAGGGAAACCTAAAGCTCTCGAGCACAAGTGGGGAGACATCCTAATGTCTCGTGAGAACAATAGAAGAAACCTCACAAGTAATTATATCCACCCAACCTCACCAGTCACACTCACCAAAAACACAATCACAACAGGTAGTAGTATATAAGAACAAGAGTATTGGGTAACCCGCACCATTTACCCCCCCCCCCCCCCCCAGCTAGCTTTCTTCCTAACGGCGAACATCCTGACGCTACCACACTCTTCTCGCCCGCACACACCTGGGCCTCACAACCACGTATTCCTCCCGCACACACCTGGGCCTCACAACCACGTATCCCACCCGCACACACCTAGGCCTCACAACCATGTATCCCACCCGCACACACCTGGGCCTCACAACCACGTATCCCGCCCGCACACACCTGGGCATCATCCCGAAGGTTCTTGGAAAATAGAAAAACCTGCTCGAAGAGTCTTGGGCTAAACCACCCCAATCGAAATCTACCCGAAGATTCTTGGGTGTAAGGTTTCCTGAAGCCATCACATCCTAGGGAAGTAGGAGTAGGAAGGAGCTAGTAACTAAGGGGAAAACACCCTCTCCCGTGAAATGGGAGTGTTTGACACTAAGTACTCAACATGGGTGGGGTGCGATAAAACACAAAGATACAGATATATATATATATATATATACCAACAACTCATCCCTACCAATGGATTCTAATCCAAGAACTGAGTACGTGCCTCGGCACTGCTACTATGAAGCATGAATATAACAAACAACCCCAACAACATTTAGGTTTTCATGTTTCAACAGAATCAGTTTATTATTTCCTTAACTACTGGGAAACTATCCCCAACCAACCACATCGATCGTTCGTAAAGCATATCCCTGCCATCCAAAAATCAAGTCAGGAAAACACTAGCAATACAACAAGTCTCTTCTTAATAACCAACCAACCCATTGATTAACATTCTCGTTCCATTACCATTCCCCACCATTTATTAACTCTTACACTTTTTATTTATTATTTACAACCCATAGTTCGTTCACATTCAACCCAACCCTACAGCCCCGCTACCAACCACCATAACCACAACCACACTGTACATCATCACCCCTTTAATACCATTTATCGCAGCCTCGCTTCCCATAACCAACTTAGTATTCACACCAACCCACAACCAAGCCAACTGCAGCCCCACTGCTCACCCGATCCACAACAACCCACAAAACACCCCCATCACATGCCATGTATCCAAGCCAACACCCAAATGTTCATTATTTTATTTTGTTCAATTGGGTGATCCCACAAGGGTTCCAGATTTTCATTTAATCATCCAACTTTACGTGATTAACCAATTTCCACATTCCACAAAGTTCCATTCACAAAACGGTCTAGAAAGATAGGGCAACATTTAATTGCGCAAGCAAAGTCCCCCAATGACCGTGATTTTCAGTAGGCATAAGACTATTCAATTCTCAACATAATAACACAGGATATAAAGAGAAACATAACAACTTCCCTGTACCCGTTCTTTAACTAGTTACTATCTTCGTTTAATGGTTCAACCGTTTCTCATGAAAACAAGAGGATACCCACCCCGCATGATGCAAAATTTAGAGAGATGAAGGTAAGATCCCTACCTCAACAGGTTCTGATCACAATGCTCCCCCGTATCAACATTAGGAAACGTCAGTCAGCGTCCGTTGCTTCTAGAAATACCCAGAAAATCCTCCTTGGGTGGAAGCTAGGAAGGAAAGGAAAACTAATCCAAGCTCAGAAGTTTCGCCTCATCGTTACGATCCCGTGGCCGTTGACGGATCATAAATCAGAGCTCGTACGAAGAAGTTATGGAAGAAAAAGAGCCTTCGAGTCTCTTGGGAGAGCTCGGCTCAGAGGAAAAGGGAGGAGAGGGGTGTGTTGAAAAGGAGAAGGGTAACCCTCCTTTTATAGGGGATAAAAACAAAAGTACACGGCATGTACTTTATGGTACACCGCGTGTACTTGGCCATTTCACGTGGCCACCACGCAGCTTCCAACATGGCCTTCAATGGGGTACGCGCCGTTGACTGATCAACACACGGTTTGAGGGTAACGTGTACACGGGGAGGTACTACACGACGTGTAGTATTAGCTACATGGTGTGTACTCATTTATTTCACATGGTAAGGACACGGCTCCAACACAGCACGTGACCGTTGACTGGTCAACACATGGTTTGAGGGTAACGCATACGCGGGGAGGGACTACACGGCGTGTACCCATTTATTTCACACGGCAAGGACACAGCCTTCAACAGGGGTATACCCGGTGATGGGGTACATGGCGTGTACTCACACTACACGGCGTGTAGTTTCAAAATTCTGAAAAGTGTGGGAAAATTCCATTTTACCCTCCAGAACACTTCGTGAGCTTCTTATTGACAAAGGAATGGGCCGGAGAGGTCTGGGCCATTATAGCTTTTATTATTGTTTAACCCATGGAAGTGAAACAGGTTTCATAAAATCTTTTTAATGATAAGAACAAACCATTAAAATAATTTACATAAATGGTGTCCATGGATAATTTCACAAATAAAGAATAAACTATATCAAAGCATTTCATCTTATATGGAAAAGGATTTTGAAATATCACTTTAAAATTTTCATAGGGAAAATAACCTTTCATTCTGAATTACTTTTTATAACATAAAAACTTTCCAATATACTATCATTTTAAATACACTTTTAAAAAATATAGTGTAAAAATTAAAAATCATTTAATAACTTTTTTTTGGAAAATCTCATTTGATATCAGAAAAAATATTATTAAAAAATTAATTTTTTTTACCTATTTTATTTTAACAAAAAATATATATAAATGAATTTTTGAAATTATTAAAATCATTTTCATAGAAAATGACAGTTTAAAAACATATAAAAGAATATTTGAGAATCCTTTAAATAATATTTTAAACATAAAACATCTTTTCATACATTTTTCCTTGAAAATATCTTTGAAGACATATAAAATAGGTTTCAATGAAATGAAGATATGATGATAGATAATTCCATACATGATGAAAAAAAAATCTGCTGGATTTTTCATGCACATTGTAAATGATATATGAGAATATCCTTTAATCAGGATGCTCTAGTAATATTCAATTTGTTCACCATGATCTCTCATATACCAAAAGAGCACAGCCAACTCATGGCACAATCTTGATTCATGTCATAGTCCTGAAGACCACCATCAACTCTTCACGAATTCACAAAGAATCATAAATTCATAACGATCAACCATTTATGAAATGTAGACAACATGAAATATATTCATTAATAAGCATATTGATTTATCATTTTTTAGAAGTGTGAATTCCAAAAAACAACCTTTCATGATTCTCCCTCCTTATTTATATTTTTTAGCCCAATAATTTGGTAAGCACTGGGAAAATATTTGACCTTCAACAATGTAGTTTTCTAGTAAAGTAAGATAAAATTCCTAGAAAACTCATGAATCAACCATGTGTGTATTAAAAATAAACAATAAGTCGACATTGTTTCCATCAATGAAAGCACTTGGTTCCAATAGTGATACTGATTTATGGGGGTGGTACAATCTTGGGTGATTTTAATGAGATCTAAAAGTAAAAATAATGGACAATTGGGTTTATTTACAAATAGTTAGAATAAGGAAATTTTATATTTGAAATGTTTTTTAGTTCTAGTCCTTTGAAAAAACATGAAATATTTTAGTGAAATGAATTGGTTTTAAGATTTCTAAAAACCATTAAATGCTTCTCTCACATGGTGTCAATTAGTGGTTATGATGAAATACTTCAAATTTCTCTGATATTATCTTGGAAATCATTATGATTTCTGAATAATGTGAACAAAATTCATTATTCCACTCTTATTTTCCACATTATGATTTATTCTTGTAGATTAATAGTGCTCGATGAGTTGTTTTTTACCTTTATGGTTTTTTTAAAGCTACTAAATTGTTGAATTCATTTATATATTTTCAATAAAAAAAAATTGTGATATTATTGGATCTAAGGCCTTTCATTTCATTAAATAGAGTCTAGTTTGAGTATTTTTTCTATCCACATTAGGTTGATCTCAAGGAATCACAAAGTGATGACCACCGAAATGATATTTTAGGTAGATCCGAAATTATTTTGGAGGAAGTGGATCATCTCGAATAATGAGACAAAATATATATTGCTACGACTATTTTCCATGAATGAATCTTTTAATGGAAAATATGGAATCTATTTGATTTTGTGAGGCTATAGGGGCTCCTTGAAATTTGTTTTCTAAGGGATATTGAGAAATAAAAAAGTATTTAGTACTAATTTATGGTTAATATTTTGAGGAAATTGATCATAAAATGATAGGTTATAGAGTAGTGACTCAATGTTCCTCACGAAGGTAGATTGTCATGCGAAGGAAGGGCTTCTAGGAAAAGGAGTGAGCATTTACATGGAGATTCATGAAAGGTAATTTGGAATATTATTTTTTCGGTATACATTGAATTTTGTTTTTATCAACTCGGTTATGTGGTGTATGAAGATTCTCATTCTAGATAGGGACATAGACTTTAATGAAAAACCACTGAAGTGACCTTTATGCAGATAAACTATGAAAAACTTCTGTCAATGTTATGAGATAGGGGACTCAATGGATGTGTTTTGAGGGGTGAAGTGTGATATCCATAAAACTATGTATATTAAATGTTCAAGGAGTAGTGTGATTGTGTCAAAACATATTTATTCCACATCTAGTAATTATTACTAGATTTGGGTATGACTGACACACTATTGGTGTATTGTCCATGGACTTTCCCTCGGTAGTGAAACAAGTAAAATTGTTGTGTTTTCATAATTCTTGTGAATTTTTAAATTAATAAACATTACCATCATATAGGTTTAATATGTTCCTTCGAATGTGGGAACAAGATCCATCACTTGAGAATAAAATTTGGACACCTTGATTCACCCATCCTATCTTAGGGTGTTTCAGGGACCTTCAATGTTGACAAGGAAAGTGATCATATAGTACAAGAAGAATATAGTGATGAATTTTGTTTCATTTACTAGTGATGTCATTATCTATGGTCTCAAGATATGATGAAAGTATCAATCTTCATAAATGGTGATTTTTTATGAAATTTTATTATCTCAAATATGGTAAAGGCATGAGATTTGTGACGATGGGTTTCACAAAGGAGGAGTGCCATGAAGATGTGGGTAATCACAAATGATCTTCATGATCGTGTGATGGCATGATGATTATTATACAAGACTACAAGAATCATTAAAAATGAGATAAATTTATATGTAAGTTTGTGAGCAGAGGAGTTTCACAAACATGTTTTTAGTAGTTCAAGAAATAGGTCATTGGAGGCGTGGGATCGTAGTGAGGTGTTGTTCCTATTAATAGGTGGCTACACCAACATAATTTGACATGGAAAAGAAAATGAAAAACTACTGAATTAAAATGATTTTTAGATTTTTGGTATCTTCCTAAATGTGGATGTCTATGTGTTATAGATCATTTTAAAAAGACTAGTTATGCATAAAATGATTCCAATGCTTCTTGAGTTATGTGAGACTCATTAATATTGATAATATCATGAATAATTAGTGTTTTGAAAAGGTAGTGAGTTTCATGAATGTATTTTATTCTATGAACGAAGTTAGATTCATGATGGAACATTGTTATTTGAAGGATATTTTCTTTCAAAAGGTTGAGAGATTTGAAAAAGTGTCCAGTTTTATAATGGATAGTGTTTCTTTGAAATATAAAGGTGGTTTATAGAAGGATGGTTTATTCGCAAATAGTAGTGTTGAACATATGTTTTCAGTGAATAATGTTATCAATTGAATAAATTTAGGATTATGGTATAAGTAAATCATCTTGAATGTCAATGTAAATGAAATAAATTGCATTCTACTAGAGTGACCTTCATGTCTTTAATGTAAGTAATAACTCACCAAAGTAAGTGTGCTAGGGGGATTTGACAAATGATTAATGAGGGAGGTATTGTTCTATCCCATAAATATGTTAATGGTATTATACATTATATATAATAACTATTTCCCTACTTGTACTCCACAACTACTAATGATTAGTGGATATTTTTTATGATTGACACACTGTCAGTGTATGATCCTTTGATTTTCCCTTAGTGGTGAAAATGTAGAATTGATATGTTGTATCTATCTATGTGATTGTTTAATTAATATAGGATTCATTTAGATATGTTTTACATGTTTCTATCAACTTGGGAATAATATAATTGTTTTGAGGAATCAATGGACACCCTTATTCACAACTCCCCTCTTAGGGTGCTCTAGGGTCTGACACCCCTTCCAATGCGAGGTTTCCCAAAAAAAATACATAGTGTAGCTATCATCCAGTGTCACGTACAAGCGTAATGACTTAAAACATCATAGATTCTCACATATTTACTGCATGACGTTAAACTATATAGAGGTTTCCTCGTTTTATAACATTAAACTACACAATGGCATTGTTGTCAAATAATGTTAAACTACACAGGAACATCCCAACAACATAACGCTAAAAAGTATATATCACATCCTCTCCTAGGGATGTTAAAACTACACAGATCCCCAAATGGATCATCTAAATTCATATTAGGGGACCCACTTCCTATCAGTGAACACTCAAATTTCAGTGCCTCTCTCATTCTAACCACAAGAATATAAACTATATATAATCGTTACCATACATCATTTATGTGCATGGATTATTTCCTCACTACAAGACATTAAACTATACTATTCCCAAGAAGTATGTGTGTCTTGATTCCTACCTTCATAGGATATCTAATGAGACCTGAACCTTAATTATTAGGTAGATCCCCAACATTCCCCTTCATTCATGTCGTTCCACCCATACCTTACTACAAGTCTTTAAATTGCATGGTTGATGTCATTATCACGCGATATTAAACTACACATGTTTCTAGAACTACGTACAACATTATTATAATTTCAATGATATATATAGAGATTCATTGACCCACTATCTTGGTCTATCCAGCACATTATAGAAACTTTTCTCTACATATCCTTAATTTCCTCTACATGGTAGAATAACCCTTTCCATTCCTTGTTTCTCACACTGAGTGTCGTTCACTTGAGTGTAAGATATTTGGTAAGAGATTCCCGTATAAAAATTGTTAAAATCTACTGAAAGGTTATTTATGGTCCTAAATGAAATACCATAAAAGGCATACCTTGAGTACCCACCACATGATGTTAAATTTCATGGTTGATGTTCCTTGAACAACATAAAACTGAATAATTTTGTGGAGCTCTCCTAAGTGGACCACTATTGTTTGTTATTGGTCTCATACCACACCTCCATTCATGGAATATATATGAAATGATTATTTAAATAATAGAATACATAGTGATTCTTGATTCTCAAGTCCTATGTCTAATCACAACAAATAAGTATAAATGTGCCCCCTCCCTACCTATAGGTCCGACTTGATAAGGGAGCTCCTTCCATATGAACTTTGGGTAGAATAATTCTTATTATCATAGGATACATAATGGTTCTCAGATTTACATCCTTGGGTCTAGTTGTAATTCCTATTTTCATGTTATGAAGAGTTTTCCCTTCCCATATTATGTCAAACAACCTCGTTCCTCATGAAAAATGTGTGGATTAATTTTTTTTACCATAGGATACATTGTGAAGTCAAAATTTCAATCTTGGGATCCACCAGTAATACCCCTATTCATGTCACGAATCCTATATCTTTTCCACATTATGTTAAATTGAATGGTTCCTCGTGAACTACAGGTTGATTGATTGTTATCATCAAATCATAAAGAGTGACATGTGGGTGTATAATCCTCGACCCAATAACAACAATCAACAGAAACAATTCATACATCTGTGTATTGGTTTAAAATGCATAGACAGTTTCCCATTCATGAAGTATGAGTGGCTTGATTCCTATCATCATATTGTATTTAGTAATTCCCTAACATCATTTTATGTTCCCAACTATAAAAATCAATGAAAAAATGTTCCCCAACTACATAGAGGAAGATTTATTGAATATCATTTTTACAATTTACTAGTTAGATCTATGTACTACATTCTTATTAATATAGTACATATGTTGAAAAATTATTCATGTTAGTTATCATGTCATTACAATATGTAAATAAACTATATAAATCAAAATACATCCCTAATACATGATGTTAAACTATGTAGACCTTCATACATTATAACCCCTTCTAAAAGGAATAATGTATCCTTAACCCCGTGAACCAGGGTATAGGGTGATTCAACTATCTTTTAATAACCTCAATTCGTAAATCACACTACATGTTTCAAGAACATCTAGTGGAAAAGAACATTTAATGGTCCTTGGAATAGAAAATGGATCTCTCTACTTGACCATTCTATTGATGTATAAGGGATGAGAATTAGCAACAAGGGAAATCATGGCTTTGTAATGAGGGATTTATAATCCTTGCAAATTTGATGTCACCATGGTGTAACTCATCCCCTGTGAGTGTTTTGGGCCAATGTTGATTTAATTTTCCAATATCATTACTCATGAACTGAAAACATCAAGTCACAATTTAAACCATTTTAATCTCTTTCTCATAGAGATGCTGGAGGGATATTGACATTGTGTTTCCTAATTGGGATCTTTTTTAACATCCCCTAATATTAGGTTCATGTGTTTCACGGCCGTAAACATCTATAAATTTTTTCATTTGTTCACATCCTTAAAATAAACCCTCTAATGGTCTAAAACACAAGACCAAAAATAACTATCAAAAGGAATACAAAAAATGTTAGGATGTAATCCCACAAATCGTGGCCTAAGAAACATTCAATTATTCACTCTATAAATTCATAACCTCCAGAGTTTAGTAAAAAATTATGGTGGAAATAAATAATGAATAAAGCTCATAGGGCATACATTATATCCCAAGTAACATATGTGCTATACTAGCTTGATCGCCCAGCCCAGGAAAAGGTAGAGTAATTGTTGGTCACATTTCCTCATCGTGAGAACATGTTTTCTTGGAATAACCCAACTTCATATTAATATCATACAATTCTTGAATATTAGATTTTCTATAAATCAAAACTCATGATATGAGTTCTGTGGGTTTCTAAAAACCATACATGACCCTTGGAAATGAAAAGATATTTCAATTTTTTTCCATTATATTAATGATAAATGAATTAGACCTACCAATTAGAGACATCTTGGCCATACATTGGGGGATTTATAGTTCTTTTGAACCTTCCATCACTGTGGAATAACCCATCATATGTGGGTGTTCGAGGTGATTTTTGAAATGATTATCCCATTCCTTCCTCATGACATAATAAAATTGGACATTGGTTTACAATCCTCATAACTAAATAATTCAATAAGATTCAACATCCCTAATAATTCATCAATGTGAATTGAACCCTTTCTCAAATAAGGAATGAAATCCTCCGTTGAAAATTTATTTTAAGACCAACAAATGGTGATTGGAAACCACATGTCATAGGGTATGAGATCTATAGTTTGGATCTGATATACTATAGGGTTCCAGAACCCTTCATTGATATCATTCCGTCTATACCCATCCTCATCATAATGCTGTTTGATTCATAAAAATCATTCATGGCCCAAAAAAATGAGTGGATGTCATCTTCTCTAGACAATGATATCAACATATAATGTCTTTGACCTACCAAGAAGAGGCATATCCTCTTAGAATGAAAGCAACATCAATCATTATGATCCCTAACAAAGCCGTGATATAACTTGGTAGCTTAGGGTGTTATGATTCATCCCTGATACATCTTCCACATCCCATACAACCTGAATCAAATAGTTGTGTTTTAATGAATATAAACCATATTCTAAAAAACCAGGTTGACCTAACAGCCCTAGTATTTATCCCTTGTCTAGTTTGACCCCTCTAAATCATCCATGGCCTTTGGAAAATAGCTGAGGGACCTCAGTTTGAAAAATCTACATTATGGATATGGTTTCTAACATACCCACTAGAGAAATTTTATCCTTTTAGTAAATAAGAACTAAGACTCATGATCTTTGACAAGAACATAGAAAAACATTTCAAAAGAGTTTGTTTCTGAGTCATTTCTGGCATGTTTTCACCATATAGGATAATCTTCAATCATGTCTTGGCTGGAGGACTATAAACGGCATGGCATCCCATGATGAGAGCTAAAACACCCTAAACAAGAACGATAGATGGTCCAAGATAAATGATCATAAACTACAACAACAGAATTTTTGAGCTAAAAGTTATTAATCTACAATAATAGGATGTTTTAGCTAAATGAACTTAATCTATAGTGATATAAGGTTTTGGGTAAATAACATAAATTATAGAACATCAGGGATGTAGTCTGAATTATTTGAAGAACTAAAAATAATTTGATGTCAAATATATTGCCACAGAAAAATACATAATACTCTCTACAAGCTTATAGGATTCAGAAAAATATATGCACACTCCCACCATGATAGGAATTCTACACCCATTAACATTTTTTAAGATTGGTAATATCATGATTACTGGTATAGACACCTCAATGAGAAACCTCATTATTGGTTATTATTCAAAATAAATTCATGAGAAGAATCATTAATGATTTAAATATTTAGATCCAAACATTTAGGTTTTCTTGATATTATAAAAATTATAGGTATCCTTTGAGATTCATATAACATTTGATCAAAAATATGTCAGGAACATCATGAATGAATGTAAACTGGAAAAAACAAGAATGGTTCTAAAATTAAATTCATAGATAGCATGAAATAGGATAAATCACCACATTTTATTGTCTCTCCATGAATTTCATCAAAACAGATTACATATCAAGGATCAAACTACACAATGAATTAATCAGCTAAGATATCCATTTTTTGAATGAATATGGTGATAATCGTCATTTGATCACTGATGTGCTGTTAACCCTGCATCATCAACTTCTACCCTAGGATAGAGGATCTTGAAAAATGTAATATAATTATCAACACATTTTTGAGTGGATTCCATTGAGGATAATTACATTGATAGATCAAAAATAATTTGATATATGGTTTCATCACATTTCTATATCTTCGTGGTTCTGTCATCCATTTGGGATTGTAATTGAGATTAAACTAGATATTCATCTCCAATTCCTCCAAATCCACATTAATCTATTCAAAAATTTGAACCTCACCTTCAATATCATGAAAGGTCCACTTATTAGTTGAATAATATTACAGATATAGGATAATTTGTGTCATTATTTAATAAAATGGTTTATGATCAATGCCATATTCCTCCAAGTCATAAAATAGCTGATGAAGGAGTTCCTTAGGGCCCACAAACATTTCCATAGGAGTATCAGTAATCCAATCCTGAATATACTACCTGATCAGCCTGCACCATTTGTATCCTCTATTGTTGAGGAAGATGTTGGATAGGATGCCAATTATATTCATCCCTAAATAGAGATATCTCAACATCATTGTGATGGTGGGATAAATTCATTGGTAGATTCTATCCCACAATAAGGATATACATTTCTGGGATGAGGGAACTTCCTTGATGTCTCATCCAAGCCCTAAATCATCTCCATAGTTTCTATAGATATCGTGGTCAGTGATGAAAATGGTTTGTCCACCTAATGAACCAGTCATCATAACACACAACCCTGATAGGTTTCTACCAATGCCTGGGAATAATTCTTGTCATGAAAGGTAGAAGAGTTATATGACAAAAAATGATATTAATATTGATTTCTTCACATACCAACATCATCCAAAACTATAATAGGAATCAATGGTTTCACTAACCCACCACGCTAGCTGAAGGAAGAGTGCAGACCCATTGGGTGTACAAATAAACTGATAAGAAAATCAATAATTTGTATATGGATCATGTATGACCAGCTCATCCATTTGTGCTATAAGAACCACATACCAAACTAAGATCTTCTATGACCTTTTGGGATTATATTAATAACAATTATTAGTGATCATGAGAGTCAATGTAATATTAGGGGTAAAATAATTTCCATCAGATTTTCTAAAAATATCTATAACCTAATCATGATATTGTGACATGGTCCCAACCCTATATATATTTAGAAAAATGAATTGAGATAAGGAACCATGGATTTTGTTGGAATAGTAAAAAAAATTCATTGGAAACATTCAAATAACATTCAAAATTAAAACTAATAGGGAAAATTGATCATATATTGTATTCATTTCTGGTGAATGTGGCCTAATATTTGGTAAAGGTGTGAAAGAGTTGTCCATTAAATATTAAGGATTCGTCACTCGGATATAGACTCTCCCATTAGCATTGTTCTAAACTAGATTTATGAACACACATCCACAGTTTGGAAAAGACACCAATTCAAGAACATTGTTATAAATCCCACAATACCAAGGTGTGGAGAGATCTCTAGCTTCACTTGGTATCCCAGTTTATGTGATCTCTATCCTCAAATATGATCTAATATGAAAGGATATTATCACAAACCTTCCTGGAAGGGCACAGATGTGGGTGTATAGCAGTTGACCTATCTCTACAATGATAAAGGAAAATGTAGATCCACAATATGAAAGTGATATGTGGGTATATACTACGATCCATCAAAACATTCAATTAAATTATGGTAATGCACCTCTCTAAGATTGGACATTTGAATGGGTTATCCAAAATTTATACAAGATGAATGGATTCTTTATAAATATCTCTAAGTGGGGGTATCCAACCCACTTGATAGATATTCCAATGTTTAACTACTACCTCAATGTGGGACATATGAAAGGTGTGGGTTCTTGGGAACCAATGACATACAAATTCACTAATAAGATTAAATTGAAGATAAATAGTATATTGGGAACCCCATACCACTTTATAAAGATAGCCAACATCTTACTATTTAATGAAATCTCACAACTTTACCTGACATAGAATGGCCACGCCCATTCATCTTAAATGATAACATCATGATGTAGATCACATTTTTAGCTCTATTTGTTTCCTAGTTTGTTCAGAGAAGAGACTTATATATTTGAGTAACATTGAGAAATGGGATGAGGCAAAAAATAACATAATTTTAGACCAAAGGGTGTGTATTCCAATATATAAGACATCCCATTGGATCAAGCTGTGACTAGTTGGAAATCGTAGGAAATTATCCTCTGAAAAAATTCAAGAGATGTTGATACCCAGCAGGACCACATATCATAGTCCAAAGATGGAATGAAAACATATTCCCTCATGTCGTACATCTTAATTGGGTAATGGTGTGAAAATATATAATTTTAATGCTTGAATAGAATAATAATTTTTTGAAAAATGTTATCAAAATTCAAAGAATATTGAGGGTCCACATTTCAGTGTCTAGTAATCATGGAACTTTGATTCCCCAAAACAGAGGGAAAATGATGATATCATTATGAGATATGATCATAATTTATTAAAATATTTCTTCAAAATAAAAATAAATTCTTTTCAATGGAAAGTTAAAAAATTCAGGAAGCCCCATGCACGTCACATTAATTAGTATAACAATCTTGTTCTAATAAAGAACTCACTAATATCCTATCTCATGAGGAACTCATGGACCATATATTCCCAAAAAATATCTCTCAGTTGCATAATCCCTTATGATAAATTACGGAATATGAGTATTGGCTGCTCTATTAAAAATAGAATAATGAGGTTTCCGAAATCAAACAGATCACAAGAACCTCCAATGAAAACCAGATTTCATGACCATCATAAGGTCATGAGAATGAGCAATCCATAGATGATAAACTACAAAAGATCCCATGAAACACCTCTGTTGATCCCTCCTTTCACTATAAAAGGAGTCCAAAGACACTCACTGGTCATGTGTTTCTATAGAATAAGAACCCCTAGGTCACATGAATAGTCCTCAGGAAGGTTCTTGAAGATGCATCAAAAAATCCAAAAAATGGTTCAAAAATATCAAAAATGGGAGACCCTCTAACGAATATAAAACTCAAATGAAAAACCCTTGTAGCTCATGATACATTGTTGAATCCCCAGTGATATGTCTTCTTGGCCACGTAAGTGCTCACTAGAATGTCACTACTACCAAATGAAGGGCCTTGGACTTGTCAAATATTTCATGTACTCTTCAATTTTCTCAAAAGACCAAAAAGAAGGGTTTTCCCATTATAATGATAAAGCATCACTATAAGAACATTTTTTGTCACACATTGCATCACTAATGGAAATAGTGATTGTCTTCGACAATATTCAAGAGAACTAAAGGGACCCTATACAATTGTAAAATAGAAAGGACAATATAAAGAGGAAAATATGGGATACTCATGCTGTCATAAATATCACATGACACAAAAAATGGGTTATAAAGAAACTTCAAATACCTGCCAACATGTATGAATCATCTGGAAAATCCTTCTAGAATTTCACCCTCTCCATGGAAAGGATTTAGACATGTCAATATAGTATTTCACCCCTCCCCCTCCCAATATTCATAACAAACAGAAGTGATTGTCAAATAAATTCATCTGTATCACTAAATGGTTTATTATTGGAGACATGAAACATCAACAATTGAAAGAGTGAATTACATTGACCAAATTACTGACAACTAATGAGATACCCATACCTTTAAAAATAAAAAAATTTAAAAAATGTAATTAATGGGATATCTTTGTCAGTTAAGGACACACTAATAACCATCAGTCATTCAAAAACCCCTTGAAATGCCACCATGATCTCTTTAATGACAAGTGAAGATCCACCATTGTCTTATAAAAGTTTTTGAAAATGACGCTTAAGATCACGTGAAATCCTTTAAACAGAAGTCATGATATCACCGGTGTCTATTGACATTTTATCCTAAAAATATGAATAATAATTTTCATGTCCAAATGAATAATAAAGTCCTCCTTAATTTTATATAATTTAATAAATGAGAAATTTATGGTATGGCATTCTGGTCACCATAAATCATGAAATTCCCCCAAAGATGGCCTTTGAAAAGATCTCATGAAAACACATGACATTAAATCCCTCCACCAAATCCATCCTATAATTTCATGATATGTACTATAAAAATTCATGTATAATCAGTGTCATGAGGCCCATAAATCCTCCTCCCCATTATTAAAAAATAAATACATGGATCCTCACAACGGTGCACCTAGGAATTAGAGTAGGATTCTCGAAGATCATGATCTCGTGATCAAAATCATTTTACTTCAGGTAAAATTCAGGGAACCTCCTAATCAAATCTTACAACACACATAAGCAATTTTCGTGATCACTCATAAACAACTTGAATAAGTTCGGGTACATTATGCAATGTACATCATGAATACCAGATCAGTCATGTGAGACTTCAAAAAGATATCAATGCTAAAATCTAAGGAATATTTAATAATATACTTGAAAAAATACTAAAAAATAAGTGACTTATGTGACAAACATATATTTTAGTCTTATTAAGATTCACATGAACCACCCAGGTCATGTGACAACATAAAGACATGTATCCCATATCACATGACTCTATTTAGGTATAAGTATTAAGAGGTGGATGAATCATTTTTATCTGCAACATCACAAGCAATAATATTACTTAGCTATGAGAAATAATATCTATCTCAAAATAAAGAGTCTATGTAAAAGATCATCCTTGAATAAATTACCATTATTATGGAATACACATATGTGTTTTCAAATAAATTCGCTTATATTCCTCCTAAAATTGATTATAAATTTTTGATCATACTTATACCTAGGTAAATATTGTTATCAATGAATCCATATAGAATGGATTTTTAGAACTAGATGATCTATATAAAAAACTAGACAATATGGATAAAGGGTTCATATAGGCATGTTCCACAACATGGTGTGTACCAGTCATCATCATCCTGATAAAATAATGATAAAGGAACATTGAAAAGATTATTGTGATCTAAAACATTTTCACAAAAAACAACTAGTATCATCTACCATAGATTGAAGACTTGTTCGACTAGAAATGTGGTGCCCGATACTTCTGAACATTGGATCTTCATTCGGTGTATTATCATGTAAAGGTGAATAATGAGGATATCCCCAAGGCTACATTCTATAAAATGTACATGTACTGTATTTCATAGTAATTCCCATCATAATCACTAAATTTTTCATTAATATTCTTTGATATATTCAATAGTATATTTAAAGATTACCTTGTCAAATTTGTGTTAGTATTTATAGATGATATTCTTATATTATCTAATTGAAACTAGGTGCATAAGATATTCTGATAACTATTCTAAAGACATTATTAACAAACAATATTTTGGAAAACATTATAAAAAGTGAGTTCTTATTGATGGAAATATCATTACTTAGGAATGTTTCCAATTGAAAAGGGGTAACTATATAACGTTAAAAAATTTAAGTAATTAATGTAGGGTCGTGGCCGACAACTTTCATGGATATCTATAGTTTCCAAGTACTAGATGGTTATTATTGATGATTTTTAAGAAATTTATCACAATTTTAAAACCCTCTAACGATGAAAACTCTGAATGGAGTTATGTTGTTATTGAATAATTAATGTGATGAGAGATTCAATGAGTTAAAATGTTTCTTATCAATATATTTATACATATGATACCCACATGCGGGGAACATTTTGTTTTATACTATAATTTTTCTAAGAACATCTTGGGGGAGTGTACTAATACTGAATGAAAAATTGGTAGTGTAATACTCAAGGTAATTTAATTATAAATAAAAGAAATAACCAAAAAATGTTATTGTGTTGGCTGTAGTGATATTCAAGTTGATGATATATCATTATTATCTCTTTGGGGTGAAGTCTGAAATATATGATGATCATAAGAGCCTATATTATATATTCATACAAAAATATCTGAATATGAACCATAATGTATGGTTGGAGCTGATTAAAAACTATAACCTCTCGATCCACTACAATATTGGATTTGAAAATAATGTGGTTGGCATTCAATGTAATAATTTACCCACATATTTTATAACCTATGATAATTGAGAAGGATCTGAAACTCTTAGACATGAAAATGATGAAAATGTCAAATTTTAATGAATGAATATAGTCAATACCTTCACAAATTATTTCTAAACCATTCCTTCTAGAGTAGATAAATCATGATCAAAGATATTATTTGGAACTTCAGAAGAAGTTAGAAGCTATAAGAAAAGGTAAATCCTCAATGTTCAAAATTAATGATGACAATTTTGTATGATTTGGATCATGATTATGTGTACCACCAAATCTTGAGTTAATGAAGGAGTTGTAAGATGATTCAAATAGCTCTACCTTCTTCGTCAATATAGGGATCATGAATATGTATTAAGAATAATGAGAGTATTATTTCTGGGATAATATGATGAAGGAGATCATAGAATATACATAAACATCTCTTTCATTTTCCGAAAGTGATCAATGAATGAAAATAAATCCGAGGTTATAGTGCAACCATTATTAATACTTATATTGGAATGTGAACACATAACCATAGAAATTTTAAGTAGTATTTAGAATATATCAAGATGAAATAATGATATATATGTTTTGGGGGGCATTTTTATAATGAATGATCACTTCTTTTCAATTCAATAGGACTTATTACTTGATAAACATTCATGTTTACACATTAGAGAAGTGTTGAGGATACATGGTACATCACTATTAATTGTATCTATACAAGACCACTGATTTACCACCATGAATGGGATGACTCTCTTACATTATCTAAATATAGAGTTGAACTTCATCACATCTTATTACCCTAAAACTAATAGAAATAATGAATAAACTATACATACACTAAAGGAAATTTTTATTCGATGATCAACTAACCTCAAAGCATTATGGGATCAACGTATTATTCATATAGATTTATAATAAAAAAATAGTATTCAGTTATTAATCCTAATGGATCCCTAAAAATATAATTATGATAAATGTAAAAGAAAAACTACATGATTGTATGAAGTTGGTGAACACAAACTACTGAGTCCTGGAATGGCCATGGAAATGATGAAATGGTTCAAGACCATTCAGCAACAAATTAGGCATTCTTAGAGTAGAAGGAATATATCTGTTGATAATAATGGATGATACATCATGTTCGAGGTTGGAGATAAATTATTCCTCCATATATATCTATGTTCTAAAGTCGAGAGTTGTTTAATAAATGGAAATTTCATCCCAATATACATTGCCCCCTTTTAAGTCAATGATTTCATCATAGTGGTGTCCTATAAACTAGAAGCCCCACAAAACATATATCATACAAATTATGTATTATATGTATACATATTGGATATGTACAGACTATTTTCCCTTCTTATTTTAAATCCAATGGTGGTACTATTATAGAATGATTTTTTCATACGGAAATAATATGGTGATGATCTTAGATCATTGAGACAATGTAAAATTAAATAAGATAATGAACCTGATCAAAATGATATGGAGAAACCAAATGATTGGAGAAGTGGGATGTGAATTAGAGGAGACAATGACACATAATTAGTTATTCTATTTTAGTGTTTCAAATGAAAATATTTGGGGAGATGTTTCTAAAGGGTGAGATTGTAAGGACCTGCTCATTTATAAATAAAATTCTATTTGTGGTTGAATAGTTTTTTCTATTATGGTAATTCAGAATACATGAAATACATTAGTTTTATTTTATCATATTGGATTTAAAATACCATTAACAATTTATAATAAATATATTGAATAATAATGATATTATATTTATAAATATAGGTTTATGATTAATCCAATTGACATAGATAAAAGAAGCAATCACAGCACCCTATAAGATTGTAACCTATAAACCACATTTATCAATGCCTTTTAGGGAGATAACATCCCTGCTAGTTGGTATTGAACAATATGAATATGATATCCATCCACTACAACATGAGTGAAAATTTTTATAGGATAACAAAAATCTCTTTGAAATCACATCCCAAACAATGTACGTTGAACAACCAATGATAATATCATTATTGTGCACCATACCCTTGTGGATTTTGGCAGTGTAATAAATGGATATGTATCAAGACCCTAACAATTTGAATATGTATAAATTATTTTTAGTAGAATAATAGTTATATTTACACTTTATTCTTGACAAATAATTAATTATTTTTATTTTGATACAATAAAACATTCATTTTGTTTTTTTCGTAACATGAAAATTCAATTATTATATTCCTTTAGATTAATAATAAATTTTTTAAATTAGTTATATTTTATTAAAATATTATTATAACATAATTTTTATTAAATATAAACTATATTATATTTTTTATGAAATTAAATTTAATTTTTATATGGTTTTGTAATATATTATAGTTGAAAAACCCAATTTTTGTAAATAAATATCGATTCTTGTTTTAATAGTAATATTAAAAAATTTAGATATTTATTTTGATATAATAAATATTATTTTTTTAATCATAATGTTGAAATTATCCAACAGTGTATTATTTATTATTATCTCTGTCATTAAAATATTTTTGGTAAAAAATAACTACAGTATAAATATACAAATATTATTATAACATAATAATGAACCAAAAGTGATGTAGTAAATTATATAAATGGTTTTCATGAACAGACGTATATTAAATCTTTAAAATAAAAATAATTTTCTGTTATTTTATCAATTTTAAAAATCCATTATGAGTTCTCCAAAACCTAAAATATATATTAAATTTTTAAAATAAATTCTGTACAAGAATGGCTAACTTCCCGTTTACCAAGGGTAAAATTTAAATAAATTAATAACTGCTATTAAAAAATAACTAAATACACTCTTATTTTTAAAAAATCATGTGGAAAATATATGGGATGGTATGTGGTTTTTATTATTTTTTTATATACATTCCAAAATCTATGTTTTGGAAATAATAATGAACTCCCCTCAATTTCTATAAAATAATCTCCCAAGGTAACAATTTTCATCACATAGAAAACTATAATAACGTTCTTACTATTATTTACCCTCATTAGTTTCCTCCAATTATTCCCTATGATCTCATGATTCTCCTCCGATGCCTTTGGATTAACCAACTTATGGTATGGGACCACTGTCTTTTCTTTTCAATTCAACCCATTATTTGTATTTAGCCTTTTAAATATCATTAGGTTATATTTTCAAGGATTAAATAAATATACCTATAAAAAATACATTATGTGCAATTTTTTAAAAATTATTTTACCCATATAATTATATCATTTACCTATGTTGTTACTATGAAAAAATTTTGTATAGGATCCTCTTCTTCCCCACTTTATTCAAGCATATTCTTCATTTTATATCAATAATTTCCAAATCCTAGTGTTGTGATATGTTTTTACACATACATATTACTATCCATTTTAAGTAAAAACGTTTAGATATAACTTTATCTCTTATTAAATCATTATATTAATCTTTATGTGCTTTCATTATGCACGGGAAAGTTCATTTCCCAACCATTGTATTGTGAATAACATCACTATTTCCAATAAAGGGTATTGACCTAGATATACCTGTACTTATTTTATGAGTGACATTCATATTTTTTTTACGTATTCTCTGATCATGTAATTAAATTTTACGAAATATGATCATTTTGTGAACGATATTTTTGTCACACATATTCAAGTACAAGATATGAAAGAGATATGTGCACCAGGAATTATATTGTGTTCTAGTGCATTAGGTAATGTTTCAGTCTGATGAGATGTTATTTATGGGAGTAGGTAGTTTACCTAATCCATTATGATATTTTCACCACCATGTTATGACATATCTTTATTTATATTTTAATTATGTTTAAGTATTCATTTTTAATGTTTTTCAATTTCGCATGTTTACTTTATGTTATCACGATAAATCTACCTATTTTGTTCATGTTTATGATCCTCATCACTTTTATTTACCAATTTAATTACAATTATCTAACATGTAATGCTTTATTCATGTAGTTATTTTTTTTACTAATGGTATTTATAGGTCACTCATTTCTTATGTATGTTCCTAGGTTGTCCCATTCTGGTTTATGAATGATAGAAAATTATGAACATGTTAAGGATGTTTTCAATAATTTGGATGTACCATCTTTGTTATATTTATTTGTATTATTCCTATTACCCAAATACATTAGATACAAAGATCATATAAGTTCTATTAGGTGTATTTTTATATAATATTTCAGGAATTAATGTGTAATAAAGGAAAAAGTTGCCATAAACCTACATCGGGTGACTTTTCACATATTCTACTTGGCTTGTACTGTGGAAAATCATGGCCACTGACTGGTGCAGTGGTCTATACACCTTCATGTCTATGGAAAACTAAGCTAGTTCTTTTTCAAAAACATTAATTCCATTCTTTCCAAAATTTTATTGGGTTTTCAATAATTTTATCCTTTGTACCTAAAAATAAAAAATTCACAATAAAACTTCATTATAACCTTTCTATGAAATAAATAAAATAAATAAATAACAATTCAAAACATATGTAATTTAAATATTAAAAAATGAATTGGGAAAATTCATATGAATAAGACACATATATTCATTGCAAAATTCACACTCTACTACAATCTGACACCTCCCACCTCAGTAGTTCATCACAATGAAACAAGTGTGGTATGGAATGACTGGCCACTAACAGAAGAATTTGAACGTACATGACCCAATTCATATAGTCATAGATATCTCTTTATGAAAAAAACATCATAAAAATGGCCTTCCACTATAAACATTGTATTATTAAAACATACATAACCTGAAACATACCCATGCACTACCCATCAACACACTACAACGCCCTTTTGTTATTGTGTGGTGATCCACTTATAACAAAATATCTATCTAACACTATGAAAAAACCCTCGATCTAGCCCTCAGAACCCCAATATCATCTATAATAGCTTCAATACACTAGAATAAAGGGGGATAATAAAACCATAAATCAAATTCATACATTTGGAATATTTAGTGTGTTACATCATCACAATTATATAGCAACCCAAATCAGTTTTACATTTATGAGAATCAATAAGCCTCATTGATGAAATGATTCTGCTGATGGATTAAAAAATCACACTCTCACTCTCAATTAAAATATTTGATATACCATTCTATAATAATTACTATGATAAAGATTCTATATTCATTTATACATTAGTATATTCCATATTCATTGTACATACATTTTTATCCATGAATGAGGCATCAGTCACAAGAACCACGACATCGATGTTGTCCACATGAGAAGGGTTTGTATAGAATCTATGATGTTGAGATACATGAATTGAATTAATCATATAACCATATCTCGAAGTAAGATCTAATTAATACATTTCATATTTATCCTCTTTACAAACACATGAAACCTTAGGTAAAACATAAATATTTCCCATACGTTTTATTGTACATGTGTACAAATCTGGGAAAAAACAATAAGATTTCCCTTTATACCACCTCAAACTCCACGGGTCATCATTACTATTCATGATATGATTTATTAATACAATTGGTGGTCAATATATCATTATGAATAATTGGGATATGATCTGATGTCACATACACTATACTTATATGGATAACTATTCACTCATTAACAAATACCCAAAATATCATTGATATATAATGACTTCTATAAAAATGATCAATAAGAAAAATATAAATTGATTCTTTGTATCATTTATTATGTGGTATTTTTAAATGTGTTGGATGGTTCTTCCATGAAAATAATAAGAACAAATTCCACCCAAATATCTATTAATATTTTGATAATATTATTAGGCTATATATCATTCTAATGATGTTATATAATGCTCAATTTCCCTTTTGTATCAAATTTATTCTACTATAATAAGAATATGTAAAAGTAAAAATGATAATCCATATAATAAATAATTATACAAATTACCCCATGTTGACTCCCTATATTCAAAAAAAATATCCTACCCTTTTCCTTGATATAACCAGTCTCCTCGTACAATAAAAAATGTACAATATTCACAGATTAGTCCATGATAACCCATTCCATTTTAATATTATGATAATAATATTGATAACCCATTATGGCATCCATAACCACATCAAACAATGTAAACCTATGAATGGATAATGTAGGAATAAGGAATAGAGGTCGCTCATGCATAGCCTTTACTTATAAGAGGTTAAATAATTATTAAATAAACCCCGATAAATCCTAATTTATCCTTAGATATCTGCATTATATCCAAATATCATGGTACATATTGGAATAACATGGTAGAACATCCCATATCACCACATGTGAATCCTCAATGAACTATCATACATTCTAGTAGGAA
Organism: Viscum album; assembly: GCA_963277665.1. Taxonomy (NCBI): domain Eukaryota; kingdom Viridiplantae; phylum Streptophyta; class Magnoliopsida; order Santalales; family Viscaceae; genus Viscum; species Viscum album. Next base: position 1,546,007,978 of record OY728123.1, read on the forward strand.
CTACCATATGATCATGTATATAGAGAACTGCATCTGTAGCATTGAACAATCTTAATGAGTATAATCACCATATATAAAATCCTTCCAAACATTATATTAATTAATTTATAAGGTATTATACTCCACTATCTCAAGGGTTGGGGAAGATATAAATTTCAATTTAACTATTCCTAGAGACTCCAAAAAATAAATTCATATCATATAAAAGAGGTTGATCATCTACCAATAACTAAACTCCACCTGCACCACATGATCCAGAGTATTTATACTCAGTAGAATGATAATAATTTTCTCCTTCCAAGTGTTATATTCTCTTGCATAAAAAATTATTGTAAGTACTAAACACACCTATTATACTAATGAATAATTCCTGTATATGAAAAAATTATTCTTAAAAATATTATCATCAATATACAACATGATATTTTAACCTACATGTTAGTCATTCAATGAACTCATCACATGCATTACTCATCACTTCCACAACCACAAATAGTTCTATGTTAATAATTTGGTAGTTTCATCCATCTATTCTTATCGTACATGATCCATATTTTATCAGTGTCTCATTCTATAGAAAGACATCCATAAATATAAAATATTATGAATTGTAAGATAAAGTGTACTCATTGCACAACTTAGGTAAGGAAAGTATTAGAAAATACATCATCACAACATTTATATCTAAAATGGATCCCTCTTTAGGGTTTGAATATTGAAATTTTAAATTATTATTGGGGAGGGATACAATAAAAACATCCAAATTAGAGATATATTCTATGAACCATTGGTTTTTTTAACTCTCTAATATATATATATATTGAAATTAACTACTGGCATTCGATAGCTTACTTTACACGCAACCTTGAGTCTAACAGAATCATGATATATTATATTCTTAAAACATATATGTTGAATTAGTGTGTATTAAGGGGATTAAATATATTATTTAATATATTTATAATCGTTCAAGGTGATGAATAATTATTAATAATCAATAAGTTTTAATTAAGTCATTTAATATGTAAATGAGCAATTTTTGGAAGAAAGGTATTATTCTACATGTCATATATTTTTAACTAAAAAATTATATTGATCCTAATTGTAATATAATTTCAATTAAATATATTGATAATTTATATTAATTAATTAAAAATCATCCATAAATTAGTTATTTAAATTTTATAAATGATTATAATATCAATTAATGCTAAAATTTATTATTTTCTAAAAGAAAGTGATTTTATATTCACAAGGAGTTTTTATAGAAATAAATTAAAATAATAAAAATTGTTTAAAAATTTTAATGAGATTTCTAGATTATATATTCTATAAAATTTTAACATTCCTATAAGCATAATTTTTAGGAATTGTGTGACTGTAAACTATGATTGATTCCTAAAAAATATATTTTGTAAAAATTAGTTTTTTAATTTGGGGTACTAATATTAAAATTATTTTTTTCTACTAGTATAAATTTAATTTTATAAAATAGATTCATTATTTTTATTATTCATATAAGAAATTCCAAATGATTCCACAATATTTTATTTATAATTTATAGTAAAATTAGTAAAAATTATATACCATAGTTAAGGTAAAAATGAGATTACAATGGGGATAAACTAATATATAGGGGTATGAATGTGAAATATGCCTAAATAATTTTTATTATTTAAAGAGTATATTTCCCTATATTATCTTATAATAAAAAACCTTCGACATTTGGTTCCACATTTTTAATATGATGATTATATATTATTTAAATATTTTATATAATTTCATGCATGTCATCCCCCTCACATATAAAATGGAACCTACTATCCATATTAATTCAATAATTTTTTGGATTATAAATCATCCACTACCTAACATAATACCTTCCTACCATAATCCCTTTCATCCAAAATAATATGATCTTATTTTTAGACTAATGTTTCATCACCTAAAGTGTTTTAGTACATAAATGTGATATATATATATACTCAATTAATATAGTGGGTGAATTTTATGTTTTAAAAAATTGGTTTTTACCTTTAAGGAAATATTGAATAACATAGTTAAACAAAAAACATTCACAAAATATTCTACTATATTTAACAAAATCACTTTGAAGGGCCCAAGTTTTAAATAAAAATATAATATGAAGAAACTTGCACACATATATAAATAACTAGGATTCTACATTAAAGCGTATATAATATTCTATTAGAGTTACAAAAAGTGAGAAAGTATAATAAAGAAACACTTTCTATTTTTTTTAAAAAAATATGCAGAAGAATTGAATAAATTGTAATTAATTATATAGTACAAGTTTAATGTAATATTTTAACCAAAATATAAGGGTATACAACATCAATGGGTAAAGTTCCCAGGATTTATTTTTTCAGAATGTCTTTCTAACCCACACTAGGATAAACACATGATAAGAATATCAAAATCTGTCTTTCTATCCCCGAAGTCCCTCAATCAATAATGTGATTGGCACCTATGTCTTCCTACAACATTGAATACATTGATTATGTATGTAATAAAAACTTATATATTCCTTTATCTTGGAATCCCTCAATTGTATACAATGAAAATCAAAATCACACTATGTCGAACAATGCTTCCTGATGATTTATGAATGTGGAACAAGATGTTCACAACATAGTCTCTTTAAGGATTTCACACGAAGAAAATTGTAAAGAGCTCTCGCAGAGTTTCAATTATACCAAATGTTCACATCTTAAAAATTGTTCAAATATTTTGGTATTTGCCGGTGAGATATCCTATGTTCACATTTTCCTCCCACAATCATATTTTCCCTAAAATCTAGGAGGGACTATGATATGTGGCATTCATAACAGTCATATTGTAAATGAAATGATTACACCATTTAGATAATAAAAACTATAACATGTAACATTATCTATTCAATAATAAGTAATAATATGAATTTAAGAAATACTAAATTATGTAAATGCATTAACATTATGAAATTTAAGAAAAAAATACATTAAGGAAATATCTTAACATTAATATAGTTATAAAATAATAACATTAAGAAAATATATAATCATTAAAATATATATAAAAACATACATTATGGAAATATATAATCTTTAATAAATATATAAAATCAGATCCCATGTAAACAACTATGAAAATCTTATTATAAAAATATTGAGTATCAGAATATAAGAAACATGGTAAATTAGATTTGATTTTCCTAGTGATTCAATTTCAATAAAACAGTATGATATGGGATTAGTTTTTTTCAATGATTTAGAATCCATAAAATGCAATGATTCAAAATTGGTTTTTCTGAGTCATTCCTAATTGATAAATGATCTGACTAGGAATCAATTTTTACAAGCAATTTAAAATTTATGAAGCGCGGTGTTTTGGAATCTAAGAAAAACAACAATTCTGATTATATGATCATATATATTATTTTTTATTTGAATATAGAATCTAATTGATCTGCATGAAAAATATATAATACTTATAATGAATATATAAAAAATATATTTCTAAAAATAAATCTAACAAATATAATTTTTTATAAAGAAATAAATATAGTTATGACAAACAAAAATCTATTTAAGGAATGAAATATAAGTATAAGAGGAATAAAGTTTATTAATTAGTGAAATATTGTCAAGGATAAGGTTTTTGTGATTTACAATACAAAAATTTATAAAAAAATCATAAGGAACCTTTTGACTCTATAATATCACCCTTTTTGGAAAGCATTAACAATGTTTTTAGAAAATGATTATTTAGAATGAAATGTACTTATATTAAACATTTTTTGAAATACTAATCTCCCACTGAGTATATGGATATTATTTAATACCTCTAACTCCACCTTAGGTTATGAGCCCCTATAGATCATATTATTTTCTTTATGAAATCATCATATTTTCTTACGGAAACAACTCCCCCATTTCATAAGAATGTATTATTTAAGTACTCAACCCCTTAATTATATATTATCATCTATAGATTTATATTCATTTAATAACATCTTCTCCCTTCTCCCCCATTGTGATTTTCCAAAATAAATGTAGAAAAGTATAAGGTACCTAAAAATGTTAGGAAAATACAATAAGAAACAATAGATAAAAACACATTGATATTTGAATGGATTTTTCAAAAAAAAAAATCAGATTACCAGAAGAATAAATACTTCATTGGTACATGATTCATGACAATAGATTTCAGATTCATTTAATTCTTGTGATCATCATGGAACATTGATTTAATCTATTCCAAAACATAAAGCTAGTTTTAATAAAACCTACTATTTTTTTGAGGACAATCAGATTTTTTTGTAATATTAGAGTTTCTCCACCATCTCATCACCTTTTTCCTTTAAGAATTTTAGATAACGATATATTGAGGATTCAAGGAAATAAAATTAAATTAATGAAAGATTAATTTTTTGTTGTTTTTCATTGACCATATTTGAAAAACCAAAAAATAGATGTGTAAGATAAAAAATAATATGTAATAAAATGTACCTCCCGGATTTGTCAATTGATTTTTTAGAATTAGATAAGATTATTCATTGATATACAGGACTCTAAAATTTTATTTATGGTTCCAGTAAATATTGTTAATCTTATGAAAATATTTATTAAGGTTTCACAAACATTTTTTATTGATTAAATTTTTTTCTTAAGGTTCCAGAATTTTATTCTATGTTTCCAAAAAATTTGGTTAAGGATACGATATATTTTGTTAAGGTTTGACAAAAAATTATTAAGGTTAAGAATTTTTTATGGTTCCAAAATAATTTTTAAGGGGTAGAAATGTTTTTATTAATTTTTTTAATTTTTTATGGTTCCAAATAAATTTTTCTAAGGTTATAATTTATTTTTTTAAGTTTTCAAAAAAAAATTAAAAGATTGAATATCTTTTTTCTGTGTTACGAAAATTTTATTACGAAAAAAAAGGTACTCCCCATATGAAAGAAGTATATTAATGAGAGGAGCTCATTTTAATCAAATATTGTGTATGAAGGATTACCTTATGAATATAATTTACAACTGTTGATTAATGTATTGAAATTTAATAGGAGGAATTGATTTCGGAAAAATATGAGGATATTGGACTTTTATTCCGATAAATTTTAAAATATTATCTCTATTAAGTGTTAAAACATCTGTAATTAATATTTTTCCATGAAGATAAATGTTATCTAGTACAACAATATCTCTTGTAGAATTGTCTTTGAATGTGACCTTTCCCCCTTTCATCATCATAATCTTTTAAAATATGTTTTTACCATCCATGTGCTGGGTAACATCAACAATCCATGTACCATGTATTATTTTCAGTACATCCTTTATTTTTCTGAAAATGAATCAGTTAGAATTTCAAAATACATTATATCATCGATCCAGATCTATTAGAAACATAAATTAAAGGAATACACATTTTCGTGGAAGTGTAAGAATTATTAAAACATACAAATAATATTTTGATCAAGGAAAAATTTATCTCCAAATATCCACCACTATAAAACTAAGTGAAAAAATGACAATTTTGAGGAACCAAATAGTTATGACTAAAAACATGTTTTGAATCAGAATAACAATATCCCATAATATTCCTAAGAGGATGAAGTGGTGAATATATTTTATCAAAACATTCCATCCTAGAAGTAAATTTTAACAAAATATTCAGTAATGAAACTATTTCGAATTTGATTCTGATGAATAAATTCTTAATCGCACAGTAAATTCTCTTTGAATTTGTGTTTTTATATAAAATATTTATCTTAGAAATATATTTTTCATGATTCCGAGAATGTTTATCCTTCTATGATTTTACAATCTCATGTTTTTCTAAATATAACAAATTTAAAATGATTTTACCACAAGATAATTAGAAATATATGATACATATTTTCATAAAACATTAATTATAGAATTTTACTTATCACTTATCTTATTGACCTTATAATATTCATTCCATAGAATCATCTAAAACCTAGTGACTTCTTTAAAATAGTATAATGAATTAATTTCTATTGAATAATAATCTTCATATTTAGATTAATAATTTACATAATTAGAAAAATTAGCACATAAATATATATATGTTAATGATTCAGTATTGTGTACCCAATCCATAAAACATTAATTCCCTATAGATAATCTTGAAATAAGACCAATATAATTTTTTCCAAGAGGTTCAATATTTGAAAATTTATCTGAAGAATCTCCACCACATGAACTCTATGTATCACTTTCATGTAGAACCATATTTACATTAGACTTATAATATATTCTCCAATTAATTTTATATTCTCAATCATTCATGTCTTTTTATTTTAGATTAGGACAATCAGGTTTGATTTGTCTATATTTCATGCATTCAAAACATGCAACATCTAAATCATTTTTTTCTTTTGTATCATTATTATTATATACGTACTGAAAATACTTCTGGTAAGAAATTTTTTCCATACTTCATGCAATATTGGATAGATCATTCTGAAACAGTTCAAGTTCACTTGTGTCCAATTAAATAACAACATTCATAGAATTTGATGACTTAGAAACATTATCAGGAGTCTTGGAATTCATATGATTTGATGTAGTAGTTAAATAAGCACTCCCATTATTCTTCATATTATTATCATCATCTCGCTTCAATTTATTCGCAAGTTGCATGATTGTTCCAAATAGCTCATTAATTGAAACCGTTATAACTTTTCAAAACTCATCAATATAATTTCTCATTGATTCCCACTCACTCAAAATTATATCAATAATCTTTTCAACAATACATTCATCATCTAAGCACTTTTCTCCCATTGATTAATTTTTTTTCATAATAGTCATGAATCTCTGTTGAACATTAATTGTAGTTTCTCCCCAAGGAAAATAAATCCATGATAATCAGCTCTAATAAAAGATCTTCTCCTTTATACAAATTTAAATTTTCAAAAATGTGTAACATATCATTTCTTCCAAATAAAATTTTAATTATAAGATAAAGATATTTGGATGAATATATTATCGATCATAGAACACAAAAACTTATTTTATACATTATAACTACGATGATATTCTTTCTTCTCTTGGTAGGTAAAATTTATGAATTCTTTGTTTGGTATCATGTAATCCTTGGTAATCCTAATAATGTTGTCAAATCCAGTTTCAATAAATAATTTATTCATTCTATCACACCAATATTCATAATCATTCCCAATAAAAAATGGTGGTCTTGTAGGGTTCATATTATCTAATTATCTGACATTCATTCCTTCAATATTTCAAAACAAATTCATTTACACTACACACGTTAGTGTTGTATATATTTAAAAATAATGTGTTCTTACAATAAATAAATATAATTTTAAGGGAAAATAAGTAAGATAAACAAAGATGTGATATTCTTCTTTATAGTACTAAGAATAAGTATCAGCAACTTATATTCCTCCTCTAATTACAATTTTAGGATAGAAATTTGAGATGTAGATACTCAATTATAATAGGGTTGAAATGTAAGTTTAAAAAATATTCATTTTAACCATTAGTAAACACTGATTAATAATTTTAAATATTAACATTAATAAAATCCACTACTATCTATAACTAATAAATCTGAATGGACTAATGTATGAATGTAAAGATAACATAAATAAATATTCACACATGTATACTTAAGTAAGATTCTACCTTAATGTGTATAGAATATTATAAAAGTTTTAAAACTAATGGGAATATTTAAGAACGTTGCATTTCTTACTTATAAGAGAAACATGCAGCAGAATAAAATAACATGTAATTAAACAAGTAGTAAAATTGTTAATAAATTATATAACACAAATAAAAGTGTATCCAAAATCTATGGATTACAATACCTTGATTTATACTTTCAAGAATATCTTTCATACCCACACCAGGATAATCCCTAAATATGTAGAACAAAATCAATTTTTTCTCCCCAAAATACCTCAATATGAAAGGTTATCTGAACCTCTATATATTCCTTCAATATGGAAGCCCCTGATTAAGTAGGTAATGAGAACCAATATCTTCTTTCAACATGGAAGACCTCTATTGTATACAATAAAAATCAAAATATCACAAACCAGAACAAATATTTTTGAAGATTTAAGTATGTGGAACATGTTGTTCACAACATAAACTCATTACGTATTTCACAAAAAAAATATAAAAGTGATCTTACAGAGTTTCAATTCTACAAAAATGTTAATCTTCGAAATCGTACAAATGTTTGGGTATTTCTTGGAGAGACCTCTAATGGTCACATTTTCATCAAATGTTCTCTTTCCCCTGAAATCGTAGAGGGACATAGAATTAGGGAATTAATAATGACTATATTGTAACTGATACAACAACAACATTTAGATTATAAAAACTATCACAAGTAAAATTACCATTTTGATAATATGTAAGAATCTAAATATATGAAATAATACATTAAAAAATCCATTAACTTTTAGAAAATTAAGAAAACTTTACATAAAAGAAATATTGTAATATTATGAAAGTTCTAATATTTTTATATTAAGGAAATATAGAATCTTTAAGAAAGATATAAAATCATAACATTAAGGAAATATAGAAAATTTAATAAAATATAAAATTATATCACCTTTAAGAATCTTTGAAAATAATATCTCAAAAATATTGTGAATCAGAAATACGAAACCTGAAAAATCATATTTTATTTTTCGAGTGACTTGTAATCTCAAAAATGGATTGATTCAAAATTGGATTTTCCTTGGGATTCAGAATCTCAAAAATGTGCTGAATCGGAATATATTTTTCTATGTGTTTCATAATCTAATAAATAATGTGTTTTTGTATCATAGAAACAAAATTATTATTATTATATGAACATGTATCTTATTTTTCATTTGAATGCAAAATATAACCAGTCTTGTTGAAAAATATGTTTGACATAGATGAAAATTATAAAAAAGGAAATTTCTGAAAAATAATTCTAATAAATATAATGTTTTTTAATGAAAGAAATATAAGACTAAAAAACACAAGGTTTCAAAAAGAAATAAATATAAGTTTAACAAAAATACATAATATTACTGAAATAAATATCATTAAGTATAAGGTTTTTTTATCTCCAAAACATAAATGTATGAAAAATTTATAAGGTTAATTTTTTACTCAATAAGTGTAAGTTGAAGGAGTTCTTCCGAAAAAGTTGAAATTATCATACTAGAGTCCTGTCAATTTTTTTCAACTTATTACTCCCATAAATATATTGTATCTAATATAAAATTATTAATAACACATAATAAATATACATTTAATGTAATTATAATTATTTACCAACCATTTTCCATATCTATTCTATGAAATGGGAAATAAAAGTGGTGTTCATGCATACGTATGGACGGTCGTAGCAACATAAAATTATGATTCATTTTATATCACCAGATCACATTAATATATATAATTTTATATTTAAGAAATATATATAATATGTTTTATATAATTATTGTTCCATAATGATAAAATATTATTCATATTTCATTCTTTCATTGCATTAAAAATGATGGAAACTTTTATCTATATAAAATGACTATCATCTCCATGAACAATGTAATTTATTTTTCTCTATAAACCATTTATGGATGGTTATAAATATGTATAAAATTAATATATATTATATTTATATCATTATCATAATTTATTATAAATGAATCACGATCAATATGAAGTGACCATAAGAGACGAATCAAAACACATATGACATACAAAACTGTAATCACCTATAATATAGATTTTAATAATGAATTATTAATGAATGGGTGGTAATATTTTATATGTAGATAATTATTTTATAAAAATAATTAATATTTTTTTGGTATTAAGTTAAATAAATTTAAATTTATTTTTGAAGTTGTTTTATTTCATATAAATAATTTCAGACCTTAGTTGAGGGCCTTACATTACAATCTAATTTCTAACAAGATTGTTTTTAATTAGATTAAAAATGGAACAATTATATTATATATCTCTAAAAAAATCTCATGAATTTTAGGATACTCTAGTTATTTTATTATATTACATGTTTCCTTTCATTTTTCTTCCTCTATATGTACAATATTTTTAAAATTAATTTTAATGAAGGTTAACATTATTTTTCTATTATATTGTTTATATTTTCCATTAATATGAATATTTCCATTAAAATATTTTGAATAAATTTTTAAATATTAAATAATTATTTATAAAATAAAATTTTATTAATTTTTTTTGTTCAATAAAATCATAAAAAAGTAATCATATTATATATTTTTTGAAGAAGTTGTTTTTTTTTTTGAAGTAGAGAAAATAGTCTTTGTTTTAACTTCAACCACATGAATTTATTTTCACACTATCGTGAATATTCGTTTACCCTATTCATTGATTAAATATTTCCATACATATTTAAAGAGAAAATGAATTTCTAAAAAAAATTAAAGCATTTAATATTTCCCGTACTTCATTTTTAAAGGTATTTATTATATTTTATAACTTACATTAATGTTACATTTTCTTCATTACGGATATTATCTTGTGATACCATACATATTCTTTCCCTATATGCATTGTGAGTATTATAATTTAATAATTTTTAAAACCTTTTTTCTTTTACATGGGTTAATCTATAATGAAATAATAAATGATTTCGTGATATTTTGGAACTTGTTATAAGATTCCTTTTTGATTCATATCCAATATATTTTCATGATTTATTCCATGAATTATTATTATGATCATTGAATTTATAAATTTTATTTTATATGTTAATCTCATATTATCGTACATGTATGGTCATGTTATGCTTTAAAATAATCATTTATTGATATATCCCTGGTTAACATTACTGAGAATATAACATCACCCATTAATATGTTTTCCGTTATTGAGGATATGTTGAATGGTTGTAGGTTTTATATTTCTAAGAAGGGTTATTGTTTTGAGATAACTTATATGGAAATGTTTTATGTATTTTCTATATTATTTTTTATGCATAATTATATCAAAATACAATAATCCTTAGTTATTACATCTCGGATTATACTAATATGTACTGAATATTCAAATAATAAAATGTAATATTAATGTATATATAATTTGGGTTTCATTAGTTGTTATTTGAGAATGGTTTAGTTATTTTATTAAATTGGGGTCTTAAAAAATTATTGAGAATCCATACGACAAAACTAATTATAAGAAACCATCCTATGTTATAATAATCAAATTTTATTATTGAACCACTATGAATGATATAAATAAATTACGACCACATATAACCTTTGTTAAACATAATGTTTCATAGACTGAAATTATGGTGTTATAATTTATACATCCTATAAATAATTTTTCTTATTATATTATTTCCTTCTATGATAATTTTTTCTAAATCATTAGATATTGGTTGTATGAAATGGATGGAACTAGAAGTAACCATGATAACACTAAATATGATTTAAAATCAAATGATTTTTTGTAACACCCCAAGATTTAATGACAAATATTCTTTTAATATCATTGATGTCTGGTGTTGTACGCTACAACAAGATTACCTTGCGCTACATGCAACACCATATGAGCTTGCAGAATACTAAAACACTATTCTTGGATCATGTTACACACAATTTTGATAGTAGTTATTCTACGAAACATTTAGTGTATATATATAAATATATATATATATTCAATGTATAAATGAAATATGGTTTGATTCTATTATAAGAAACAACAGAGGAGTCTTGCACAATATGCAACCCTGACTTGTCTTGCATTACACGCAATTGCGACTTTCCTCGATAGCGTGTGTTGTACGCAATACCAGGTTTCACTAAACAAAAATATATGGTTATAATATTATTATGAACTAGACATTATGAATAGTATCAACTACATTTTGAATTTTATAACATTATTATTCATCTTACACATTTTCTAGAACATGGTATGAGAACAAAATCAATTTTTCGAGTAAAATAAGTATTTTTCAAAAAATGTAGTTTTGCCACCTTTTAATGGAACACCCACCTTAAATCTTGTTTTTGACATGTCTATAAGTTCAATTTGACAAAATAAAATTCTTCTTTGTAATCAGGGTATAAAAATTTACTTTGGATAAATTTTTTATATTATTCTGATAACTTTCATATTTTAATTAATAGTAAAAACATGATATATTTTAATTAAAAACAACTTTTTTCATCGCAAAAATTTATAAGGTTATATTATCTTTTTTATAGGTTTTAAAGTGTAATTAGAATATATTTTTACCATTTAATCCAATTTTGGTCATTTTAATTAATTTCACTTTGAAATTGGATATAAAAAGTATCAATCTTTTGATAGTTATTGTTTCGTAAAAACACGCGATTTGTTTCGACGACGGGAATATATTTTTAAATTCATTAATGAAACTGATGTGTTTTGAATTTGGTAAAATAGAAATCATTTTTGAATTCATAATATCAAATATAGCTTAGGCCTAATTTTTTGTATTTTTCTGGAAACTTTCATTTTTTGATGAATAGTGAAACCACTAAGTGGTAGTTAAAAAACTGAATTTTTCATAAAACGTAATTTTACCGCTTCTGTGAGTGGAATTTTGAAAATCCGAGAGACATAGTTAATATCAAGGACTAAAATGTGGTTCAATGAGATGAAAATATTTTTTGGTGAATAGTAACTTTTTACTTTTGTTACCACGGTTAAAAGTAAATAGGGTAATTAAGGGTAAAAATGATCTTATTATTACCCTAACACATGTCCTAATTCTATTGGATAAGTATAATTCGACCAAAAACTATCTTATAAATAAAATATGACCATTTAGGTCCACTTGGATTAGATTAGGACATTTATTATTAATTTATTTAAAGAAGGGTTAAAATAGTTAAAATCAAAGTTTTATAAGTAAATCATTTTTAATATAGGATTATACATAAGATAAATTCGACTATAAATATTTATTAAAAAGATAAACATATTTCCTACATAATGGTATTTTATTTATAATTTTTAGACATTAAATAATTTAATTTATTTATGACACAAAGATGATGCAGTAATTATCTTATTAATGAAATATTGACATAATTGATGTTATAAATACCCAAATAAATGTAATTTTAGGCTTTTTATGAATTACACTAATTTTATATGTTATGATGACATGTTATTATTGATTTAATTAACTTTATTCTAACTAATCATTCTGTTATGATTTTCACAAAAATCATTTACCAAATAGTGTCAAAATTGACATAAAATAGTTTTTAAAACAAATATTATATTATTAATTGTTATTTTATTCCTAAAAATCTATGGTTCGGAAATATGACTTAGATAAGGTTATATATATTAATAATAAACAACTTGGGGTTCGTTTGGCTTTTTATAGTAAGTATATTAACCTTATAGTGTAAGAAAACAAGAAGACACGGAAAAAGTAAAATTATTTAACATAAGGTTAAATCTAAATGATAAGGTTAAAATAGAAACCTAAACTTGTCTAAATTATATTGGATGAGATTATTTAGACCCATACCTACATTATCTTCAAAATAAATCAATTTGGAGCTATTAAAAACCTAATATGACTATATAATAAAATAATATTTTTAGTTTTTCCAAAGGTGCCCCTCTCCTCCCTTATAAAAGGGCACCTCCACCCACTCTTCCTCACACCACTTTGAGCCTTAAATCTCGTCCAACCCCTGACAAATTCTCTTCTAAACTTCCATAGAAACATTCTAGAGGTTTTGGTATTCTTCAAATACCAATTTTAGTTCCCTAAGAGGAGGTCTCAAAGAGGCGCTTCAAAGAAGAGGTAATGTCCGTTACCGATTCTTTCAACTCGAATTTATTCTTCCACTTCTTCTTCTTTAGTTGTTTAATTATGAATTAATAACATCAGTATAACTCATATAATGATATGTTATTATAAGTATGAAACAACCCTATTTCACCATCTATCCATCCTATGAAAAACAAAATCACCACGTGTGCGTACGTACGAAATACCGTCTCCACGCCGTGGTGAAATCTGTTTTTCCACCAACACCTTACATGGATGGGTATAATGGTGTAAAGAATAAATATATATATATATGTTTTTATAACATCATACTGATTCTGATATATTATACCATATACTCCAATTCTATTCAATAATTATGGGAACGATATCATCGCTCATGCGTACGTACGGACTATTGTCTCCCCGACGCGATGAGATTCATTCTCCATGTTAACCATTCATGAATGATCATAAAGTTTATATAATGAATAATAATAATAATTCTACTGTATTTATGTATATATATATGTATTTCATATATTTAGTTTCATTCAATTCAATATGGAAACGAAAACAGCGTTCATGCGTACGTACGGCCTACCGTCTCCATGAACAGTGTATTTCATTCCTTTTATCGATCTATAATATATATATGTATATGATGAATATATATTATATATAAATCATGTTTTACATTCTATAATTATTTAAATCATGATATAAGTAATAATATCAAGAACGATAAGTCGAAACACATACGATAAATGAAATGATTTTACCCAAAACGCTGCTTTAACATGGAATTTACAAAAGAACGGGTAATAAAAAGTCATAAGTGAAACATATATGATATCATAACAATGAATATGATTCTATAATAAGTCAATGACATTATTTAAATCATTATACAGGAGTTTCGGATACGTACGAAGCATATCGGACCTAAGGTAAGGGATAAATTTTCAATCTCATTTTTATCCGAGATTGCTTATACGTAAATATTTACTGGGGTTACGTTTATCATCCATGACCATGTTTTCTAAAAATGTTTTCATAAAATGTTTACAATTCTTCCATGAATTTTTAAAGTCATTTTTACCATTTATTTACTTTTTACCACATTGTATGAATGGAATATTTCCTTTGGTTACCATATAAGGTACTTTTTGACTTTTCCAACAAAAGTACGAGGAGAATGTTATTTTTAACTTATACGGCGTGAACGGATTTTTACGGTTTCATAACACATAATTTTCAAGAAGCTTCCCCTACAAGATTTCATGATTATTTTCAACAAAACCCTTATCTTTTAAAATTTCATGGAATTTTTTTAAAAGAAAATGATTTTAAAGAAGAAAGGATATTTTCCTTAAGAATTCATTTCAAGTGTTTTGTCAAAAATATTTTGCATCTAAGATGACATTATTTCATATGTGTATGTTTCAAGTAAAATGTCTCTATGATTTAAATGGTTTCAATTTTCTTATGATAAAATGATATCAAATGTTTATGGATTATGTTATGATGGCATGATATTTAAGAATCTCATTTTATTACATGGGTTATGCTATGATGTATGATTTATGATTTTGTGGCACACGAACGAATGATTTCATTATGATATGGGTGGGACCTATATCTCCCTCCAATGCATTTGGTAAATATTTATATCTCATGAGATAGACATGGCTGGAACGGCAAGTTAAACCGGTTCAGTAATACAGGACTGGAACGAGGAGTGAACTCGATTCAGAAAGGGACTTTGTCCACTAAGATGGTCTTGGCAACAATGCCTTGGCTACTATAGAAATCATATCATGTGCTTAATGGTTTTCCACAATTACATTTTTAATTCCCATGCTATTTTATCATGATTAAGGTTTCTTTATGATCTATGCCTTACGTACTTCCATGTTTTATGTCATTGCTCTAGCTTTTGATGTTTAAACATTATGTTCATGTTTTTAAGTTCAAATGTATATGGTATGTTTTATTTTATACATGCTTACCCTTACTGAGCATTTTAGCTCACCCTTTTTATGTTTTCTTTTCCCCAGGATATAAATAAAGGTTTTAGGTAAGAAAAAAAGGGGAGATCATTAATGGAGATGTTGAAGATCTTTCACCATGATTAGAAGATTATATTCCGAGTTTCCAAAGACACTAAACTATTACAATCCTTGTGTGTATGTTTTTGTTATGTATTAAGTATTCCGCTAAAGTAATGTAATGTTTGTGTATGTAAAACTTTGTGTCTCTACAGTTGGTATCAGAGGAAATGTTTATTCAACCTTTGGAAACTATGATGTGAGAACTTTAGTGAGATCCCTAGTGATATTTCAAAGGTATGTCTAGGGATGTCCCTAAGGTTATGTATAAGTATAGGTTATAGTCCTAGAACTATGGTAACGATATTATAATTTAACCTAAGATGTTATATATTGAGGGTACTCCCCATTTACTATGTTGTTTTCCCTAGCATGATTTTTGCCTCTCACACTATTCTTTTTGGGTCTTAGAAAATGGCTGAAACAGGAAGATTCACGATAATGGAGGATATGACGGACAATGGAATGATATTCTTCATGAGAAACCAAATGAAACGGGATTTGGAATTCCAAACATCGTTATTATGCCTAATCAGCAATCTCATAATATGATCAATAATCTCAACTTTGGTAAGTTTCCTGACTTAGTAAATAATAGAAATATGGAGTTTCATGATGACCATAGAGGAAAGAAAGTTCAATTTCCCTCATGTAAATCATGTGGGAAGAGGCATCGGGGAGATTGTTTCAAAGGAACTAGAAGATTCTTTGGGTGTGGAAAAGAAGGACACAAAGCCAGTAAGTGCAAAGGAAAAGGTTCAGTTAACACCATGGACAAGGATAATGGTATTTCTACGACATCAACATTGATTAGATGTTTTAAATGTGGAATGTATGGGTATTATGAAAACCAATGCCCTAAGGGAAAATCTCATGAAGAAAATCAACATGGTCATATGAGTAGTATTTATGTGGATGATGATGAAGAGACTAGAAATGAAATATGAGATAAAAGAAATGATGAAGCTCAGTTAGTGGTTAAAGAAGTTAGTGGAATGATTGTATGTTTATAAAGAATAATGTATGGTACTATGGAATAAATAATCATATAAATATTGTTACACTATTGTTTTTCCTAAAGTATTTGTAAGTATATGTTGAATGGTATCGGTAACCATGGAAGGTTATTCAGATATTTTTGGAAAGTAGATGATATGCGCATAATGAAGGGATATGGAGAAAATGAAATGTTTGACAGTATTCATGAGCTCATGATTGTTATAAGGACTAAGTGATATCATGGTTTGAGTATACAGAATTTTGCGATTTTGGTATGTGGAAAGAGTTAACTTTTGACAGCACTCGTGTTTTCACTAAGGTTTAATGGGTATTTATTTTTCAAGAGAATACATGATTAAGGTATTCACATGATTGGAATGTGACCAAATAGATAATGGGGGATAAATGATGGTTGGTTGATGACATTTAAATTAATAATTTTCTTTTTACTATGATCTTAGACCGAAGTATTTTAGATAAAGATTGGAATGGATTATGTTGGTCATAAGATAGTATTTTTTAAGGATATTATTTATGGGATGTTATAGTAATGTAGTTTTAGAAAAAGGAAAACCTGCAGGACGGGAGACAGCCCATCGCATCGGAAAAGGCTATGGGAATCGAACCCACAACCGAAGTGTGACTGGCCTTTATCACCTACCACTGGCCTACAAGATGTCCCTGTTTAGTTGAAACTAGTTTTATTATATTAAGCAGTATGATATATGAAGTATAAGTCCATTTTAGGAACCATATATGATTAATCTCACTATAGATGGACTTATGTATTTTTGATAACTTTTATAACCTTTCGTTTGAGACAGATGGAATGACCCATCATTCTATCACATGATCTGCTAACACTTCACGAATGACAAATTCAACTTCATTTATTTAAGAGATGAAATGGAAATTGTCCAAAGAACGAACAATGGTGAGACTGTACCAAAATCACGAAAGTATTTCTTCTATTTCCAATTTCATCATCTTTAGGGAAATGATCTTGAAAACCAAAAATGTTGTCCTAGTGCCCTTATATCCGGTGAATCAGATGGTACCTTAGATCATCAGAAAGCTATAGCTTTGTGATTGATGGCTTTTTCATAGCCATGTTCTCTACCACTGTCCATCAAAACTTGATGGTTAGATTTTTCTTCCATATCCATATTTTCACCTATGTGATCCTACGTGGAAACCCAGTGATGAGTTAATTTGGGTAACCGTTAAATTTAATACTTTAGTTTTTAAAGCAAAGTTTTGGTATTCCTTTTTACGATGTGGGTTTCTATTAAACAAACTTTCGACTAGTAAACCATTTATAACCCCGACGAATTTCGAGGGCGAAATTCATTTTAAGGGGGGTAGAATGTAACACCCCGAGATTTTAGGAAAAATATTCTTTTAATATCATTGATGCCTTGTGTTTAATGCTACAACAAGATTTACTTTCGCTACACGCAACACCGTATGAGCTTGCAGTATACTAAAACACTATTCTTGGATCATGATACACACAATTTTGATAGTAGTTATTCTAAAAAACATTGAGTGTATATATATAAATATATATAAATTCAATGTATAAATGAAATATGGTTGGATTCTATTATACGAAACAACAGATGAGTCTTGCACAACGCGCAACCCTGACTTGGCTTGCATTACACGCAATCGTGACTTTCCTCGATAGCGTGTGTTGTATGCAATGCCAGGTTTCACTAAACAATGATATATGGTTATAATATTATTATGAACTAGCCATTATGAATAGTATCAACTACATTTTTAATTTTATAACATTATTATTCATCTTACACATTTTCTAGAACATGGTATGAGAACAAAATCAATTTTTCGAGTAAAATAAGTATTTTTCAAAAAATGTAGTTTTGTCGCCTTTTGATGGCGCACCAACCTTAAATATTGTTTTTGACAAGAATATAAGTTCAATTTGACAAAATAAAATTCTTATTTGGAATCAGTGTATAAAAATTTACTTTGGATAAATTTTTCATATTATTCTGATAACTTTCATATTTTAATGAATAGTAAAAACACACTATATTTTAATTAAAAACAACTTTTTTCATCGCAATAATTTATATGGTTAGATTGTATTTTTAATTGGTTTTAAAGTGTAATTAGAATATATTTTTACCATTTAATCCAATGTTGGTCATTGTAATTAATTTCACTTTGAAATAGGATATAAATAAGTATCAATCTTTTGATAGTTATTGTTTCTTAAAAACACGCGATTTGTTTTGACGAAGGGAATTAATTTTTAAATTAATTAATGCAACTGATGTGTTTTGAATTTGGTAAAATAGATATCATTTTTTAATTCATAATATCAAATATATCTTAGGCCTAATTTTTGGTATTTTTCTGGAAACTTTCATTTTTTGATTAATAGTGAAACCACTAAGTGGTAGTTAAAAAACTGAATTTTTCATAAAACTTAATTTTACCGCTTCTGTGAGTGGAATTTAGAAAATATGAGAGACATGGTTAATATCAAGGACTAAAATTTGGTTCAATTAGATGAAAATAATTTTTGTTTAATAGTAACTTTTTACTTTTTTTTACCACGGTTAAAAGAAAATAGGGTAATTAAGGGTAAAAATGATATTATTATTACCCTAAAACATGTCCTAATTCTATTGGATAAGTGTAATTCGACCAAAAACAACATTATGAATAATATATGTCCATTTAGGTCCACTTGGATTAGATTAGGACATTTATTATTAATTAATTTAAAGAAGGGTTAAAATAGTTAAAATCAATGTTTTATAAGTAAATCATTTTTAATATAGGTTTATACATAAGATAAATTCGAATATAAACATTCATTAGAAAGATAAAAAAAATTACTACATAATTTTATTTTATTTATAATTTTTAGACATTAAATAATTTAATTTATTTATGACACAAAGATGATACAGTAATTATCTTATTAATGAAATATTGACATAATTGATGTTATAAATACCCAAATAAATGTAATTTAGGCTTTTTATGAATTCCAAAAATAATCTAGGTTAATATGACATGTTAGTATTTATTTAATTAACTTTTTTAGAACTAATAATTCTGTTATAATTTTCACAAAAATCAATTACCAAATAGTGTCAAAATTGACAAAAAATAGTTTTTAAAAAAAATATTATATTATTAATTGTTATTTTATTCATAAAAATATAAGGTTCGGAAAAATGACTTATATAAGGTTATATATATTAATAATAAACAACTTGGTGTTCTTTTGGCTTTTTATAGTAAGTATATTAACCTTATAGTGTAAGAAAACAAGAAGACACGGTAAAAGTAAAATTATTTAACTTAAGGTTAAATCTAAATGATAAGGTTAAAATAGAAACCTAAACTTGTCTAAATTCTAATGTATGAGAGTATTTAGACCCATACCCACATTAGATTATAAATAAACCAATTTTTAGCTATTAAAAACCGAATATGACCTTATAATAAAATAATAGTTTTAGTTTTTCCAAAGGTGCCCCTCTCCTCCCTTATAAAAGGGCACCTCCTCCCTCTCTTCCTCACACCACTTTGAGCCTTCAAGCTCGGCAAACCCCTGAAAAATTCTCTTCTCCACTTCCATAGAAACATCCTAGTGGTTATGGTCTTCTTAAAAGACCAATTTTAGTGCCCTAAGAGGAGGTCTCAAAGAGGCGCTTCAAAGAAGAGGTAATGTCCGTTACCGATTCTTTCAACTCTATTTATTCTTCCACTTCTTCTTCTTTAGTTGTTTCATTATGAAGTAATAACATATGTATAACTCATATAATGATATGTTATTATAATTATGAAACAAACCTATTTCACCATCTATCCATCCTACGAAAAATGAAATCACCACGCATGCGTACGTACGAAATACCGTCTCCACGCCGTGGTGAAATCTGTTTTTCCACCAACACCTTACATGGATGGGTATAATGGTGTAAAGAATAACTATAAATGGTTATTATAACATCATAATCATTATGATATATTATATCATCCACTCCAATTCTATTCAATAATTATGGGAATGATATCATCGCTCGTGCGTACGTACGGACTACCGTCTCCACGACGCGATGAGATTCATTCTCCATGTTAACCATAAATGAATGATCATAAAGTTTATATAATGAATAATAAAAAAATTCTACTGGATTTATGTATATATATATATATATGTATGTCATCTATTTAGTTTCATTCAATTCAATAAGGAAACGAAAACAGCGTTCATGCGTACGTACGGCCTACCGTCTCCATGAACAGTGTATTTCATTCCTTTTATCAATCTATAATATATATATGTATATGATGAATATATATTATATATAAATAATGTTTTACATTCTGGAATTATTTAAATCAGGATATAAGTAATAATATCAAGAACGACAAGTCAAAACACATACGATAAATGAAATGATTTTACCCAAAACGCTGCTTTAACATGGAATTTACAAAAGAACGGGTATTATAAAGTCATAAGTGAAACATATATGATATCATAACAATTAATATGATTCTGTAATACTTCAATTACATTATATAAATCATTATACAGGAGGTTCGGATATGTAGGAATCATATCAGACCTAAGGTAAGGGATAAATTTTCAATCTCATTTTTATCCGAGATTGCTTATACGTAAGTATTAACTGGGGTTAAGTTTATCATCCATGACCATGTTTTCTAAAAATGTTTTCATAAAATTTTTACCATTCTTCCATGAATTTTTAAAGTCATTTTTACCCTTTATTGACTTTTTACCACATTATATGAATGGAATATTTCCTTTGGTTACCATATAAAGTACTTTTTGACTTTTCCGACAAAAGTACGAGGAGAATGTTATTTTTAACTTATACGGCGTGAACAGATTTTTATGGTTTCATAACGCCTCATTTTCAAGAAGCTTCCCCTACAAGATTTCATGATTATTTTCAACAAAACCCTTATCTTTTAAAATTGCATGGAATTTTTTGAAAAGAAAATGATTTTAAAGAAGAAAGGATATTTTCCTCAAGAATTCATTTTAAGTGTTTTGTCAAAACTATTTTCCATCTAAGATGACATTATTTCATATGTGTATGTTTCAAGTAAAATGTCTCTATGATTTAAATGGTTTCAATTTTCTTATGATGAAATGATATCAAATGTTTATGGATTATGTTATGATGGCATGATGTTTAAGAATCCCATTTTATTACATGGGTTATGCTATGATGTATGATTTATGATTTTGTGGCACACGAACGAATGATTTCATTATGAGATGGGTGAGACCTATATCTCCCTCCAATGCATTGGGTAAAGATTTATATCTCATGAGATAGACATGGATGGAACGGCAAGTTAAACCGATTCAGTAATACAGGACTGGAACACGGAGTGAACTCGATTCAGAAAGGGACTTTGTCCACTAAGATAGTCTTGGAAACAATTCCTTGGATACTATGTAAATCATATCATGTGCTTAATGGTTTTCCACAATTACATGTTTAATTACCATGCTATTTTATCATGATTAAGTTTTCTTTATGATCTATGCCTTATGTACTTCCATGTTTTATGTCATTGCTCAATATTTTGATGTTTAAACATTATGTTCATGTTTTTAAGTTCAAATGTATATGGTGTGTTTTATTTTATCCATGATTACCCTTACTGAGCATTTGAGCTCACCCTTTTTATGTTTTCTTTTCCCCAGGATATAAAGAAAGTTTTTAGTTAAGAAAAAAAGGGGAGATCATTAATGGAGATGTTGAAGATCTTTCACCGTGATTAGAAGATTATATTCCGAGTTTGCAAAGACACTAAACTATTACAATCCTTATGTGTCTGTTTTTGTTATGTATTAAGTATTCTGCTAAAGTAATGTAATGTCCATTTACGTCAAGCTTTGGGTCACTACATTTGGTATCATAGGAAAGGTTTATTCAACCTTTGGAAACTAGGATGTGAGAACTTTAGTGAGATCCCTAGTGAGATTTCTAAGGTATGTCTAGGGATGTCCCTAAGGTTATGTATAAGTATAGGTTATAGTCCTAGAACTACGGTAACGATCTTAGAATTTAACCTAATATGTTAGATATTGAGGGTACTCCCCATTTACTATGTTTTTTTCCCTAGCATGATTTTTGCCTCTCACACTATTCTTTTTGGGTTTTAGAAAATGGCTGAAACAGGAAGATTCACGATAATGAAGGATATGACGGACAATGGAATGATATTATTCATGATCAACCAAATGAAACGGGATTTGGAAGTCCAAACATCGTTATTATTCCTAATCAGCAATCTCATAATATGATCAATAATCTCAACTTTGGTAAGTTTCCTGACTCAGTTAATAAGAGAAAGATGGATTTTCATGATGATCATAGAGGAAAGAAAGTTCAATTTCCCCCATGTAAATCATGTGGAAAGAGGCATCAGGAAGATTCTTTCAAAGGAACTAGAAGATGCTTTGGGTGAGGAAAAGAAGAACACAAAGCCAGTAAGTGAAAAGGAAAAGGTTCGGTTAAAACCATGGACGGGGATAATGGAATTACAACGACTTCAACATTGATTAGATGTTTTAAATGTGGAATGTATGCGCACTATGAAAACCAATTCCCTAAGGGAAAATCTCATGATGAAAATCAGCATGGTCATATGAGTAGTATTTATGTGGATGATGATGAAGAGACTAAAAATGAAATATGAGATGAATGAAATGATGAAGCTCAGTCAGTGGTTAAAGAAGTTAGTGGAATGATTGTATGTTTATAAAGAATAATGTATGGTACTATGGATTAACGAATCATCTAAAGATTGATACACTATTTTTTTCCTAAAGTATTTGAAAGTATATGTTGAATGGTTCCGGTAACCATGGAAGGTTATTCAGATATTTTTGGAAAGTAGATGATATGCACATAATGAATGGATAAGGAGAAAATGAAATGTTTAAAAGTATTAATGAGCTCATGATTGTTATAAGGACTAAGTGATATCATGGTTTGAGTACACGGAATTTTGGGATTTTGGTATGTGGAAAGAGTTAACTTTTGACAGAACTCATGTTTTCACTATAGTTTAATGGGTATTCATTTTTCAAGAGAATACATGATTAAGGTATTCACATGATTGGAATGTGACCAACAAGATAATGGGGGATAAATAATGGTTGGTTGATGACATTTCAATTAATCGTTTTCTTTATACTATGAGCTTGGACCAAAGTATTTTAGATAAAGATTGGAATGGATTATGTTGGACATAAGATAGTATTGTTTAAGGATATTATTGATGGGATGTTATAGTAATGTAGTTTTAGAAAAAGGACAACCTGCAGGACGGGGGACAGCCCAACGAGTCGGACAATGCTGTGGGAATCGAACCCACAACCAAAGTGTGACTGGCCTTTATCGCCTACCACTGGCCTACAGAAATTCCCTATTCATTAGAAACTAGTTTTATTATATTAAGCATTATGATATATGAATTATAAGTCCATTTTAGGAACCATATATGATTAATCTCACTATAGATGGACTTATGTAATTTTGATAACATTTATAACCTTTTGTTTGAGACAGATGGAATGACCCATCATTCTATCACATGATCTGCTAACACTTCATGAATGAAAATTCAACTTCATTTCTTTAAGAGATGAAGTGGAAATTTTCCATAGAACGAACAACGGTGAGACTGTACCAAAATCACGAAAGTATTTCTTCTATTTCCAATTTCATCAACTTTAGGGAAATGATCTTGAAAACCAAAAATGTTGTCCTAGTGCCCTTATATCTGATGAATCATATGGTACCTTAGATCATCACAAATCTATGGATTTGTGATTGATGGCTATTTCATAGCCATGTTCTCTACCACTCTCCATCAGAACTTGATGGTTATATTTTTCTTCCATATCCATATTTTCACCTATGTTCTCCTATGTGGAAACCCAGTGATGAGTTAATTTGGGTAACCATTACATTTCATACTTTAGTTTTTAAATCCAAGTTTTGGTATTCCTTTTTACGATGTGGGTTTCTATTAAACAAATATTCGACTAGTAAATCATTTATAACCCCGACGAATTTCGAGGGAGAAATTCATTTTAAGGGGGGTAGAATGTAACACCCCGAGATTTTATGAAAAAAATTCTTCTAATATCATTGATGTCTTGTGTTGTATGCTACAACAATATTACCTTGCGCTACATGCAACACCATATGAGCTTGCAGTATACTAAAACACTATTCTTGGATCATGTTACACACAATTTTTATAGTAGTTATTCTAAGAAACATTGAGTGTATTTATATAAATATATATAAATTCAATGTATAAATGAAATATGGTTGGATTCTGTTATACGAAACAACGGTGGAGTCGTTCACAACACACAACCTTGACTTGGCTTGCATTACACGCAACCGCGACTTTCCTCGATAGCGTGTGTTGTACGCAATACCAGGTTTCACTAAACAATGATATATGGTTATAATATTATTATGAACTAGCCGTTATGAATAGTATCAACTACATTTTGAATTTTATAACATTGTTATTCATCTTACACATTTTCTAGAACATGGTATGATAAAAAAATCAATTTTTCGAGTAAAATAAGTATTTTTCAAAAAATGTAGTTTTGTCGCCTTTTGATGGCGCACCCACCTTAAATCTTGTTTTTGACATGTATATAAGTTTAATTTTACAAAATAAAATTCTTATTTGGAATCAGAGTATAAAAATTTACTTTGGATAAATTTTTCTTATTATTCTGATAACTTTCATATTTTAATGAATAGTAAAAACACGCTATATTTTAATTAAAAACAAATTGTATCATCACAATAATTTATATGGTTAGATTATCTTTTTAATTGGTTTTAAAGTGTAATTAGAATATATTTTTACCATTTAATCCAATTTTGGTCATTGGAGTTAATTTCACTTTGAAATTGGATATAAACAAGTATTAATCTTTTGATAGTTATTGTTTCTTATAAACACGCGATTTGTTTTGACGACGGGAATTAATTTTTAAATTAATTAATGCAACTAATTTGTTTTGAATTTGGTAAAATAGACATCATTTTTTAATTCATAATATCAAATATATCTTAGGCCTAATTTTTGGTATTTTTCTGGAAACTTTCATTTTTTGATGAATAGTGAAACCACTAAGTGGTAGTCAAAAAACTGAATTTTTCATAAAACTTAATTTTATTGCTTCTGTGAGTGGAATTTCGAAAATCTGAGAGACATTGTTAATATCAAGGACTAAAATTTGGTTCAATTAGATGAAAATAATTTTTGGTGAATAGTAACTTTTTACTTTTTTTTACCACGGTTAAAAGAAAATAGGGTAATTAAGGGTAAAAATGATATTATTATTACCCTAAAACATGTCCTAATTCTATTGGATAAGTGTAATTCGACCAAAAACAAACTTAGGAATAAAATATGACCATTTAGGTCCACTTGGATTAGATTAGGACATTTATTATTAATTTATTTAAAGAAGGGTTAAAATAGTTAAAATCAAAGTTTTATAGGTAAATCATTTTTAATATAGGGTTATACATAAGATAAATTCGACTATAAATATTCATTAGAAAGATAAAAATATTTCATAAATAATGGTATTTTATTTATAATTTTTAGACATTAAATAATTTAATTTATTAATGACACAATGATGATGCAGTAATTATCTTATTAATGAAATATTGACATAATTGATGTTATAAATACCCAAATAAATTTAATTTGAATATTTTTATGTATTAAAATAATTTTCTAGGTTAATATGACATGTTAGTTTTATTTAATTAACTTTTTTTAAACTAATCATTCTATTATGAGTTTCACAAGAATAAATTACCAAATAGTGTCAAAATTGACATAAAATAGTTTTTAAAACAAATATTATATTATTAATTGTTATTTTATTCCTAAAAATATAAGGTTCGGCCAAATGAATTAGATAAGGTTATATATATTAATAATAAACAACTTGGGGTTCTTTTGGCTTTTTATAGTAATTATATTAACCTTATAGTGTAAGAAAACAAGGAGACACGGTAAAAGTAAAATTATTTATCTTAAGGTTAAATCTAAATGATAAGGTTAAAATAGAAACCTAAAATTGTATAAATTCTATTGGATGAGAGGATTTCGACCCATCCCCACATTATCTTCGAAATAAATTAATTTTGAGCTATTAAAAACCGAATATTACTTTATAATAAAATAATATTTTAAGATTTTCCAAAGGTGCCCCTCTCCTCCCTTATAAAAGGGCACCTCCTCCCTCTCTTCCTCACACCACTTTGAGCCTTCAAGCTCGGCCAAACCCTGACAAATTCTCTTCTACACTTCCATAGAAACATCCTAGAGGTTTTTTTCTTCTTCAAAGACCAATTTTAGTGCCCTAAGAGGAGGTCTCAAAGAGGCACTTCAAAGAAGAGGTAATGTATGTTACCGATTCTTTCAACTCTATTTCTTCTTCCACTTCTTCTTCTTTAGTTGTGTCATTATGAAGTAATAACATAAGTATAACTCATATACTGATATGTTATTATAAGTATGAAACAACCCTATTTCACCATCTATCCATCCTACGAAAAACAAAATCACCACACGTGCGTATGTACGAAATACCGTATCCACGCCGTGGTGAAATCTGTTTTTCCACCAAAACCTTACATGGATGGGTATAATGTTTTAAAGAATAAATATATATGGTTATTATAACATCATACTTATTCTGATATATTATACCATCTACTCCAATTCTATTCAATAATTATGGGAATGATATCATCGCTCGTGCGTACGTACGGACTACCGTCTCCACGACGCGATGAGATTCATTCTCCATGTTAACCATACATGAATGATCATAAAGCTTATATAATTAATAATAATAATTATTATACTGGATTTATGTATATATATATGTATTTCATCTATTTAGTATCATTCAATTCAATAAGGAAACGAAAACAGCGTTCATGCGTACGTACGGCCTACCGTCTCCATGAACGGTGTATTTCATTCCTTTTATCGATATAATATATATTTATATATATATATATATGATGAATATATATTATATATAAATCATGTTTTAAATTTTGGAATTATTTAAATCAGGATATTAGTAATAATATCAAGAACGACAAGTCAAAACACATACGATAAATGAAATGATTTTACCCAAAACGCTGCTTTAACATGGAATTTACAAAAGAACGGGTAATATAAAGTCATAAGTGAAACATATATGATATCATAACAATGAATATGAGTCTGTAATAAGTCAATGACATTATTTAAATCATTATACAGGAGGTTCGGATACGTACGAAACATATCGGACCTAAGGTAAGGGATAAATTTTCAATCTCATTTTTATCCGAGATTGCTTATACGTAAGTATTTACTGGGGTTACGTTTATCATCCATGACCATGTTTTCTAAAAAAAATTCATAAAATGTTTACCATTATTCTATGAATGTTTAAAGTCATTTTTACCCTTTATTTACTTTTTACCACATTGTATGAATGGAATCTTTCCTTTGGTTACCATATAAGGTACTTTTTGACTTTTCCGACAAAAGTACAAGGAGAATGTTATTTTTAACTTTTACGGCGTGAACGAATTTTTACGGTTTCATAACGCCTCATTTTCAAGAAGATTCCCCTACAAGATTGCATGATTATATTCAAAAAAACCCTTATCTTTTAAAATTGCATGGAATTTTGTGAAAAGAAAATGATTTTAAAGAAGAAAGGATATTTTCCTCAAGAATTCATTTCATGTGTTTTGTCAAAACTATTTTCCATCTAAGATGACATTATTTCATATGTGTATGTTTCAAGTAAAATGTCTCTATGATTTAAATGGTTTCAATTTTCTTATGATGAAATGATATCAAATGTCTATGGATTATTTTATGATGGCATGATGTTAAAGAATCCCATTTTATTACATGGGTTATGCTATGATGTATGATTTATGATTTAGTTTCACACAAAAGAATGATTTCATTATGAGATGGGTGGGACATATATCTCCCTCCAATAAATTGGGTAAAGATTTATATCTCATGAGATAGACATTGCTGGAACGGCAAGTTAAACCGGTTTAGTAATACAGGACTGGAACGGGGAGTAAACTCGATTCCGAAAGGGACTTTGTCCACTAAGATGGTCTTGGAAATAATTCCTTGGATACAATGGAAATAATATCATGTGCTTAATGGTTTTCCACAATTACATGTTTAATTCCCATGCTATTTTATCATGATTAATGTTTCTTTATGATCTATGCCTTACGTACTTCCATGTTTTATGTCATTTCTCAAGCTTTTGATGTTTAAACATTATGTTTATGTTTTTAAGTTCAAATGTATATGGTATGTTTTATTTTATCCATGCCTACCCTTACTGAGAATTTGAGCTCACCCTTTTTATGTTTACTTTTTCCCAGGATATAAAGAAAGGTTTTAGGTAAGAAAAAAAGGGGAGATCATTAATGGAGATGTTGAAGATCTTTCACCATGATTAGAAGATTATATTCCGAGTTTCCAAATACACTAAACTATTACGATCCTTGTGTGTCTATTTTTGTTATGTATTAAGTATTCCGCTAAAGTAATGAAATGTCCATGTACGTCAAGATTCGGGTCTCTACATTTTTCTCCCATGAAACCAAAATTTATGAGATCAAGAATAAAAAATTTCATTTCAATGATTACACAAATTTCCGATTTCATGAATAGTGTCAAGATTCAAAATGATAACATAATGAAGCAATGTTATTTTGGTTTATTTATGACGAAAAATCAACATTATTATAGTGGATTTATTGAACCACTAAATTTTGAGAAATTGATTTTTACTACTAAAAATATATTTTCCATTCTACAATGTATGTAGATTGAATTGTTTTTTTATTATCACATACAATGACAAAAAGGTCAATGGTATATATTTTACCTAAACATGATTAAATTGGAAGAAAATGACTCTATTGAGTGGGATGAGTTTAGTGTGTAATTTTTCAACATGGACATTACTTGTATTATATGTATGATAATTGAGATATAACTATTCAATCTAAAGAAAATGATAATGAATTTATTTGTAACTATGAGGAAGTTTTTATAAGGATTTTGATGTATTATTCAAGTATTATCATATAAACTGATTAAAATACTTATTGATTTAATGTGGACTAAAACTAAGACACCCAAGTGTGTTATCCATAAGAGACATTACTAGATAATGAAATCACTTGACATTATAATACTATAGAAATTAAGACTAGATTCATCTATAAATCACAAAATTTTTTAGAGAGTATAAAGGTGGATTATAATAGAAATTATAACAATTTTATCCATGGATGGAAGAATACATGTATTCCAATATTAAAAAAGTGTGGAAAGAAATAGAGAATAATTTTTCTTAAGTTAACTTGTAAATGATTTATATGGGGAATGTATGGTCATCAGAAAATTAAATTACAATGTGATTGAATGAATTTGAATAATGATATGAATAGATAGAAATATCTATAGAATTAACCACCAACAATCTTATTTTTTCAAATTAAATTATTATAATTATTATGATATAATGTTTTTGATTTTTAGAATTAATGATAATGAACAACAAAAAACCTATCAATTTTAGTGACAATTCAAAATCACATGGGATCCCTATTTTCAATGTGCGGTAGGATAATAATGTTTTGAATGATACATATACCAAAAACTCTATAACTACTTGAGGATATTTTGATTCAAGATATTCACACACTTTTATATCTATTTTTTATGAGTATCACATTAGAACCAAAATATTTCAATATAAAATATAATTGAAAACACTAAATGGTATGACGACTGCATATCAAATATATGAATCATCTCCAATTGATGTTTGTTGTAATATGCATAAAAATATCATTATTCTCCATCTAGGTAAATTTAATTTATTTTTGGACATGAATTGGATTTATTTATATAAAGAGAAAGTCAATTTATGAATAAGGGAAGTGACCATTGATATTTAAAACTATATGATGAGCATATTTTTGTGTGAGGACAATATGAACAACTAGTGGAAATTATATCCATTTTATGGGTCTCGATTCAAATTTTAAGAGGGCATTCATCCAATATGGATGAGGATAAACACAAAATTGAAGATATTATTATTATATTAAATTTTTTCAATAACTTTCTAAAGTGTTTCATAACCATTATCTAAATTTTGATGCTATGTTTTCAATAAAACTCTTATGTTTCACTTAAAAAATTAATAATAATCCATATAGGGGGAATTGAATGATTTGTGGGAATTGAGGAATAATCTCCTAGAGAATATTTATCAGGGATTCATTCATCCAACTACAACACCATAGGGTTCACATATTCTATTTTTAATAATAAATATCAATCATTGAGAATATGAATTGAATATTATGAACTTAACAAAAAAATGATGAATAATAATATCATTTTCCATTTATTACTTATTTTTTAATCAATTACATGGAGTTATAATAGTTTTCCAATATCGAAATTAGATTTGGAAACTATCAAATTATTTTCAAATGTGAATACATAACCAATTAATCCTTTTATACGATGTATGGAAACTGTAAATATATTTTGACGCCATTATGTCATACTAATTAATTTATTATCTTAATGTATTTTATAAATATAGTCTTTAGATATTACCATTATTAGTTTGTGGTAGTATTAAAATAAAATATTACTATATATTTAAAAAGTAACTAAGGTCATGAGTATCACATTATGATTGTATAGATACACTAAGGAAGGATATGTTGTATGAAAAATTTACCAAGTCTGAATTTTGAGTAAAAAAGATACATTTTTTTGTTATATAATTACAAGTGAGTGTATATCAGTCAATTATTATAGGATATAATTTATGTATCACTAGCCCATACAAACCAATTTTACTGAGATATGTATTTTTTGTTGATTGGATAGATATTATCGATGATTTTGGATGAATTTATCAGGGATATCTATTATACTCAATATGTTTACAAACAAAGAGAATCAATTTGATTGATAGTAATTAATATGAAGAAAAAACATAATGGAAATAAAGAGATGGTTGGTCAGTATTCCTATGCTCAAACTACCATACAATTTTTTAGAGATTTTGATTAATAATTATTTATTAAAGAAGGGTTTGGGGGTTTTGTTTTCCAGAATGACAAGGCGATATCTTATGCCTCTCATAAATAATGGAATTATGAGAATAATTACCCAACCCATGACTTGGAATTAGAAATGTCAATAATTTATATAAACATATGGTGGTATTATGTTTATGAATAATCTTCTTACTTACATTCTTATCATAAATTATTAAAATTTATATTCACATCGATATGGTTTAATATGATCTAGAGAAGATAGTTGGAGTTTATCAAAGATCATGACTGGTCAATAGATTATTAAACTAGGATAGTGAAAAAATTCATTAATTCATTCAGTTGAAATGATCTTTCTCAATTATCGACAAGGATTAAAAAATGATCAAAATATTATGGATTTTCCTATGATAAACCATGAAATCATTATGGAAGTTGGGAAATCATTTCAATATAAAGTTTGTGTTTAATAATATATCAATGAAATGATTAAAGAGGCATAAAATGAAGATGTACAGATAAAATAAAATGTGGGAAATGTTCTTGAGATCATCCCAGATTTTTATGGAGTGATATTTCTAAAAAACTTGTTATATGTCCTATCAATACCAGACATAATGTATTTAATGGAAGAAGGTAATGGTTCATCATTCTATATTCATCATGATAGTATGAAGATATATAGTAATATGAATGAGTATTTAAGGTGGTCTATACATATGTGTGATATTTTAGAGTATGTAATATTGTGATTTGTTGTTTATTATGTTATGGAAAATAGATACAATTATAAGTGGATGTTAGAACTATAACCTATACTGTAACTCCAAGATACTCTAAATTAAAAAAATTGTATTCAATATCATGTTTGTCATAAAAAACCAAGCTTGTTAGAGAATATAATATACCTAAAGATTAGAATGTATTTAATATTTTAAATAAAATCATCCTATTATATGACTTTATATTAATGAAATACTTAGTTAGCTGGTGTCATATAAAACCATAAGCTTCTTTGATACATTACATTACATATATGATCATGTTTTACCAACCAAAAAAAATTATTAATATAGTTTTATTTAATATAATAAGATATTACACAGCTTATAAATTTGTAGTTATTAATAGTATTAAATAAATTATGATAATATATGGTTTATAAAAATATAAAATGAATTCATAGGTTACCAATTAATTAGAATTCAATATAATAACACATTGAATATAATGGAAATATTTTTATGACTACAACAAATTATTATCCTCATAAAATATACTAATTTTTATTATAGAATGATATTAATGAAATATAGATATTATATATTCAAAAAAATATTTTTTGATATTAATCTAAAAGGGTTTATAAGTATATGATAAGAATAAATTTGGTTTTAAACTTAAAAATTATGTTTTTCTAAAAACATTATTTTGACACCTTTTGATAGAGAAACTAGTATATATTTTATTGGAACA
Organism: Viscum album; assembly: GCA_963277665.1. Taxonomy (NCBI): domain Eukaryota; kingdom Viridiplantae; phylum Streptophyta; class Magnoliopsida; order Santalales; family Viscaceae; genus Viscum; species Viscum album. Next base: position 1,546,041,615 of record OY728123.1, read on the forward strand.
TTATAAAAATTATATGTCAGAATAATATAATTTTTTTAAATCAAAACATAAAAATTAGGTTTGGGGTATTTCTTTTTATTTATTTTTAAGAGGATTCATTTTTTTAATAAATAGTGAAAAATACTAAATTCTAATTTTAAACTAATTTTCATCTTATTTTTTTATAAGGATAAATTATAATGTTTATTTTTAAAAAAAATAATAATAGAGGTTTTATATCTTTTTATCCATTTTGGTTTATTTTTATCAATTTAAATTTTAAATTGCATATAAAAAATTAGCAAACTTTTGAATGTTTTTTATTTCAAAAACGCACATTTTTGTCTCTTTATAAAGGAAAGATTTTAAATTATTTTATTCCACTTATTTGATTTTAAATTTGGAAAAATTCATTCCATATTCAGAATAAGAATACTTTATGATATCTAATAGGATAATCTTATATTTAAAAAAAATTAGTTAACGTGACGAAAATTAATTATAAATATTAAGCATAATCTTATCTTAACAAGGAACTGAACCATAAACATAATACCAAATTACCTAGAAAATTTTCAAAACACTATAATATGAACATATTAAGACCCTATAAAACCATTTATATGATTTTTAACATTATTGTTTTTACATGAATTGGGGAAATTTTGTCTTGAATTCCCATTTCAAAAAATTACAATATTTCCACTCACTCTACTAAAAATAAAACCTCACCCCTCCTAATTATTCACACATATCATGCCCTTTTACAGACCCAAAATTTACTAAAATAATATCCCAAAATATATACAATAATACTATAAGAATTATATTTGCAAAAAATTAATCCAATGAAGAATTTTGATATTATTCAATAGGAATTACCTGAAAAATAAGTAAAATTATTTAACAATCACATTCATTTTATCTTCATGTAAACCCACCTCAAATACTATTATTCAATGCATATATAATAAAATCTATATACTAAATATAATTTTTTTATTATAAGTGATCTACATTCATTTACACAAACTTCCATACAATGGGTTACAAACATACCATTTGTGTGTACAATGGACTACCACCTCGCGAAATGAAGATTATTCATTTTTTGTTTAACACCTCTCATGGGGGGAATTTTAATGTAGAAACATTTTTTTTATTCTATATATAGGATATTTATAATGTATTTATAATTATTTAATTATTTTATAACAGATACATTCATTCATATTATTTTTTGGGGATACGAAAACATGGTTGGGAGAAGACTGGACTACCACCTCCTCAAATTGAAGAGATGTGTTGTCACTATAATTTGAATCTATTAAGGATTGGTTAAACAACAATATGAGATTTATTTGTCTTATATGTGATATAGAAATTATAATATATATATATATATATCATTTACTTTTAATTCATATAAATATGAAAATGGAATGGATGTTGCATTGATGTTTATGTATGACTTATCATCTGCATGAACAGTACATTTCATTTCCTATCTCTAAGTATTCATGATTTTTTATAAATAAATAAATAGTGAATATATATTATATTTATATAATGTAATAAATTATGTAAAATATTAAATCATGATCTACCTAATAGGAATAAAAATAAAATATAAAAACATACTTGAAAAATAGTGCAGTTAATAGCCAAAGTATAGAAAATTACAAAACATTGTTAACAAACGGGTAATAAGATATTATAAAAGACAATATATGTTATTATAAATATTATTATTGTTGATTTAAAAGTTATAAACATTTTTAAAACCATGATACATAATGTTAATTTTCCTTCACCCGAAAAGAAATGCATGGAATGGAATTGTCATCACATTTTTTACATTTGGGATATAAATGTCATATTCAACACTTAATTATTTTTTGAGGTGTATACAATTACCATTTTGATATATTTTATAATGTATTATTTTATGTTAATTTTTTATGGATTTTCCATTTTAATTATTTCCTCTAATGGTATTTACATTAAAAATTTATATGTTATAGATAATTTCTTAACCAGATTCATATTCATTTGGTGATGTTACTTATTCATTGTTGTCAATATTCAATGATTATGTGTGTAATTACATCTTAATATATATTCCTTTAAATACACTTTTATTATTTGTATTCAATTTTGAAAAAGATAATATTTTCATTGATTTATTCTTACATCAATGTTTTAGTCTTTTCATTGGTTTACGTCATAATCTCATTTTGTACGGGATTGATTACACATGAATTTACATTAGAGGAAATTATTGGTTAATTGTTTAAAAAATAATTTAATTTTCATATCTAATGGTTATTCACAAACTATTTCATTTAATAGTAATATTTTCCCACTTTATTGTTCTCTAATATTTAAGAAAATTTATTTTAGGAAAACCTGACTACATTTCCCTCTTTGTTTGGAGAACTATTTTTTATAAAAAACATGTTTCATAAAAATGTTTTCAAAATTATTTTTAAAATAATAAACAATATTTTTCAAAAAAAAATTCACCAATTAAAATATATTTTATGATTTTCAAATTACATTTAAATAAATAGTTTTTTCAAAATGTTTTTCAAAATGTAATGGAAATTTTCCCCAAGAATTTTTTCGAATGATCCTTTTATAATATTCCATTTTATCTTCAAAAAAAATCCATTTATTTTTTGTACAATTAGGATATTTTTTGTGATATTGTCCTCATTATTCATTTATATGGACATTGATTGGTTTGTAAATGGATACCATTTATATTCAGTTGATTCATTTTTATAGTACCTGTGAAATATTATATTTATTATTAACATTTAGCATTGAATTTTCCAAAACTATCCATATAAATTATCATGGATATTTTTATATCGTAAATAGTATACCATTTTTATTTATGGTTGTTTTTATGAATGTTATTTTATTTACTATGTAAATATTGATTAATCTGTATCCCTTACTCTATACAGATATTTGATATTTCGCATTGTTTTTGAATTATATCGATTAGTTGATATCTAATGAATGGTATGGAAATGAAAGGCATAGATTTGGGAGAAATTTAAATTAATCGCCTCAATTAATTAGTATACTCAGGAGATGAAATATGTTAGAAAAACACACATTGAGTTTGTTCCAATAAGAATATAAGCATTTATACCCACAAATCTAAACTGTCTTATGAAAGGTCATAATAGCAGTATGCAAAAATATCATGTTAATGGTCTTGAAGTTAAATATATTATGTTCCTGGTAAACTTGATGTTGAATAATTACAAATTTACATTATTGCGAATTTAGTTACTATCATTATCAGTAAGATTTTTTCTTTTACATATCTATAGATGCATTTCATTCTCAATTTATGTATTAAATGAAATGTGTTTTCAATTCCATATCATTATATGTTGATTATGACTTGTCGAGTTATTTAAATAGATTTTGGTTTTTGTTATTTACATTTACATATTTTTTACGCACTTTCTTCTCAGTGTATTGGTAACATGGAATGTCAGTTTAGTTATTACATTTTTATATTGTCAATTCTCATTGATTCATTATTGATTCCATTGTACATTACTGTTATAATGTATTTTATCTCACCCTAATCATGTTTCCTTTTATATTATTCCATGAAGTGTACTAATAATTTTATGTATGAATATGCTATATATAATAAAAATATCATCCTCCAAAGAAAAAAATTTCCTGGAAACTAGTATATTCCTTTTTAATAATAGACTCTGTTATTTTTCTAATTTACCAATAATACTAAACTATATAGACTTTTTGGTTTTTATTCCATCTATTCATTATGATATAATGGTATTACAACCCAAGATATGAGCTTACTATGGTCAGGTCACTATAGTAGGTATCCAAGTATGTTCAGTAGAAAACATGGAAAATAGATTTAGAAAACAAAGATTATGAAGCATAACCCTATGATATACATTGATGATATATATGGAATAACATCCAAGAATTTTTGTAAGGTGGATATTAATAAATACTTCTTAAAAAAATATATATCTAGATAAAATAATTGGATGTAGTTCTATAACAGATGCACCTATGGGAAAGAACTCTGAAAAGTTGCATCTTTCCCAACACGATTGTATCCTAGTGCATGACAATGGGCCTTACTATTCACCTCGTTTGACAATCATATGGGATACAGTTAGGATTATTCACTTTTTATTTTCTAACCATTCTGAGGTACTTAAATAGATAATGAAAATAAATGATCTAGGAAAAAACTTCTACAAAGGAAGTGCCTATGTTAAATAAATTGGAGGAAAAATTAATGAATTGATGTTGCGTTAAAAACAATAGTTAAAAGGATATTTAGTTATTAACCTTATTTCAAGGATTACCATAATATATATTTTTGAAATTATATCAATATTTTTTTATAAAATTTAATCATATATACATTGGGGAAACACATGAAATTCATCAAGATGGTGGGGCATGAACCCATGATTAAAGGATAATAACGATTTCACACATACCACTAGCATACATGATTTCCTATTTAAATAGTCATTGATTTTTGATAAACAATTTCATGGATAAATATTAATGATTAACCAATAGTATTGCTTTTATTTTTGATAAATAAATGTATTAACAATATTGAATTTGGAGAATGGTCAGAGACAAATAGTTAGACTAGATACTCTTTTATGGGTCTTACAACAATTAAAAGTGTATTCTAGTGCTTTTGGAATGAATGTTATGTTTTAGATTATTTGAAAATTGAACAAATAAAAACAAAATAATGAAATTTTTTTATAAAAATATATTATGTATTTATATGTATTTATAAAATTAGGAAATAAAATAATTACTCCATATTATTTAAATGATTTGAAACAAAAAAATGTAATCAAAATGCGTAATTTTGTTTTGAACCAATGAACTTCTAAATCATCTTAGTTTTATGAAATTTTGACCCAAAAAACATCATTGGTCATTTACCTGTTTGTGATTGATGAACTAAATAAATATCTATAAAATATTTATGCTTTTCCATCAATCCCATATTTTCACTTTCCATTAAGGTTCTCTTACATAGGGACCTCAATATATGTTTGTTCATTTGACCATTTTAATTCTCATTTAATCATTTCTAGTGGATGTTTTACAAACAATTCTCAAGATGTAGTATTTAATCATAGAAAATATCATACAATCAATTAAAATTATCATTTTTAAATTGTGAGTATGGAATTTATTTAATGTGCGAGGAATTTAATTCCCTGAAACCCTAATTTAAGAAAATTATATTCAATAGCATGCATTAAACGCAACCCCAAGAATATAAAGGAGTATAATGTCCTGAGAAATGAAAATATATTTACTATTCAAAATAAAATAAATGTATAATATATTCTTTTAAATTCATGTGTTACTTAGTTATCTTGTGTCACACACAATAACAGGTATCCTTGATAGCTCGCATTACATGAGTGAACATGTTTTAATGAATAACAGTATATTACAAATATATTATAATTTAATATAATAAAATATGACATTTCCATGAAATTAGTTGTTATGAACAGTATTAACTAACTTATAAATTTATTTTAGTTACAAAAATACAAAATAAATTCTTATGTTATCAATTGATTAGAAAGGAATATAAGAACCAACGGAATAAAAAGGAAATGTTACTATACTTATAATGGTGATTGGTCCTTATAAATAAAATAGATTACCATTTGTGAGTGAAATTAATGAAATATATATATTATGTATTTAATAAAATATTTTTTATATTCATAAAATTGGTTATGTAAGAATAAGATAATTATAAATCATGTTTTATGCATAAAAATTGTATTTATCTAAAAAGGAATGTCTATCGATTTTTAATAGAGATCCAATTTCAAATTAATTTTTTGGAAATTTTAAAAATATTATATATAAATCTAATAATTTTTTATTTAATAAAATAAAAAATACATTTGGGATAATTTTTCATATTTTTTTGAGATGTTTTTAATTTGGTTTTGAATAATAGTGAAAAATACATAATTGTAATTCAAAACTGATTTTTTTCTAATTTATATATCATGTTAAATAAAAATTTTCATTGGATTTAAATCATAATAATATTAATTTTAAATATATTAATACTACTTCTATTATTGGATTAAATTTCACTTTGAAATACTATATAAAAATTTAGTAAATATTTGAATGCTTTTATTTTAAAATCCTGCATTGTCATCTCATCTATGGGATAAATTTTCAATTAATTTATTTCTATTATTTTATTTGAATTTATAAAAATTGATTATATATTTTTAAAATTAATAATTAATAATATATAATTAGATAAATTTATGTCCCTTAAAATATTATTAAATGTTTTTAAAATTAATTATAATGGATAAGAGGAAAATTATCTAAATAAGGGACAAAATCTTTTACATAATTTATAAAATGACATAAAACATATAAAAAAATATTGGATGGAAGTATTTCTATGCTATAGTTAATTTTCTCAGATATATATGATTGTTGTTGCAACCTGACATGTAAAAAACAATGGTTGGATACCCTTTTCCAAAAATTACAAGAATGTCACTCCTCATGCATTATAAAATGGCACTCGTCCATCCCACTTATTCACTCATATCATGCACGTTGGATCCACCAAATGTTACTAAAATTAAATTAAAACATCCATAATATTATCCTAGAATCATAAACTTATGAATATATCCATCAAATTATTATTTTTTATATAAACAAAAGGAGTTACCTGAAAAGGAGGTATCATTCTTCTACGATCACTTTCATTTTATTTCATTCTTCACCTCCATAAACAATTATTATTCGATGGTTATATAATGAAATAGGTTTCCTAAATATATTTATGTGTTTTTATACTTGGTGTTCTACCTAAAAATACACAATCTTCAATCTAGTGTCTATCTAACATATTTTTCATGAGTACGGAGGACTAATTCCTTGAAAACTGATGATTGTGCATTCTTCCCCAACCATTTCTCATAGTTATAATTTTGATGAATATAATATTTTATATTTTATATATTATATGTATAATTTTTTTATAATTTTCTTATTCTTATATATAACATAACTCCATGAATTCCAAATTGTTTGCACATGAATGATTTGTTTGTGGAGCTGTGGACTACCACCTCATCAAAGCGACGTGATTTGTTCAGAAAATTAATGTAATGTATTTAGAATAATTTTAATAAAAATATGTCAAATATATGACAAATATATAATATTATGTTAATAATATAAATATATAAATATAATTCAATTTCAATGTTTTTAAATATGAAAAATTAATGGAAGTAGTGTTCTTGCGTGCGTACGACTTACCATATTCATTTCGGTACAATTAATTTAATATATCCAAATATTATGGATATTATAACAAATATATACTAAATATATAACATATTTTCATAATTTATTAAATTATTTAGATTATTAAATCATGTTATATATAAAAAACAAAAATATCAAGTCAATAATATACTCGATAAACTAGGCAGTTCACATCCAATGTAGTGAAAATAATGAAATAATGTTATCCAACAGGTAATAATGAATTATAATAAGATAATATATGATATTATAAATATGATTATAGTTATTATATAAGTTATTAATGAGTTTAGAACCATTATATATTATTTTAATGGATGATCACCCAAAAGTAAACACATGGTTGTGGGTTTTCATTTCACATGTTACATATGTGAGATAACTACCATATTCAGAAATTAGTTATTTTGGGTAGTGTATCAACTGAAAAATGTGATATATTATATCCTAAATTATTTTATACTCATATTATATTATATTTTATGTTTTAATTATTTCTTCTAATTTTATTTGGATTAAACTTTTAAAAGTGGTAGACAATTTCATGAACCGATTACTTTTCAAGAGGTTATATTACATACTCATTATGATAAATATTATAAGTTATTTTGGTTAACTTTTTTTAATATTTATTATTAAATTTCCCCTATTTTATTTTTATTTACCTTTGACACACATATTCTATTAATTTATTTATTCTCACATCAATTTTATTGTCTTTTCATGGGTATAAATTACAATCTCATTTTATTATGGATTTCTTACACATGAATTTTTATTAAAAGGAATTATTAGATAATTTAATTTAATAAATCCATTAATTTTATTATTCTATATTTATTCAAGTCATTTTTCGCATAATAGTATAATGTTCCACTCATTGGAACTCAAATAATTTTGTGAAATGTTTTTCAAGAAAACATGACTAAATTTCTCTCGTGTCAATGATCTTTTTTCTATAAAAAACAAGTTTAATATAAATGTTTTCAAAAATTTATTTATCCTTTCAAAATTTATTTATCCATATAATATTCACCGTTTACAAAAAAAAATTATTATTTTTAAATATATATTCAATGATACAGTGTTTCAAAATTCTTTTCAATTTGAAAAGTATATTATCCTCAATAATTTTTTTTTAAAGATCCTTTTATTACATATCTATTGATCAATGAAAACCCCATTAATTATTACTCAAATTCAGATATTTTGTTTTGATACCATCCTTCATCTTCATCTACATGGTCTTTTATTTATTTTTTCAATGAAATTATTAACATTCACATCAATTATCCATTTTTTTATACCCCAAGAAATTTTCAATTTCTTATGAATATTTAACATTGAATTTTCCCTATTTAACTATGAAATATAACATGGATGTGTTCATTTCATAATAAATATTTCATTTTTACATACATTTGTTACTTTTAATATTATTTTTTTTACTGGGGAAATATTTATAAATATTTATCGTTTACTCAATATAGATATTTCATAAGAAACATTGTGTTTGAATAAAATTAGTTATTTGATATGAGAGTAATGATTTGGAAATGAAATTAGTGGGTTGGGGAGAATTTATTATAAAAACCCTGATGAATTAGTAGTATCATTAAACAAAAAATTTTAGTGATAATACTTTTGAGCTGGTTTTCAATTATAATAGGTGGATTTATACCTATAGATTTAAATTGTCTTAAGAATGATTAAGAAAGTAATATGATAAACTGTCCGGTGAATGGTCTTTATGGTATAAGTATCATGTATCTAGGAAAACTTATATCCAATAATTAATAATTTCATTTAATGATAATTAATTTTTTATCATTATCCATGTGATTTTTTCTTTAACATACTTATTGATGCATTTCATTATCAGTTTATTGACTAAATTGAATGTGTTTATAGTTCCATAACTTGAGATTTTAATTATACATTTTCCATTTATTTAAATTTAATATTTTTTAAATTATTTACCTTGGTACATTTTTTATTCTTTTCCCTATAAATTTATTGATTACATTATAATTATCTTTATTTATTTCTTTTCTATATTTAATATTCTCATTGATTCATTATTTATTCTGTAGATCTATACCATTATTGATTATTTAATCTCAAGATTAATTTGGTTCCTTTAAAAATGATTATGTGAAGTTTAAAGAGAATGTTATGAAAGGATACTCTATATGGAATAATAATATTATCGGTGATAGAAAAAATTATGGTGTAATTATTGTATTCAATGGTTATACAAGTCTCGTGTTTTTATATAGTTTATGTTGAATAATAAAATAATCTATAATTTAGGATTTGATTCCTTCCAATCATTCCCTTTTAATGGTCTCATGAAACTAACTCAAAACATTGAGGGGTGGGGTCCCTACATTTATTTGAATCGATATGGGAATACCTAATTTGGTATTTAATTCTCAGACTTCAAAAGACAACTAATGGAAATCATGAAATTTCTGTTATAGTAAACCACCTTGCAAAGTCAAAAAATTTCACTTCAATTAGATAATATTTCACTAGTTTTCATATTTATAGGTTAAATATTAATTATTTTGTGTGTCTTCTTAAATTACCAAAATATAGTATGTCAGATTGAGATAACAGGTATATCTCAAAGTTCAGTTGATGTATTCTACATGATCAGGATGAAGAGTTTTCTTTTGGTACTTATTATTACCCAAAAATATATTATCATACTGAGAGGACCATTTTAACCATATTTATATGTTGATATACTATTCTTTGGAGTTAAATGATGGTTGGGACCAACACCTTATTTTTTAAAACTTCTATTATAGTAATAACATTGTCATGTTCATTAAAATTGGTCCATATGAATTGCACTATTGAATAATGTGTTTAACTCTAATATTAGAGGATTAAATTTTATAATGAATAATATTGGGACCTACTATTGATGAGAAAATTATTGAGAAGGTGTGATCCATTCAGTAGAACACAACAGTAGTATAGAGTCGATTGATGAGTGCTGATGATAATAACTAGTGGAATTTTGAATTTAATGTTGGTGGGATGGTATTTCTATGAATTTATCTATGGATAAATATCATAAAATTTATATATAATGTAAAAAATAATACCTCTAAATATTGAACCTTATGATATTCGTGACTGGATTAGTATTTTTAAATATATCTTAGTGCTTCCACGAAACCTATCTCAAGTTCATAATCATTTCAAAATTTCTCTTTGGTGGAATTAAATAAATAATCATTCACCTGAATTGAACATAGATTTTTCACAATTGGAAGATGATATTTCAAATGAAGAAAAATTGGGCAAAATCTTTTATCATTGACATAATGTTCTATATAATAATACAACTCACCCAGTTAATGTTCATGGGAGGAATTAGAATTTCAAGGAAGCTACACGGGAACCCAAGGATGTGATGAATGGGATATATCCTTTTTTTATCACATTAATGTAATCTCAATAGTGAAATTAACTTAATGGGAGTAATAAATTAACTCCACAATATTGTATATGAATTTCCAATGAAATAAATATGAGGTATTAGACACCATTCTTTACAGTTAACCGCATTTCCAATTGAATTATGATATAGTATAACCTTATTTACTAGTCACTAGATTGTAGGGTATGAATAATATTAAAAAAATAATGATATATATGTATTATGGTGTATTATGGAAAGAATATATTGATAAGAACATAATTTTAATAAAATCATTTAATGATTAAAATGTTTTTTTTCGAAAAAAAAATTAGGATTCTAAATATATATTTTTATTATAAAAACAATCATGGTGATGAAAATTTAAAAGTTATTTCATTGTAATATATTAAAAATTTATAATAATAACAGAATAATCACCCATTTATTATTTATCTAATGGTTAAGACTAAAGATAAAGTCAATTAAGGGTAAAAAGATTTATTTTTCCTATAATATATTTACGTGCACACCATATTTTAATCGAAACAAATAATGTTATTCCAAATTGATTAGTAATTTTATTATTTATTTATATTTTATATATGGTAATTTTTATATATATTTCTTATATCAAATTTCTTAATTGGTTATGTGTAAACACAATTTTATTCTTTAAAATGCTTTTTTCTAAAAACATGTATTTTTAACATTTTTCAAAATTATTTTCAAAAAAAAATCTCCCAGTTACATAAAATAAATTTTATAAAATAGATTACATATTAGGATTCATTATATTAATATTTTATAATGATTCGGCTTTCATTATAGGTATTAAATAATAGAAAAAAGTAAATATATGTAACCACAATTAAGGATAAACGATGTTTATTGGGGGTTAAACTAAGATATAAGAGAAATGAATCCACATAAATATGTGTAATTATTATTTTATGAATATATGTTTACCCTATATTATCTTAAATTCTTTAATGTTTAAATTTTTTTCCACCTCCACAATTAAATGACCTAATATTTTTTAAAAATATTCTATGTAATTCATTCACTATCCACTCCCCCCATATAAAAGGAAACATGTTATCCTATTTTATTATTTAATTTTAAGAAATTTAGATCATAATTATCAAAAAAAACATGTTATATTCATTCACTTCATCCTATTTTTCCTAGTACTCTCTTAATTTAAAATATTCCAGTTTTAGGGAGTTAGAAACATTAGGTCTCCCAAAGAAAAGGTAATTGTATTACCATCTTACTTTTAGTTTATTTATTCATAATCCTCTTATAAATATATTTTTTAAGAATAAAATTATTAATATAGTGTATAAAATATATTGATATGTTATTACTATGATGATAGTGTTATTTTACACATACTTTCCATCAAATGGAAAATTAATATCTTTCACCTTTATACATGTAGACTATTGTACCTATATATATATGAACCATTTTCCAAAACCTGATAAAATAAATGTATATAATAATAGATTTAATAAATATATTTTATATATATGATATTATTCTTATTTTAACATTGATAAAATATTGTTTATCTTTCCTTATTTTCATTGGAATGTGAAAATGAAATTCCTATGTATGTAGGGACTACATTCTATCTGAATGGTGTAATTATTTTTTACATCACGTAAATTTAAATAAGGTGAAAAATATATAATTAATTAATATATTTGATATTGTTATCTTGATTAACATTTTTGTGATAATGTAAGTATAACGTCTCAAGAATTCGAAGTGTGTCCAAAACCTCTCTGTTTTTGAAATTTTGCTATTATGTGGGTATTTTAATTTATTTCTCAATCATAGGATCTCAATTACTAGAGTTATCTCAAACTAATATCTTGTTTTTTGATATATTTAGAGTATTATATAATTAATTGATTTTTTAGATGGGTTTCGAGTGTATCACACGTCTGAAGAACCTATTTTTTCAGTTGCAGGTCTAGAAGCATGATTTACATTTAACCATGAGGTGTCTCAGAGTAAGTTTTGTGCCCTCATTTTAACTAAATCATGATTTTAATGACCTTGTGTGGTGTGGTGAAATTCTATTTGATAATATCTTCAGGTCTTATAGAGGGATTTCAAATGACATATGCACGGTTATGGAAAACTGTGTGCAAGCTGCATGGGTAGTGCCACATAGGCAGTACATCGACATTGTAGCCCACATTCTTACTTCAACCTTTAGAAAACTATGTTATTTAATTGTGTGTCCTCATTAAGGAGACAATTTACAATTTTTCACCTCCCTTTATTTACAATTTTCTTTCTTTCTTTTCCTATCTTATTCATGTACATTTTTGTGTTGTGGTACCATTCTTCTCCAGCGATAGGTTTTTGTCCACAAACTTTATCTCACCTCCCTTTATCAATAAGTCTGAAGCCTTATATCCATATATATAATGTTATCTTCACTGATTCATTTCTTCTTCATTTACCTCACCTCCTTGACCACTAAATCTATTTGAGTAAATTTTTCCCATTTTTCTTATACTCTTGAGTGATCTTGATGACAGGACTAGAAGTACCTATCATTGTTTTTAGGATGTGAGACTGTTAGGTTGATGGAATGGCTTATGATATTGGGTGACATGGACATCAGACTTGATAGGTATGGACATTGCAGAATGAGATTCCATATTTGGTTTGGAATAGGATCTATTAGGTTATTTATGATCACCTCTAATTGACCAAAGAATCGTTGGAGTCAAGTGAACATAGGATACATAGTGATGAGGTGGTTTTGAGCAACTGTGTGGGTATAGTTCCCTTGTAGTATTATATAGGTAATTTTTTTGGAGTTATTTCAATATAAATCCATGTGGATGGTGAGGAGCCTTTGTAAAATATAATTAAGGCTTTTTATATGGGGCTGAGTGTCACCACATTGAGGGAATTGGTCCTAAACAACTTTTGGAGGGAGAAGATCAGTATTCCAGAAGACATAGTTCTACATGATGATAGTTTTTTTATTTGAGTACAGATATCCATATGCCCATAGATATTGGGTTTCAATAATATTGGTTCTTTCGAGAGGGGGGACACAGGACAATGGTTCTATTGTCTTAGGCATTCCTTTGGCACATCAGTGACACAAATTAGATCACGAGGAGTCGACGTGAATGAGTTGATAGGTTACTTTATTGGAGGGGGAAGCTACGGGTTCATGTGGGGTATATGACATTATGGTATACATTGGCCAATGGTATAAGGATCCTTTCCACTTTAGTGATTCCTCCATTGGATGAAGCATGTGACAATTTCATAAGAGTTGTTCCATGAAATGGATTTTTGTTTATGTTTATTATAATTTCATGAGATATTTACTTTATTTAATAATATAAAAACATGGTAACACTTATGTTGGGTATAAAATCATTGGTGTTATTCTACTGTGACTCATTCTCACACCATTCATGGGTCCTTAAGGACGTGGGTAGACTTTATGATTTTGCATATAATTCAGCGTTAGAGCTCCGGATCTTGATCCTAGTTGAGTTAGCTTGGGATGTTGGCATGGGACCCTAAGGGATTTCTGTTGTCAGAGATTCCTCTCTACTTACCTTTTAGTTCTAGAATGCCTATGTTATATGTTTATGGGTATTGTTTACTTTTAATGGGGTCCACACTTTTTTATTGTTATATAGGACTTGGGATGTATGCACGCCCTATTTTAAATTATTAAAAGTAGTATGTTTTGTTTTCTTTAATTTTATTCTCTACTACCACTATTCTTTATGCTTCCATGATCGGTTGATTTAGATTTGTATTCCAATAATTTTTGGACTATTTTGAGTATGTTGAGTATTTCGTTCTGTTCTGTGTTATATATATAGTTGGGCCATTAGAATGTCATCCCTTTATGGTATAACAACACCAAATTTCATCATTACACTATCACTACATTTCTATAGCCCTTGGATTTTGGGATTTGTTCCTATGATTAGTTTCACTTACCCCAAAATCACTATTTGGGGATCTAATAAAGTTGGGGTTGTTACAAGGGGTATCAGAGGAGTTATTGACTGGGAATTAGTAGTGATATTTGACTGATAATAATGATATCAATTTTATTATACTTCTTTGTTGGTATTACTATTTGTGTAATGGTATATCGAATATTATGATGTGGTTTTAACAAGATTCATAGCTCATTCTTGGGTACCTGAATCCCCATGTATGAGTGTGGGACCAAGTTACCATTGGTGGAAATTGTTGTTATGATTTTCTTGCATTACAATTTATATTATTTTCACCTTGATAGTTTTTATTGTATGTGGTTATTAAATATTTTGATATGTGACTTTTTCTTGGTTTAAAAAATGATTGGATGTGGGACCCTTGACCTGATAAGGATATGGGGTGTATGTTATGCATGTTATTGATTTTTTGAGCATATAGTTGGATGTCTAATTATTATTTACATTATTATGTTATATGAAATGGTTGTTAACTTTGCATGAAATTATATATATATATATCTATTGTTTTTGATGTGATAGATGTCTTTCTATTATAGGAGTAGGCATGCATGGTAAAATCTAGTGATGTTGATTATCAAGTAGGGTATGGTCCAGAGAATATTTGATACATGGACCTATTGAGGTTGGGTGAGGAGACCATGAGTCTAGGATGTCTTCTGATATGTTTTGGCTAGGGAATGTTATGGGTAGTGAGTTGAAACATTATGTTAATGATTTCATAATCTGTAATAAATGTGTGTGTGTGTGTGTGTATTTGTTATATGGGGTGTATTCCTGTAATTGTATACAATAGGATTCCACCTAGATGACTTAGGTGTAGTGTCATGCAGGTGATGATTTGGTGTCATAGGTGCATGAGCAGGTTGAGAGACCTATGGGTCTGGTAGATAGTTAGAGTCTTAGGATCAGGAAAATGTTCAAGTGTAGGCAGGGCATCTATAAAATCAGACATCATTTATGTCACAACATTACACGAAACATAGAGAGTGCCTAGATTTTGTGATATAGGGTATTGATATTGGTTCTCATAGAGTAAATCCTTTGATGGAATACCTTCATAAGGAGTTACAATCGCAACACCCACATCTCTTTTAGGGTGATGGTGGTCCATAATTGTAGCTAACTGAATCGAATAAATGAAAATGATCTTTGAGAATATATAGATGCTCTTAGGGTGGAGGAAGATGTTGGATACCTACATTATCAGTGGACTAGAATAGAGTTGGTTAGAAATGTATGTACATATAGAAAATTGTGATGGACTAAAATTAAAGGTCATTAAGACTAAGTTCATCATGAACATTTTACTAGATACGCTGAGGGTGGAGGGAGCATTATATTTCTTGAGCCTTTATCTGGGCGATATTTATATGATGGACTATGTAAGGACATTCAAGAAATTGTATCACATTGCACTTGACGTGGTGACTAAAAACACCTAATGATTTTGTCTACTTGATGATTTTTTTACACCATGTCATTAGGTATCATGTAAAATCATTAGGTTTACCTCATTCACAGAGGTGGTAAAAAATGATCACATTGTTGTGGGAAACATGTCAAACTGGTCACATTAGGGGATGATGATGACTCTAGGTGATATCAATGGTGACATTTCAGATAACAGGAGGAGAGGTCGAGTGGATTTATAGTAGGGTATTCATGAAAATGACTCAATAATACCACGTCATAGTTGGATCCTCGATAGTTTCCATTCTTTTTGGGAATCCATGACATGTAGAGACTCAGTGTGAGAAGCCATAGAAGGAGTGTTGAGAAAGTGGTTAGGTCAGTAATCTCAAGAGATTCTATATGACGCATTCAATTATAACCAAAATTTAGATACCAGGGTGGAATCATGATTATAATGTTAGATCAAGAATAGTAATGGATGAATTTATTTGAGCATCATCTACACACAATATTTGTAACCTAGATAACATGACCTTGCAATGGGGATATTGGCTAGTGTCTTAGTTCCACACAATAGAGAGTTCAAGTTTCATGAAGTTGGGCATCAGTCTAGGTTCATGTTGTAGAGCTACCAGGGTTAGAGTAGGCTTGTGCTATGAATGTGTTTATAGGTACATAGGGGGTGTACCCATGATTTTTGTTATTATTCAGCAGGGACATTTTAGGGATGTTTATTTTGGCTGCCTAAGGTTTACGATCTGTATGTATAGACTAACCTGATGCTGGTTAGTAGGTTGGAACCTCATCAGGAGTATTATATATATATATATATATATATATATATATTCTTAAGTTTTTCAAGTCATCATTATTTATGTGAGAATCGGTGTATTCCTATTTATAGAGTTTTGTTGGTATCAAGGCATCAAATAGACGCAGGTTACTTGTAGTGTGATTTCACTTGGGATTCCTTTCGATGCGGTATGTGCTTGAGGTGTAGGGATTCAGGGTAATATTTGAGAATCTATTACGATAAAGGGCCTCATGGGTTCCATATGATCCATGAGCTTGAAGTGGTAATTGATGTGATTCCAGATGTTGAGTTGTGTCGGATATTACAAGGGGTCACCTAATGACATGGATTAGTTATGATGCCTCAAATGAGGTCTTTTGAATATCATAATTGGTTGATTGGTCATTTTATGATTTTAGTATTGGTTTGGAAATGATCTGGGTATGTTACTCCTATTGTGGGAAGCCCCATGAGTTAGTTGACCGGTACCCTTATGACCTGGTTAGGTCACTCCTATTGTGGGGATCCCCCATGAGAGGGTTGAACTGTTCCCTTGTAACTAGGGGAGTCATGGATATTTTTGGTATGGGTATGTTCGTTAACATTTTGGGTTATGTTTCATAGCTCTAGTACATGAGATGTTAATGTTGGGAGATTGTAAGGTCCTGGGTTTTTGAAGTGGGTACAAAAACACTCCCTTTTTGAATGTTTTTGAATTGGTGTGTATGTAGATTTATTTTTTGTTAATAAGACCATATTTCTGAGAGATTTTTCATATTAATAACTTTTTTCGAAGTGTTTTGTGGTCTATCGATAACCTTGGGTTTTTAGAAGGGGTCCATGAGTTTCAGATGCCTGAACGACCTATTTTGGGAGTTGCAGGTCTAAGTGAACTGTTTAAATTTAACCATGTGGCCTCTTAGAGAAATCCATGGGCCCAAATATTGAATTAAAACATTGTTTAGAAAAATGTATAGTGTGAGGTGCACGACCATGTAGTAATCACTGCAGTTTTTATAGATGGATTTCACATAGACTTTGTGTGGGTTGGAAAAACCATCCACAATATGGAAAGGCAACGCCTCATAGAATGTACATTGACTAAAGCATGTATAGTTGATGTAGGATATGGAATTCTATGTCAGCTTATTGTGACAGCACATTAATGGGATAATTTATCTTTTCCAGTCCCTCTATTTATATATTCCATATTCTTTTTTCATTCCAGGTTTCCTCCAGCACCATTGGGGGCACCATTCTTCTCCACTAATAGGTGTTGATCTAGAACATTCATCTGACATCCATTATTCTATCAGTTTGAATAATTAGATCTGTATTGATAAGGATATCCACACTTGTGACTGTATTCCTCAGTGGCCACACCTCATGGATCACTAAATCTATTAGTGTCATTTTCACAATTTTTATGGTGTTCAGTGGAAACTCTACTTTCATACCAACCAGTCGATGTACTAGTATAATACTGAATGTGCCTAAATCTATGACCCCAACCCAAGTTTTTCATACATTTTCATCATGTGTTAACATATAATTTAGGTGTGCGTACTTTAGAGAGTCATTAGATAGTTGAGATGTCCCCATTATAATGTGAATTCTAGATATTAAATTTATGTAATTACATTATGAGATTTCATTAGGAATGTCACAACCATATTTTCTCATGCTTTGTCGAGTTAGAGGTCTTATACCACCTGGTTTTTGGGGTTGTATGAGATTGTTTACATAAATTGGATTGTTAATTTTGGTAAAATTGTCCAATTCAATTAAGTAGAATTGATTATTTAAATAGATTTCATTATTTTAATGGGATGTGGATTATGCTTATATAAGCGTTTTCATGGGATATACTACTATGATCCTTTAGATCATGATGGGATTGGCCCATGTAATTAGGATGGCATGGCCATCCAATTTTAGGTGACAAAGTCTATTTGTTGGGATTCACCCGTATACACTTGAATTATGTCGATCAAAGGATTGGATGACTCTATAATTTTATTTATTTTTAGAGGAAATTAGGTTTAGGGAATTGAAAATGATACTTGATGTCATGTCTATCATACTAGAGTTATATGGCCACCCAGGCATGAGGTGCCAAAGTTGATGTGGCGATGTTACTATACAGTTATTTCTACTTACCACTGATTGGCCAATCCACCAGTTTTGTCTTGAAAAAAACTAGATTAACTAGTGATTGGGTGGTTTTAAAAATATTTTTGTGTAGAGGCCCCCAGGAGTGCAGTATAGGTATTTTTTGGGGTGGTTGACATAGAATTCCCTAGGGATTGTGAGTATGCTTCAGATGATAGCATTGAGCCTATTGGTTTTGGGATGAGGTTCACCGTATTAAGGTCATTGGGCTAGGAATATTTTTATAGGGTGGAGATCACCATACATTGAGATGTTGTTCATTGAACCTACTGTGATTTTAATTTTTGGTTGAAAATATTTGTGCCCCTTGACATTAGTTTGTGGAGTGAATTGGAACACGAGGTGTTGGTGGGCATGAGGTGCCAAGTTAGATTGTTAGAGTGGCAACCTATTTGTTTAACTATGCTATTTAACATCAAGGGACACAATGTTCCATGGGATAATAGTCAATTCATCATCACTAATTCTATCATTGGTCGAAGCAAATAAAAAAATTTAGGTAGGTGTTGAGTACCATGTAATTTTGTTAGTATTTATTTAAATTGAATTATTTGATTCTTTGCTAGTTTTGTCGGGAGGAAGTCGTGATGTTGTCTCCCTATTCATGATGGTGGTGTCATATTCATCAGTCCATCTCCCACTGGATGGGGAGGGACCTCCGATATCTAAGAAGGGATAGAGATCTTCTTTCGTAACAGTTTCTAACCCTTGTCTACTTCCCCATCTTCCTCAGGATTCAATATTTGTGAAATTATTTAATTTTTTCAGTGTAGTCCCTCACCCCCCCCCCCAATATTCACTGAAGACTTTACTAAAACCCTGTAACTCTTAAATGACTAATCTAATTATGTGTTTTAAGTAGCATCGCCAGTCAGTTAAATCATTAGAAAGGTATGACTTCATATCAGGGGATTTTCAAGAGAGGGTTATGTTTGGTCTTCTCGACAGAAAACACATTATGATATGTTATACATTAGAAGATGATTTTATTAGAGCCTAGTTATGCCTCCCTCATAGTATTAATGTATCTATTTTCTATTTATTTATTTGATCACATGATTTTCACAAGTAGCAAAATCCTCCTAATATGGAGATTTGGGTGAGTTTCCACAATTTACCTTTACTATTTCAAAATACTTCAATTATTAGAAAGCTCCAAAAACTAGTTGGTAGATATTTGTGGTAAGATAGCCGCACTAGTCTGTCTGACATATTGTTAACCCATGTGTCTATGTCAAAATGGATGTGTACATAGATCTGTTTTACAATTTTTGGATTAGATTAGTTGAAGAGTATTGATACAGAGGACGTGGGTTTTATAAATCATGAACTGAATTCTATTCTGTCTATAAGCATTTGGGACACTTGACAGCTAACTGCTGATGGGGGTCTCAGTATCCCACAAATAAGTTGGGATTGGGGGGTTTTAATAGATCCTCTTCATTATATGTGATTTATAAATAATGGGATGTTAATATACTAGTGGATGATGTCTCCAATAGATTGGGTGAAGAGGGGTCCTTTTACACTAGGACAAGAGAAATTTCCTGTGGAATAAGATCATCCTTCTAGTTAGATCGAGGCAGTACATTCATGAATTTTTAATAGTTCCAAACATTCACTGGTTTAACCAAGCTCAGGTTTGGATATCACAACTGTTGTTTTAATCCCTCTTCTTGAGGGCCCTAAAGGTGATAGTGGGAATATTTCATATGTTATGCCTAAAAGGGTTGAAAAGGGAGGTCCTAAGACTCTCACGGATGGTTCAAATTCTAATAAGATGAATTTAGAGAATGTATTAAATTTTAGTGAACATATTGAGGACGAAAAATAAACTAAATGGAACAATCTAACATATAAAAATAGTCAAGAAAAATCATCATGGAGTGAGACTTCTTCCAATAAGTTTCATAGGGAGGTGAAAGTCCTAGTGATGGGAAACTGATTTGGGGATCTATCCCAGGATGATCCCATCCACATTATCAAAAATTACCCTTCCAGAAAGTATATGATTGAGAATAATGTACCAGATAATGGTTCCACTGATTAATTTTCCATCTACATTGTAGGTGATATAGAGGATGAGGTTCAAAGGTACCCAAGCCCGAGGAGAAGTAAGAGAAGAAGGGGCACCTACATATAATTTAAAGATTTATCATATTTAACTCTGTAATTAGAAACCATATCCTTATATAATTTTAACACCATGAAGATGGTTAGTTTCCAACTGGAGGCCAATGATATACATGAGAAGCCTTTGGATATTCTCATTAATTCGGAAAAGGTGATTGTTGATGATATTCTGAACATTAATGATCCTGACATATAGGTTGAAAAAATGATGGAATGGGTTATAAGGGTGAATACAACTGAGGAGTTGGGAACATGGATTGATGATTAATACCTGATTCTAGTAAGGGGATTCTACAAGGAGAATATCACTATTTAGGGTTACATCCAAGCCGATGAAAAGCTAAGGTTATGGTTTGATGATCTTATAATGGAGAAATCAGATACTCAGGTTAAAATTATCTCATGGAAACTACTTGGAGATGTTAAAACTAGTTTGTTGAAATTTTACTTTAATGATTTAGTTATATCCTTTTATACTTGAACTATGGGTTATCAGTTTTTTCCTTAATTGTTTTTTATAATAAAAAATTAATTTTTTGTGAAAGATCATGTTTTTTTATTTATCATTATACACACCATCTTAAACACTTTTTGTGGGTATGCACTCATGGTCTGAATTATACTGATACTCATTCTTACAGCCTACATGGAATATTAGTTATTAATGTAGAATTTTTTTCATAAATTTAAGGGTTCGGGATCAGGATCTAGATCATAGTTGAAACTCCATGAGATGAGGATGTTTGACTATGAGGTTCTTTCCTTAGTTGGGCTTCCATTTATTAGTTTATTTTAAATTCAACATGACTATGATATTTTTTCTTATGTATTGTTCTTATCCAATGGATTATCCTCATGTTTATTGATATGTATGAATTAAAATGTATGAATGAAATGTTTTAAATTGTAATAAGTTTTATGTTATGTTTTTTTTTAATTTTTTCTCTCCGCTATTTTTGTTCTTTATTCTTCCACTATTGATTGAATTAAAATTATCATATTCCATTGGAAGGTTTGGATTGAGTCTATTGAGTCTTTATATCTCCCATATATTATATATATACTTAGAGATTTACTATATCAACCCTTTAGGGTATAACCTACCCATTTAAACTCGTTAGATCCTCTATTCTAGTCAGTAGCCTTGGACATTTGGGAGGTGCACCTAAGTCCAATGGAAACAAACATAAAAGAACAATTTGGGTGGTAAATGGGGTCGATGATGCATCAATAACTATATGAAACATTCATATATTTTATCATCTGAATCAATATATACATGAAAAACAAAAAATTTATCACTTGAAATAGTGATTTTAATAAATAACTAATAATGTATGGGGGATAATATTTTATGATATAATAATGTATGTAATTGTATTTTTTCATATTGATATTTCATATAAATAATATAAATATAATTTTATTATACAAGAGTTTATATGACGTATGAAGTAAATTATACTTCATGTATGGGACTTACACTAAAATATCATTTTTACTAGGGTTGATTAGTGTTGAATAACTGATAATAAAATTAAAATATAAACCTAAAAAAGATCATGAATTTTGTAATATTATTTTATTTATAGATATTAGATGTTTTACATTAATTTTTCTCTCCCTATGTACTTGAAAATATGAAATAGTTTTTTTGTATAACATATATTTTTTCTATTCATTTAGGAATATTTTTCATCCATGATCAAATAATACATCAAATTTTTTCAATTATTATTTTTGAATCTAAAATAAATTATAAAATTCATTTTGAGCAATGTTTTATGCTTTAAAAAATTTTCTAAAAAGAATCTTATTTTAATTTCTTGATCTATACTGTTTTTTATGGTGGGAATAGAATCATTATTTAAATACTTATTTCAAGAATATATTCTCCCTCTATTAATAATATTATTTTATGTGTTAATTAATTTAAAAGTTTACATGGTTATTATCAAATGAAATACTATTACAAATAGTTTTGTTTTTTTATAAATTAAATAAGTTATTTAAAATTAAAATTTTTATTTTCCTTTTAAAATATTCTAAATATATTTTAAATGGTTTTTTTCATCAATGTTATATTCATTTGATGTTACATATGATTAATTGGGAGGTGTACCAATGATAGCCTTAAATATTACAGTTTTCTATAGTATAGGATTACGATAATGAAATATTTATGATTTGTATTTTTGTATCCATGGGTTAAGTTATTATTAAATGAAATTTTTTACAATGATATTATGAATAAAATATGGATGGATTAAGACTTTTGTATTTGTGGGACCTTTATACCCATCTAATTAATTTGATAAAATTTAATTTTTTAGGAGGCTATGGGGTACATGGGAGGTTATCCAATTCATAAAATGGTTCGTTGTTGGTTTTTATAAGACCAAAAAGTGTAGAGAGGAATTTATCCCAATCCAAAAGAAGGTACATAATAAGTTATCCCAACACTAAAATGTGATGAGTATAT
This sequence comes from Viscum album, assembly GCA_963277665.1. Taxonomy (NCBI): domain Eukaryota; kingdom Viridiplantae; phylum Streptophyta; class Magnoliopsida; order Santalales; family Viscaceae; genus Viscum; species Viscum album. The sequence goes on from OY728123.1 coordinate 1,546,065,440, forward strand.
TTTTAGGTTATCATTTACCTAAGATTTATATGATTATGATTATTCCAAACATTAAGTTACTCTTCTATGACATTTTCTTATTCCAGCATTATACTCTCATGACCCATGTTATTCGATTATGTTATGATTCATGTTTTATGAATGCTAGATATTTATGTCATAAATCATTATTATGATATATGAATTGTGGTGTATGATTTTCCAATTCCAAACTAATGTTCTAATTCCAATATTCTATTTTTATTCTAAAAATATCATTTATGAATATCTCTATTTTTTACACTTACTGAGAATTTAAGTTCACCATTAATTATGTTTATATTTTCCATTGAAATTAAGAAGTGTTTTATGTTTTCTATTTTTAAAAAGGGATTTTTTAAAACATAGCGGGAGCTGATCTAGCTCTTTTAAATGCTATTTTTTTATGTATCCAATATTCTAAGGATAATATACCTTTATAGTTCTAGTTTGGATCTTAATGATATGTTATATATGTTCCTCAAATACAATTTAATTTTAATGTATGTAATGTTTGGTTCAACTCAGTAGTAACCTTCCACATCTATGAAACTACAAATCTCTAAAACAGTATTAGGATTATCCAAAGAAACAGTAACCTACAATATCATTGGTTCCACTAACTCACATGCCTCAAATGTAAATTTTCCCAATAATATTACAAGACTAATCAATAATAATGTCTTTATAATGATGGAATCTAGTTGATGCTCCCACAAAATATTGAGAATGATCAAAAAATGGTGAAGTTTCACCTACCTTTATTAGGTGTACACTATAATATTATTAATGAGCACAACCCTGAATACATTCAAATTGTAAAGGAATTCCATTTTATGAAGTAATAAAATTGGTTTCATGTTTGTCAATCCTGTCAAAAGCACATGATATTTATAGAGGTTATACCATCTCCTAAATGATAAACCATGGAATATTAGTATGTATCTCCCTAACTAATTTTAACCTAAACATAGATTAATCATACAGAATAATGTTTCATCATTCATATAATCATGAATAAAAATAATAGGAGGATGAGGATTCAGTTTCATAACCACCAACATTCTTGTAGTAATATGAACAAAAGTGTAAAGATCTATCAAAATTCATTCTAAATAATAAAAGTTAATCATATTTATATGTGCAAAAAAACCCTTCACCTCAAAATCTTAAAGTTAATTATTCAACTCTTGAAGATATATTGTTTCAATTCCCTAAGGTGGAATTTATATGTGCTCCATTATTATTATAATCACGATTGTAAACTCAATATCAAAAATGGGTTAAAATAACAACAAATACTTCGTAAATACATCCATTAAATGATAAATATCAAAATGAAAGGTTGTGTGGAGCCTCTCACCATCTCTAAAAAATTGAAAAACTTGGATGTAGTCACCCCTAACTATTAATTGGATATCCATAAATATCCTTCTCAAAAATCCCACTCACTAATATTGGAATAACAATTAACCTTCATAAAAATAACATATATATATCAGTTATTATAGTCTATATGTATTTTATAATGATTTAGGTAATATATCCAAATGATCACATCAAAACATCTCAAGGGTAATATTAAACAATCCTTGATATTTGAATCATCATTGATCTAGTGAACAATCAATACATCTATGAATACCCAATAATCATAAACCTCTGGGAATATTATTAGATTATACATTCTATATATACTCAATAGAATTCCATAGACCAATAGCTATCTATGAAAATAGGATTTTGTATGACACACCCATATCAAATATAATAGATGATTGAGTCAACTATAAAATAGTGGTACCTAAAACTATATGTGGATCCATTCCCCCGAACTATAGGAATATTCTCAATAGAATAAATCCTTCTCAAACAAAATCCTAGATGATATGCTTCTTGACTCTTATTAGGGATAGTGTCCTACTAAAACATCATTCAATGAAACTTGTTATGAAAACATCAACCATAATCTAAATGGAAAAAAACCCCAATGTATTAATTGTTTGTATACTCATGTACACACCCTTGATCCTCAAATAGGTTGAGATAAGTACCAAATTGCTATCCATGAAACATTTTCATAATAACTCTATACATTCCAAAAATCCCCATAGGTATGGAACTCCTTTGATATATTCTCAAAATTATGGCAGATATGTGCTTACTGGCCACACTGGTAACACAAGACCAAGTATATCTCTCTTTTAATAAAATAATGGACCTACCCTTTCTAGTTTACCTTTCACCTGCATAGTAATACTGATTAAAACACAAATTCACCCTTCTTAATGACTAGATATCTTACTTGGTAAAAATAATTAATGCCAAAAATCATCATAGTTTCATATGCGTCCATGTATAATTCTATGACTAAAAATGACCTCTAAAAAAAATTTAAGAAAGGTATATTCATCCAGGATCAAATAGATTTCCTCAATACAACTAATCGAAAACAAACTTAAATAATCAAATCAATATAGAGTGATTGTATGAGTTGATAAAAATATAGAAAGTGACATAAATGGTCGATCATTAAAATATGCCTCTAGATTAATGTACTAAATATATATATTACTAATCACATATGTTGTTATAGAATATCATATTAGAGAAATATGGTATAATACCATAATATATATCCCTTTAAACTAGTATTCCATGACCTTATTTTCCCACTAATGCCTCACTAGTACTTGAAACAAAAAATAAGACTACATCACCCACAAAATAGGTGGTGTATCGAGATAATTGAACATTTATTTTATTTAATATATCTATAAATTGATAGCCTATGATACGAAATCACAGAAATTTATATTCTACATTTCAAACTCAAGAGTCACATCTGACATGGTTGGTTAGGCCCTCGGTGCCTCATATAACATAACCTATAAGACCTTTTTATGAGCATCTTTGAGATAGTAGTTTATTAGAGAAAAATTAATATAAGTAATCTCCATATCCAATTCTAATTTGGAATCCTTATCCACTCCCCTAGGTGCTCAAAAATATCTATCAACAATGGAATATAACTTTCTTGATATGAACTTAACTAAGAATACATTTATATCAATGGCATAACAACCAAATTTATTTTATGTGTTAATAAATAATCTCCACTCTAACCTAATATATACTATATGATACAACAGCTCCATAAAACTATCCTCATTTCTAGTAAAACATACACATTCTTCGGTCACGTAAAATCTCATAATGGGGAAATATAACAATAATTATATATCTTTGTAAAAAAATGAAACCATAGTTTAGTCATGTAGTTTTACACATGAATGTTATATGGAATAACTACATATATGCCTTTTTTACTCTTTAAATAACCAATACATGAATAATATCTATATTATTAGAGAATAATTTCAACCATAGGTATGAATATGCAATCTATGTGAACCCTACACATACGGAATGATATGTATAAAAATTCAATATTGTCTTCTTTAGTTCAGATTAAAAGCAGAAATTTAATTTATCAGTATATAAAACAATACACAATGAATTGAAAAAAAAAACAATAAAATCAAAACCTAAGAATAATATTTCCATTATTATTAGCAGAATCTATCATCATATATTTGTTATCTAATCCCTAGTGAGAAATACAAAACCTATCCTAAAAAATGTTCCCCATTTATAATATCTAACATAGTTTGAAATAAATAAGCAATAATTTGATAAAACTTTATAGAATCATTGACATATTCCACCTTAATAATTATTTAATAAGAGTTCCATGTACCCATTGTGTCCCTCACCATATGTCATATTCCATTGACTATTGGTGGAAAACAATATATAATTGGTGTATATAATATTCCACCAAGTATATATAACACAAACAATGTGGAAAAATAAAAAAAATAAAAACACTGTATTGTAACAGAATAAAAAATAAATATCACTATTATTTTTAATTCAATTATATATATCAATCGCTATTTTATTAATATGAACTAGTATACATATCCTACAATTCATTCAATGAAAATGGGTACTCACATGTGTATATATTTTATAAAATTTTCCAACAAATTACATGAGTAACAGAGATATCTATAACAATTACCAATTCCAAACCTAGTCTTGTAGCCAAATACCAACCACGATCTATCTGATTTCCATTAAAAGGAGAAAATCAATTCTTATTTTATAGTTATGATTCATAATTTTTTTCTGGAACATAGTAAGATGAACTTGGTGTGATTACTATAACATCCCAAGTATGTAATGAATTATTTATTTTCATATCTATGTCTCTTTATGAATTAGACAGTGTTTTAGAGGCTTAAAATGAGAATAAATCTAATCTTAAGCATGGAATACTCTAACATTTTTTAAAAGATTGTTTTACTGCCTTTTGATGGAAAACCATTTTTAAAACTAACTATTGAAAATTTGAAAAGTTATATTTGTCAAAATAATCTTATTATTGAGAATTGTGACATTGAAATTTACTTTGGATAAATTTTTGGTATTTTTCCGACAATGTTCATTTTTTAATGAATAGTGGAAAATACTGCAGTTTACTTCAAAACTTCTTTTTTCATCTAATTTAATTATATGGATAGATTATCTTTTTAGTTATTTTTAAATTTTAATTAGAATATATTTTTACCATTTAATCCAATTTAGGTCATTGTAATTAATTTCACTTTGGAATTGGGCATAAAGAAGTGTCAAACTTTTGATGGATATTGTTTAAAAAAACCCGCTATTTAGTTTGACAACAGGGATATTTTTAAAATTAATTAATGAAATTTTTGTGTTTTTAATTTGGTAAAATTTATTCCATGTTTGGAATCAGAATTTTATAATTATTAAATTAATACTCTTTTATTTTTTTGACATTATTAATTGTAACGACAGTAATTATCATTAATTATCATGATTAATTAGTAATCAGGTAGATAAGGGTAATAAAATAATATCATAATAAGGAAAAATGGACCCAACATGTGTCCTAATGCTACTGGTTGTGTCATGGCCGACCATGGGATGCCTTGTGCCAACTTAGGGACCCCATGGAATCACTTTTTGGTGATAGTGACACTTTATCATTTTATTTTTAAAGAAAGGAGTATATCATAAAAGAATGTAACACCTAAGTAAAACAATTTTAGTTTTGTCTGTGTAAACAATATCTTAGATTATAAATTGTAATTGGAAAGCTAAAAAATTTCCTACATCATATTATTTGTTTCATAATTTTTAGATATTAAATAAATTAATTTATTTATGACACCATGATGATGCAGCGATTACCTCATTAATGAACGATTTAAATAAAATGAAACGATAATGTAAAATATAAGGCATAAAATTGTCAAAAACCTATTGGATGGGTGGATTTAGAACCCTTATCACCTTATCCTAGAAATATTTCAATGGGGGGCCTTTAAAATCCTAAAATCATTTTATAATAAAGTAACTTTCCAAGAATTTTCAAGAGTGCCCCTCCTCCCTCTTATAAAAGGCCCCCACCTCTACCACCTTACCCACACCTCTCAAGTCATTGGCTCTGCCAAAATCTACTCATTTTATCTATACAAATCCCTCTCTTCATCATATAATCCATACAGTAGGCAGAAATCTCTTCAAGAAACCCTTTTGGTTCAAACCAAGGGGAGTTACCCGATTTAAAGGTAATGTCTTCTCTTATGTCCTTTTGTTTTATTTTGCTTCTCCAACCCCCTAAACTCTTTTTATTACTTTCTTTTGTAACAACTACGATATATTAAATATAATATTATGTTTTTATGATAATTATTAGAGCTACACTTTTACACACTTCAATATAATGGTTAAAGAACATACTGTTTCTGTGAATAGCGAATTTCTGCCTCACGAAACGATGATTGTTCAATCTTATTTTAAAACATTTCATAGAGGCCATTAAGATGTAATTATATTTATAGATGATATATATTAATTTTACTTTTTTTTTTTAATTATTATGTATTTTTATTTTATGGCATACCTTTATGGTTTCAATTATGGGTAAACGCGATAATTTCATTTTAGGAAGTGCGGACTACTGCCCCCTCAAAGTGATTTGATTCGTTAATGCAATATGTGGGACGTATAAGGGATGGAGTTAATGATATTACATATGATATTATACTTTAATTATAATATACCTTTATATAATTATGATTTCATTCCATTAAATACGAAATAGAAATAAAAGTAACATTCATGCGTACGTATGGCTTACCGTCTCCATGAATGGTGCATTTCATTTCTTACCTCTAATAGTTATGTAATATTATAAATTCATGTATATACTGGATATATATGATATATATGATATTTATATCATGTATATTATTCTGGATATAATGGATATTGTTCCACATGAAGAACTTGTAATTATAAGAAATTTATTTTTGACTCAAGTACCAAAGATCGACAAAATGACCGTTATTAACATAAATAATTACATAATGTTTATATCATGATAATAATTGATATAAAAGGAATAATGATCTTGAAAAAGGTTCTTAGTCAAGTTGAAATTAACTCTAGTTTATTATCCAGGATATTAAATAATGATCGAGTCATGTCAGACACGAGGTAAGGGATTTCGTCTCAATCTCCTTTCATTGAGGCATATTTTGTTTTATACACAACATTCTTTTATACGGTGTATAAACCCCTTTAGTTTTTACTTTTATTCAAAAGGAATCATTTTATAAAACTCATTTTACTAAACGACAAAAGGAATGTTTTTTCTTACATATATGGCGACAAGGACTTCTCCACCGTTGTGACCATTATTTGAGTTTCGGCTTCCTCTACAAGCCATAACATTTTTTTAAATAAAAAATAAATCCCATGTTTTACTTTTCTTTTATTTTGGTATTGAAAATGGTTTTGATAATGTTTTGATTATATCAATGTGTTGTATTGATATCTTTAGATTGAAATGTGGAAATGTTATATTTCCTTAATACATGTTTTATGTGATACGAATATGTTATGGTTGTTGGGAATTGTTTATGAAGACGGGTGGTTACATGATAAACTAAGGGAGGTTGAGCCCGATATAGCTCTCCAATGCATTGGGTAACGTGAAGGAGTTAAACTCCAAGGTTTCGCCGAAGAGATTTAGGGAATATACTGTGATGGGTATTTTGAACGTAACCATGAGGGTTACTCCCTAATTAATAATGTTATGAATGACTCAAGTTACCTTTATATCTAATGATTTCTATGAGTTATTCATGAATCTTTTGATTTCATTAGGTATGTTAAATTGCTTATGTTTTATGAGTAAAGTATGATTTCATTTATTCTTATGTATACATGAACTAATGTTTTCATTCCGTATTTTTATATCCCTTACTGAGCTTTTTATGCACATCCCAAGTTTTTTAAATGATTTTCATAGGTCAAGGGAAAAGTACATGATGTTATGATAGTGTCAAGGAAGTTTCAAGAAATAATCCATGTTTTATTTTAAATTTGTTTCCTTTGATGGGAAAAATGAATACTGTCTTTTATGTAACCACCTTGTTTAAATGTGGAATGTAATGCATGATTTATGATATAATTCTCTAAAACTATAAACCTGAAAATATCCTCAATGTTTATTCTTGTAATAAATCATGACTAAGTAATTTTTATGGCTAGGGCCTTATAGTTGGTATCAAAGGTCGGTTTAGATAAGTTTAGGCGTCGGAATTATATTAAATTATTATCCAAAAATATTTTTTTAATGGTAAAATTGAAAATGCTATAGCATTTGAAGATTACCATGTTGATTCATCTATGACATGTTTGTTCAGAATGGTTTTCCATAGAGGAAATAGGGAAGAAGTGCCTGGAAGGAATACCGAAGGAAATGACCTTCCGAATCAGCATCCTGAGACAGTTGGAATTGTAACTGAAAAGTTTGTTTTAGAAATTGCACAGTTGACTCAAACGATAAATGGTGGTGGTATCCATGGAAGAGATCATCCAGATCAACCGCAAAGGAACATGTCAGTGGTGGAACAATTCATGAGGCAACATCCCCCATCATTTAGAGAATCATCTGACCCGGTGTTAGCTAAAGGGTGGATTAAGGCACTAGAAAAGATTTTAAATGTCATGGGGTGTTTAGACAATCCAATGGTTAGTCTTGGTGTTTAACATTTGGAGGGTGAAGCACATCAGTGGTGGTTGATGGTTAAAAATATTAGGGATGCTGATGAGATTGATGCTCTTGACTGGGATGAATTCAAAGGTATGTTTCTCGAGAATTATTTTCCTAAGGTTGTTTGACTTAGGATGGAAAAACAATTCTTGTAATTGAGCCAAGAGTACGACTCAGTGGCTTCTTATGAAGAAAGGTTCACTTGATTGGCAAGTTATGCTCCGAATTTTATCCGAGACCTTGATAGTAAAATCAATCATTTTTACTCAGGATTAAAGCCAATATATCTGAGGGCATTGGCTTCTCGTGAGTTCAAAAGTTATTAAAATATTGTTTGATGTGCTGAGAAGGTGGAAATGGATTTTTCCAATGATCAAGCGTTCTATGACAACCAACAGAAGATGAGACCGAGGTGGAAGGAGAAAGGGAAGAATTATTCAAAATGGTCTGATTATAAGAAAACTAAATTTTCAGTTTGTGATAAATGTGGTAAATAGAATGATGGGGAATGTCTTTTGAATTTTGGAAAGTGCTACTGATGTGGTATGATGGGACATAAGGCTCATGAATGCACTGGAAAAGATCAGGGTGATGGTAAGACCAAATTGGATTTACAGTTAGATAAATGTTTCAAGTGAAATGATATGGGTCATTATTCAAACTAGTGTTCGACAAAGAACTAGAATGTTGGGAAGCAGTCAGACTACAAGCAGAAAGTGGTGTTGAAATCCTTTGCAACTACTTCAGTAGATGTTGGTCCATCAAATGAATTTGTATCATGTACTTTGTTTTTTTAGATTATGTCAGTGTGTTTTTTGATTTAGGTTCCACACATTCTTTCACCTCTAAAACATTTTCTAGTAAATTGGGAATACCATCTCAAGAAATGACTCATGAAATTTTGGTAAAAACACCTTGGGGAAATTTTGAGGAAAAAATAATTTATAAGAATCTTCCTATACTTATCCGTGGAAAGAACCTACATTCAAACCTTATTGCTTTACCTCTAGTAGAGTTTGATATAATACTGGGTATGAATTGACTCTCTGTTTACCATGATGAGATTGACTGTATATCTAAAGAAGTTTCTTTCCAGAAAGACTTTTAGTTTGTGTACAAGAATGATCCCTTGCTATTGATAACATATCAAGAGGCTGAGAAACATGTAAAAGATGGACATGAATGTTACCTTGCACATATTGTTGAAGGCAAAGGAACCATTTGGATTAATGATGTGCCAGTGGTAAATTAGTATCCTGATGTTTTTCCTGATGAGTTGCTTGGAATAATACCAGATCTAGAAGTTGAATTTACTTTTGATTTAGTTCCTGATGCTAAGACAATTTCAAAACCCCCTTATCGAATGGCTCAAATTGAACTTTAGGAGTTGAAGGATCAATTGCAAGATTTATTAGAGAAAGGTTTCATTAGACTTAGCACATCTTCATGGGGTGCTCCTATCTTATTCATTAAAAAGAAAGATGGTTCAATGAGACTTTTCATTGATTATAGAGACTTGAATAACAACACTATTAAGAAAAAATATCCTTTGCCTCATATCGATGATTAGTTTTATCTGCTCCAGGGAGCTCAGTATTTTTCAAAGATTGACCTGAGATCTGGGTACCATCAGTTGAAGGTAAAGGAAGTATAAATTTTGAAGACCGCATTTCATACAAGATATGGACTTTATGAATTTTTAGTAATTCCTTTTGGGATAACCAATGCACATGTTGTATTCATGGACCTTATGAGTATGATTTTCCATGAGTTCTTGGATAAGTTTGTGGTAGTTTTCATTGATGATATTTTTGTGTTTTCTAAAAATAAATAGGTGCATGAAAGTCATTTAAGGGTTATTTTGAAAACCTTAAAAGAAAAGAAATTGTATGGGAAATTCATCAAGTGTGAGTTTTGGTTGCAACAAATTTCTTTCCATGGTCACATTGTTTCTAAAGATTGAATAACTGTTGATCCTGTAAAAACAAAGGTTGTTGAAGAATGTACAAGACCCAAAAATGTAACTGAGATTTGTAGTTTTATTGGTTTGGCAGGGTGTTACCGAAGGTTTGTTAAACATATTTCATGGTTATCTAGTCCAATGATTTAGCTAACTCAGAAGGGTGTTAGGTTTATCTAGATAAAAGAATGTAATGACTATTTTCAGGAATTGAAAAGAAGATTGGTGAATTCTCCAGTTTTGGCACTACCATCCCGGAATGGTGAGTTTTGTTATCTACAGTGATTATTCATTGAAAGTAGTTGGTTGAGTCCTAATGAAAAATGATCAGATAATTGCTTATGCTTCACGTCAGTTGAAAACTCGTGATGTAAATTACCCTACACATGATTTGGAATTAGCTGTTGTTGTTTTCACTTTAAAAATACGGAGGCATAATTTGTATGGAGTAAAGTGTGAAACATATACCGATCAAAAAAGATTAATGTATATATTCACTTAGAAATAATCGAACATGATACAGAGGAGATGGCTAGAATTTATCAAGAATTATGATTGTATAATTCATTACCATCCAGGAAAAGAAAATAATGTGGCATATGATTTGAGTCGAAAAAGTAAAGCTTCATTAACCATGTTACGTTTGGAACGTGATCCATTGGTTAAGGATTTGATGAAATTTGGAATAGATGTTGTTGTTTTAGGATGTTCTTCTATTTTTTTCAGGTATCAGTGAAAGCTTCTCTATCAGAAAAAATTAACCAAGCACAGAAGCAAGACAGTGAGTTTCATAAAAAGGTAAATCCTGTTCAGAAGGGTTAGTTTCCTAAATTCAACATTGATAATGATTGTGTTTTGAGATTTGGGAAGATATTGTGTGTGCCTTGTGATTCATATTTGAAGAGATAGTGGTTATGTGAAGCTCATAATTTTCCGTTTTCAGTTCATCCAGGCAGTACTAAGATGTATAGAGATCTTTGGGAGTATTACTGGTGGGATTGAATGAAAAAAAGACATTGTGGATTTTACTGTGAAATATTTGACTTGTCAACAGGTTAAAGCATAGTGGAAGTTACTGAAAGGGATGCTTCATCCTTTACCAGTTCCATAGTGGAAATGGGAGAATATATCCATGGACTTTGTTGTGGGATTGCCAAAGACACCTCGAGGTAATAATACAATCTGGGTTATTATTGATCGCTTGACTAATTCTGCTAATTTCCTTGTTATACGAGATACTTTTTCCCTAGATCAAATTTTTCATTTGTATCTTAAAAAGATAGTCAGGTTACATGGAGTTCCCCTCTCCATTGTATCTGATCATGATCCTATGTTTACTTCTAACTTTTGGAAATGCCATCAGAAGTCATTGGGTACTGAATTAAATTTTAGTACAAATTTTCATCCTTAATCAGATAGGCAGTTAGAACGAACAATTCAAAAATTGGAGGATATGCTACGTGCTTGTTCGAAAGATTATCAGGGAATTTGGGAATTACATATTTCTTTGGTTGAATATTCTTATAATAACAGATTTCATTACAGTATATAGATGGCACCATTTCAGGCATTATATGGAAAGCGGTGTTGAACTCCAGCTTTTTGGGATGAAGTGGGTGAAAGGAAGTTTATGGGACCAGAATTTGTAGAAGAGTTGGCAGAAAAAGTTCAGCTGATTCAAAATCACATGAGAATAGCTCAGAGTTGGCAGAAATGTTAAGCAGATAACCAGAGGAAGGATCTTTCTTTTGAGGTAGGAGATCATGGTTTTCTCAAAGTATCTCCATGGAAAAGTGTGATGTGTTTTGGTAAGAAAGGAAAGTTGAGTCCAAGGTTCATTGGACCATATGAAATTCTGGAGGGAGTTGGATCAGTTTTATACATAGTGGATTTACCTCCGAGTTTATCTCAGGTACACAATATTTTTCATGTTTCAATGTTAAAGAAGTACATGCTAGATCCATCTCATGTTTTGAGTCCAGAGGTAGTTCAGCTGGAAGAGAATCTATCTTATGAGGAACAACCAGTCCAGATTCATGACCACATGGATCAAGTGATTTAGAATAAGGTGATTCATCAAGTAAAGTTTTTTTTTCAAAAACCACATGATTGAATAGGGAACATAGGAATCTGAAAACGCAATGAGGGATAAATACCCCCACTTATTCAATAAGTAAATAAATTGTGGGGAAGAAATTTTCAAAAGGGGGAAGGATGTAACATCCCATATATGTAAAGAATTATGTATTTTCATATCTAGGTCTATTTATGAATTAGATAGTGTTTTAGAGGCTTAAAATGAGAATAAATCCAATCTTAAGCATGTAATACTCTAATATTTTTTAAAATATTGTTTTAATGCCTTTTGATGGAAAACCATTTTTAAATCTAACTATTGACAATTTTATAAGATCTATTTTTTGAAATAAACTTATTTTTTAGAATAGGGACATTTAAATTTACTTTGGATAAATTTTTGGTATTTTTCTGACAATGTTCATTTTTTAATGAATAGTGGAAAATACTGCAGTTTACTTCAAAACTGATTTTTCATCTAATTTAATTATATGGATAGATTATCTTTTTTATTGGTTTTAAAGTTTAATTAAAATATATATTTAACATTTAATCCAATGTAGTTCATTGTAATTAATTTCACTTTGGAATTGGGCATAAACAAGTGCCAAACTTTTGATAGATATTGTTTCAAAAAAACCCGCTATTTGTTTTGACAACGTGAATTATTTTTAAATTAATTACTAAAATTTATATGTTTGTAATTTGATAAAATGGATTCCATATTTGGAATCAAAATTTCCAAATTACATAATTAAGACTCTTTTGTTTTTGGACATTATGAATAGTAATGATGGTAATTATCTTTAATTATCGTGATTAATTAGTAATCGGGTAGTTAAGGGTAATAAAATAATTTTATTATAAAAATAAATGACCCCAACATGTGTTATAATGATACTATTTATGTCATGTCAAACCATTGGATGCCTTGTTCCAACTTGGGGACCCCATGGAATAACTTTTTGGGTGATAGTGACACTTTAAAAAGAGAATATCACAAAATTATGTAACGCCTAAGTAAAATAATTTTAGTTTTGTCTGTGTAAAAAATATCTTAGAATATAAATATTAATTAGAAAGATAAAAATATTTCCTACATCATAGTAATTTGTTTTAATTTTTAGACATTAAATAAATTAATTTATTTATGACACCATGATGATGCATCGATTACCTCATTAACGAACGATTTAAATAAAATTAAAAGATAATGTAAAATCTAAGACATACACTTGTCAAAAACCTATTGGATGGGTGGATTTCGAACCCTTATCACATTATACTTGAAATATATCAATTTGGGACCTTTAAAATCCTTAAATCATTTTATAATAAAGTAACATTTCAAGAATTTCCAAGAGTGCCCCTCCTCCCTCTTATAAAAGGCCCCCAACTCTACCACCTTACCCACACCTCTCAAGCCATGGGCTCGGCCAAAAACTGCTCATTTTATCTCTCCACATCCCTTTATTCATCATAAAAGTATTACCTAAGACATAATTATCTTCAAGAAACCCTTTTGGTTCAAACCATGGGGAGTTACCTGATTTAAAGGTAATGTCTTCTCTTATGTAATTTTGTTTTATTTTGCTTCTCTAATACCCTAACTTCTTTTTATTGCTTACTTTTTTAACAACAACAGTATATTAAATATACTAGGATTTTGTTATGAGAAGTATTCGAGCTACACTTACACACACTCTCGTCTATTGGTTAAAGAACATACTCTTTTTGTGAATGGAGAATTTCTGCCTCACGAAATGATGATTGTTCAATCTTCTTTTAACACCATTAATGGTGGCCATTATGATTACACTATATTTATATATGATATATATTATGTTTATGTTTTTCTTATGAATATGTATTTTTCATTTATGGCATACCTTTATGGTTTCCATTATCAGTAAACGTGATAATTTCATTTTAGAAAGTACAGACTACCACCCCCTCAAAGTGATTTGATTCGTTAATGCCATATGTGGGACGTATAAGGGATTGAGTTAATGATATTATATATGATAATATACTGCAATTATAATATACCTTTATATAATTATGATTTCATTCCATTAAATACGAAATAGAAATGAAAGTAGCATTAATGCGTACGTACGCCTTACCGTCTCCATGAACGGTGCATTTCATTTCTTACCTCTAAATGTTATGTAATATTATTAATGCATGTATATACTGGATATATAGTATATATATGATATCTACATCATGAATATAATTTTGGATATAATGGATATTTTAACACATGAACAACTTGTAATTATAAGAAGTTTATTTTTGACTCAAGTACCAAAGATCGACAAAACGACTGTTATTAACTTAAATAATTACATAATGTTCATAACATGATAATAAGTGATACAAAAGGAATAATGAGCTTGAAAAAGGTTCTTAAAAAAGTAGATATTAACTCTAGTTTATTATTCAGGAGATTAAAGAATGATCGAGTTAAGTCGGACATGAGGTAAGGGACTTCATCTCAATCTCTATTCATTGAGGCATATTTTTTTTATACACAGCTTTCTTATATACGGTGTATAAACCCCTTTGAATTTTACTTTTACTCAAAAGGAATATTTTTGTATGAAGCGTTTTATTAAATGACAAAGGAATGTTTTGTCTTACGTATGCGGCGATAATGAATTCTCTACCGATGTGACCATTATTTGAGTTTCGGCTTCCTCTACAAGCCATAAATTTTTTTAAATAAAAAATAATTACCATGTTTTACTTTTCTTTTATTTTGGTATTGAAAATGGTTTTGATAATGTTTTGATTATATCAATGTGTTGAATTGATATCATGTGATTTAAATGTGGAAATGTTATGTTTCCTTGATGTATGTTTTATGTGATACGATTATGTTATAGTTTTTGGGCATTGTTTTTTAAGACGGGTGGTTCCGTGATAAACTAAGGGCGGGTGAGCCCGATATAGCTCTCTAATTCATTGGGTAACATGATGGAGTTAAACTCTAAGGTTTCTATAAAGAGATTTAGGGAATATACTGTGAGGGGTATTCCAAACGAACCCATGAGGGTTACTCCCTACGTAAGAATGTTACGAATACCTCAAGTTACCTTTATGTCTTATGATTTCTATGAGTTATTTATGAATCTTATAATTTCATGAGGCATGCTAAAGTGATTATGTTTTATTAGTAATGTGTGATTTTATTGATTCTTATGTATGGATGGACTAATTTTTTCATTCTTTATTTTTATATCCCTTACTAAGCTTTTTATGCTCATCCCATGTTTTTGAAATGTTTTTAATAGGTCTAGGGAAAATTACTTGATGTGATGATATTGTCTAGGAAGTGTCAAGAAACAATCCATGTATTATTTTAAATATGTTTCCATTGATTGGAAAAATGAATAATTTCTTTTATGTAACCAAATTGTTTAAATATGGAATATAATGCATGATTTATGATCTAATTATCTAAAACTATAAACCTGAAAAGATCCTCAATGTTTATTATTGTATGAAATAAAGATTAATTAATGTTTAAGGCTGGGGCCTTATAATTACAACTCATTATGACACCACTAATGTTTTTCCTATAAATCAGAGTAATTATATTTTTTCCTAGATAATAAGTGTTAATTATGTAGGAAATAGTAAATTAACAACATCTCAACATGTGGAGTGTTATAATTAATTATTGTTGGATGATACCTAATATGGATATTTCTTGAATGAGATAAAATATCAATGACTGTAACACACACATTGAAGAATAATGATAAATTACTCCTAACATAATAATAAATCTGATTGATTGGTCCCTAACAATCAATCATAGACAATGATGAATCACTATTTTAGTCTCACTTAATTAGTAATCTATCACTAATATTATACCATCGATGTAGGATAAATTCCTGGGTGAATTGTGTATTATCAATACTATGTGGTTGATATAAAAACACTATCCTTATGTAGATGTTGCAATAATGGTATATGACACACCATTGACTTATTCTCCCCTAATAAAAAACCGAATGTGAATAATATAACCCAACATAAAATCTAATGGTATATATGTTTATTCCATTACTTTTTATAAAAATTGAATGATAGATTACCAGCATTATTCAAGTGTATGAGATACCACCATTGAAAATATTTTGTTGCCTGAAGAACCGCTATATTCTATACAACCAAAAAATGAATGATAATTTATATTTATTTGTTAATTAGAATCCATAATGATAAAAATATCTTCTCATTAACAATCCATTCACATAGTAATATCAATGCCAACTGTACAAGACAACTCAACATTATCCAATCTTACACTTAGTTAAATCACTACCATGGATTACCCTAGAGAAATACACTAGGATCCTAGAGTACGTTATTATTTAGAGGCAGTCATCATGAGTCTATAATGATGGTTCCATGTTCCATTTTTTATAATGTATTGGATTAGTCTAGATCCTCATTATTATAATTGTCATAATTTATATTTCATAGGTTAATAGTAAGTCATATGTCATATGATATTAAACAATTTTTGAAAAATTTATAAAATTGGATATTCCTTGAATAAAAAAATGTTTACCTACTATATGAAAGACTTTAATTGGCCAGGAATTTAAATTTATTGTTTGGAAGTAACCAAATTAAAAAAAATAGACCCAACAATGAATTTTTGGTGACCTTATGTGTACTTACATAACTCATAAAGGATTCAACCTAGCCCATGAATAATAAAGTTACCAAAACATGAAAATAAGTGACCATGTAAAAGAAGTGACCATGTAAATAAAATAACTATAAAATGAAATAACGAACCAAAATATGAAAATAAGTGACCATGTACAAAAATAAAGTGACCAAGTAAATAAAAGAAGTAATGGTGCGAAGAAATAATGCGACCAAATTAAGAGAAGATATGACTATGAGAAAAAATCTAGTGATGACATGAATGAATAAACTGACAGTGTGGAAAAATAATTTGACAAAATTAAGAAAATAAGTGACTATTCCATGTTTCCTTTCTTAGATTCCATTGAATGTGACAATGTCAAAGTTGTTTTTAAGAAATTTCCATGCCATGTGATCATTGATAGTTAATGTGGAAAGTGGATATATGAAGTGAATGTGGAATGTTTACATGGAAAGTGAATGCGACAATTGATCATTAAAAGTATCTGGGTGCCCATGGATCCTTGGTAATGTAGAGACCAATTGACCTTGTCTTACTTGAGAAGTAGGGTATTTTGAAATCTAAAACAACTAAATTTTTGAAGTATAACTTATATTATTATCTCATATAAGAATATAATGTTTAAAAGAATTAAATTATGTATATCATCTAATGGATAATTATTGAGAAGAATGTTTTTATCAATTATAGTTACTCATAAGGAATAAGATCAAATATCTTGTATATGTATGGAGTGAAAATGAGATACGCTAATCAGAAATACTATACCTCCATAATATTATATTTTTTTAATCTCTCCTTGAAAATTCAATTCATTCATCTCAAGGATAAATTCAAAGATTGTAGATAAACCATATATGATAACATTTAAATTCATAAAATCATTATATTAATATCGCTTTTTCATTCTGTTTTTAGATTAATTCTTTAGTTGTGTTTTATTTTCACTGTTTATTATCATTCACATTGTTTGATACTTTACTAAAGGTTACTATTTACTATTTTGTCTATTATTTTACAATTATTTTTAAAGGATTAATTATGTAAGAGGTAGTAAGTATGCTAGACTATCATATTGAAGTAGTATTTTTTAAGACCCGGTCATGTGGTGGATTTTTTTATTTATTACAAAAATAAATTTTAGTGGTTTATTTCCATTTAAAGAGGACTACGCCTTGACAACATTTGAAGCCTCCAGTTTTTATTCCACTATGCTTTTTTTTGTTTTTTATACTCTATTTTTCTACCAAATTTGGTTTTTCAAAAACATTATAGAAAATAACCAATTAAATATTTACCTTTAATAAGTGTTTTATATTTTTTTTACACAAGTTATATTTTTTTTTGAAAGATAAATATGTTTTAAGAAATATATTAACTGATTTTTGAAATAAATATTGAGAGTCATCTAGAATGATTAAATTATAATATTTTATTATTTTGTTTAACTGTGATGTTTTTATAAATTGAGGAATATAAAAACAATTAAAAAAACATTTATTTGGAACACAATTCTTCCCCTCCCGTCATGATTTTTCACATTGAACAAAACAGTGTATCAGAAGGGTAATTTAGTTTTTAACTATGATAACATTTTCACACAAAAAATGAAAATTTAATTTTTTTTCTAAATTAATATCATTATGTATAATAGTTTATACTTTTAGAGACTAATAACACTATTCAAACTTATATATATGTCTATAAATTTTATAATTGGAATACATTGGCTAAAATACATATATTGAGCATGAGAATTGATATTAGAACTATAATAGAGGATAAATATGAACAGCCTATTGAAACTAGGGATGATTGAATTCATTAAACTATTCCTAAAACTGACTATGATTTTTAATTTATATATGTGTTATATTGTGCATTAGTTGAATATGAGTCCCTTAAAATTCACTCATGTTCTATTACTTATAACATTTTAGATTCACATATTGTGTATAATGACAGAAAAAAAGTATTATTTATTTTTCATGAGTACCTATAATTCAAAATAAAATTCATCTAAAATAAATATTAGTGAATTAAATTATAACATGGATATCAAATTCACTTAAATTATCAATACAATTCATGAACAATGCACAAAATTAGAAGACAAAGATCATGGGAAGCGATTGCGGTTAATCTTAAAATCTCTTGATAGGATCCACTATATTCATTATATAATCACATGATAGAAGTCAAAATCTATTGATGGATATGATTGGAAAACTCAAAATATACGTGGAAAAATTCAATGTAAAAAAAATTAATAAAAACTAAAAAGAAAATAAGCTTATTTATAATAATTTTTATCATATATGATGGGAGAGAGACAAAAAAATCAAAAGTTAGGATGAATGACCTTATGATTGTGGGGAGGAGATAGATTTTCTCAGAAAGATTTCTAAAAAGTTCAAAATGAAGAATAATGTTTTCCTGTAATCAAAGTACAGAGGAAAGTATGAAATATGTGGAGATTGGAAAAGAAAAAAACAACATATGAAGTTAAATTTTATGAATTCATGATGAATGTGAATATCGAAGCAGAATGAACAAATTAAAATATATGAAAATGTTTGATGATAGGGAAAACTGAAATAGGGATATACATAAAACACAAAGTGCCTCTGAAGCGAGTTCTAGAGAGTACAACTCAATATGAGAAGAAAACACTGACATAGAAAATATGAGTTTTATGATAATAAAATTTGAGGTAATAAATATAGTTTCTATATCTCTTACTCATATTTATAATATCCTTGAAAAATAAAATTATTATTTAAATAAAATCAGTGAATAATTATTAAAATATTAAAATATGATGAAATAAAAATTAAATTTACATAAAAATAAGAATAAAAATATAATGAAATGAAAAGACTTATTACTTTCAATTAAAACTGATTGTGGTGAACAAAACTATACGAATGATAATTTATTAAAAGAGAAAATTTAACATAATATTTCAAATGAGAAACATACATATGTTATATAAGGTTTTACTTCTATGAAGAAAACCCTTAATAGAATTTGTTGAATACATGTTCTACCTAAAACATATTATTTTTGGGTTATAAAACCGTCAATAAAAATGATATTTATTGAATCTATTATATTATAAGTTCAAATAGTTAATATACTATGAATAATATTGCTCAAGCCTAATGATTTTTATCAATACAATATAAACCCAAAAAAGATTATTTATAATATTATTTGAATTTATTATTAAATATGTAAATCTCTTTTTTAAATATATATTGATTCCCAATTTTATTATTACTAATTTCTATGGACCCAATAAAGTGTCGGTAAAAAAATAATTGATTGTTTGATTTTTTTATCATAATCCTTATTGAAGAATAACAGTATACACTTATAGTATTTGGACCATGGATGTTCTAGTAACATGCATATAGGTTATTCAAACTTCAAAATATTTGAAATGGTTTATGGTGGACATGTCACTTTTGGTGAATAAACTAAAGGGAAAACAACTATACATGGAAAATCAGTTACATAAATTATATTTTAATATTGAAAGACTTATTTATTGATGGTTTAAAATATAATCATGTAATAATCTCACAATTACATAATGATGGTAATTATTTAATTTTTCAAAACAATTTTTGAAAAATTTATGATTCCAAACACGATCTATTTTTAATACATTATTTAGTGATAATGTTTATGAAGATGGTTCTTATTTTTATTTTCTCAAACTATTTCATACTTATGTGATTCCCAAAAAAATATTAGCTTGGGTAAAGAAGAATAAGAAACTACAATATAAACTCTATTAGAATGGTAAATAAGAATGGTTTTGATAATGACCTTCCTAAACATGAAATCCAAAAAGATAATGTATGTAACCCTAATAAAAAATGGATACAACATATAATCCCTTTCAAATTGATTAAAGTGGTCTTAACTTCTAATACTTTATAGTATGTTAACATAGACTTTTCTGAAAATTATAGAGATTTTATATTAAACTCAAAAAATTGTTTCTATGTTATTTTAGATCAATTTTCTATATACACATGGAATTATTCTAGATCAAAAAAGATAATATTGTTCATATTTAACAAAATGAAAAACCAATTTTAAAATTAATACTTGACATAGTACTAAGACCTTATGTAGTGATATTTTCTATTTGATTAAAAATAAATAATCTTAAATTGTAGTCCCACAACATGTTTACAATGACAACTATTTTTCTCTTACTGAACCCCATTATAATTGTTTTTTAGAACCTAGTTATACGACTCTTCATGTGATTCCCTATACTATTCTCAATGTGTATGACCTACCTATTTTTTTCAAATAATGTATCTATAAATAATTTTATATTACCAAAAAATTTCTTATCATACTACATTTATTGAACACTCAATATGAGTTGTGGAATGGAAGAAAACTGTAGTTTGATACTTTAGAATATTTTACTACAATAAATTTATTCTCAAAACAATGAAATTCTTGAAAAAAATTATCTCAATGTGATGAAGGAATCTTACATGGATATTCATCCTCCAGTAAATCATATATGGTGTTTAATTAAAGTACCAATATTCTTGAATAATCCATAAATATAATATTAGGTTAAAAAGATCCACAAGTTCCCAATACCCATATAAAAAAATTGAAAATTATATTTCATATTTCAATATCATTACTTCAACCATGATGGATGAATCTTTTGTA
This sequence comes from Viscum album, assembly GCA_963277665.1. NCBI lineage: Eukaryota > Viridiplantae > Streptophyta > Magnoliopsida > Santalales > Viscaceae > Viscum > Viscum album. Next base: position 1,546,087,064 of record OY728123.1, read on the forward strand.
AAAACTTATATAGAAACTCACCCATTGATTAGGATTTGTTTAACTATACCCTAATGAAGAAGAAGATGTAATATGTAATATAATCCCTCTATCAATTTATTCTCATTTAGTCTATCCATTAAATATTATCATATGAAAACTATAATGAGGTATTTAATCTAGAAATTCAATTAGAAACATCATTGGACATCAATCCTTCATGTCACAACCTGAACTTATAAACACAACTTAAGAAATAAATGATGTCTTTTGGGTAATGACCATTTAGGAAGAGTTATATTTGTTTAAATGAAATAACGTCAGGTAACTACCAGAAAGAAAAATAAATACTAAAAATTGTTTCTAAGTGGTCGTTTATAATAAAATTTGGGGAGTATATCCAAATAATAAAAAATAAATATAAACTATTTTCACATGGATAAAATCATGAGTAGTGGATTGATTATAAAAAAATTCTCACTTGTATAAAGGCATGAATCAATTATAGGTATACTTGAATATGCAACATAGTTTAATTTTAAACCATATCCAACATATTTCATGAGTGATTTTCTTATTTGTTAAATAAATTAGATTGTTTTTTTAAACAACCCCTTAGATTTTAAAACCCATATTATAAAATTTATGTTCTCTAATTAACCAAATATCTCTATGGATTAAAACAATTTTCCTTATTTTGATATGATTGGATTAACTCATTTTTTATTTATAAAGCTATTTAAAAATGAATATCATATACAAGAATATTTATAAAAACCCTTTCCAATTATTTTTTAGAAGATAAAATTTATTATGATGATATTATTATTGGATCATCAAGAACTTATTTATGCAAATAATTATCTAAAATTATGAAAAAAATATAAAATGAGTTTAATATCTGACAAAATGTTATTCATTTGTTTTAATATATAAAAATATACTGAAGGAATCATATTAAATAAATTAAAATACCAATGTATTTTTATAATTTTTTGGTATTAATATAATTAAAGGTAGGGACACTACCCTACGTATAAGTTGAAAGTAAGATGTGGATGAAACTAGAATGTATTTTTACCTAACTACATATAAAGGTATGAGAGGATGTTTACTACACTTAACTATCACCTGACCAAATATTATGTTTAATGTGTGAATTTCATCACCTTTTTAGTAAAAATTAATTAAATAACATTTTTATTTTGTCAATTTTTTTTTAATTACCTCAAAGTTACAACTAATTTAGTATTGTTTTACCATAGAGTTTATGCATTAAAAATAGTTAGTTATTCAGATATAGATTCTAGTGTCTATAGGTTACATATTAAACGATTCTCTAGAGAATTAAACTTTTTAGGAATGTGAATAGTATCATGGTGTAGTTAAAAGAATAACTCTAATTCACTATCCATATTGAAGGTGAATACATAGTTGAAGGTAGTTGTTGTACACAAATGTTCTAGATAACAGACACATTACGGGATTATTAATATCAATTCATAAAAATCCGCCGGAAATTTTATAATATATGTTAAATAAACATATCTATAAATCATGTGTCATACTATAGAATAAATCATGTTGATGTAATACATAACTATTTGAGATACAATTTTCCCAAGTGTAATATAACTCATGAATTCATTGATACTGAAAATCATCACACTAATGTTTTTATAAATTATTTGAACACGTAATGAATGAAAAATATAATACATTAATTTAAAATGATTCATTATTCTATAATCATTCAATCTAATTATAGTTATTTTATTTTTTATGAAATTTTAATTATAATACTCATAATTTTTTTTACAACGCTTTCTATTTATTTATGATTTATTTAAAATTATTTGTATTATTGTTAATAAGTTTCTGTTAAGTTTAAACCATATGATCTATTAAATAAAAATGTGTTCTAGTCCATACATCTAGATAAGTAGGTATGACTAGTTTTTCATGCAGTATATATATTAACCATGGAGATTTCTCATATGGTCATTATACTCATTGTGAGCATTCACTCTTGCTGTCAGTGTACCTACTGTGAGTTTATATTCAATATACTATTGATACCTAATCTATGTTACTATGGGTACTATGTAATTATACCTATAATTACAATTTTTATGATTTTTTTGTTTTTTTGAATTACTTTTCTTCTAGTTCCTAATTACATTAAAATCTAAATGATTGAGTAAAATTAAGAATAAAAATGAATCATATATAATATTTTATAAAAATAATTATACTTTTCAAATCCCTATCTATTATCTCTTTCCTTCCATTGTTTTTATTACCTTCATATCAAACCCAAACCTCCATAAGTCTTATTCATAGTGTCATTTTAATGATGATAAAATGAGATTATGTTTCCACACTATAAAGTATATTTCATCATATAATGAAATTTGAAAATGATATAGGTACCTTGAGTGATGAGATTATTCGAATGAAAAATTCAGTAGATTATACAATATGATTAGAGAAGTAATTAGATACAGATTTGCTTATTTCATTAAAATAAATTGTGTAGAAATTGAAACTTTTGAATGGAAAGTTTGAGTTGTTTAATCAATATGTTAAACCCATTCATCCACAGTTGGTTAAAAAAATATTACCATATATAATTCAGCCCTATAAATAACATTGATACCATTAAGACAACATTGAGTGGAAAAGTTTATGTGTTATCTTCAAAACTATAGAAACATAGAGGAATCAAACCTCATTATGGGGATCATGATGACTATCAAATATCATATCATATAAATCATGTTCATTTACTCTGAGGCACCAAGAGTTTTTTCATTATATTCTAGATGATGAATTGTATTCTGCTTTGTTTTCCTAGATATGTCATGAGACATATGTCATATCAATTTAATACCTATTATATGTTTAATTCCAATAAATATTAAAAATCTATATCAACCATGTTGGAATGTAATGGATTATTTCATTAGGGGGAAAAATATGAGTTCCTCATATGAATTATTCATAATATAGTACATGTTTAGGAACATGAATGTAAATTGGATTCCATGGAGAAAATAATGGTTGGATGACTCTATAAATATATGTGGAAAAAATTATTATATCATGTATCCTGTCAAATAACATAATATTGCAGATCATAGCATTCAATCTAATGTTGTTTTTGAATATTCATTTGATGATGAGGTTTGTGATATTATGGATGTTGAGGAAGATGTGATGGAAATTATTGATCTTATTGATTAATTTATAATGTATTATGAGTATGGTAGGGATCCCTCTCTTATAGTGTCCTCTATAACCCTGAAGACTCTTCTAACCAAACCATATCATGAAAAAGATTAATAAGATAAATATACTTTTGATATAGAATTATTTTCCGATGATTTTTTTGATGAACCATAGTTGGATGGAGTTGGTGAATTTGATGAATGAAATGAATTTTCAAAAATGAATTCTACTCTAAGACATATGATTTTATGTACTCCTAGTTACAGTATAAGATATTCATATTATATGGTGGAAGAATTCCCCATGATTAATACTGAACAGATTGAATTATATTGACTCTGACGATGATAATGATCATGGAGGAATGCCACTTTATCAAGGTGGTCATTCCATCACTTCTATTTAGAGAACTCATGAAGGTTCCGGGATTTATGAGATTTATTCTCAAGATAGGTTTTTTTCCTTCCTTTATTTGACTTGGGTTACTTATGTACTTAGAGAGATATTTTTTCCAATTCCTATGAAATAAATTGAATGGAACATGTAAAATGATGTGTATTATCCTACTAAATATCCAATGTTTAGTGGTCTTTTAGTTGAGAAGGAATATGGTATAGAACCATTACTTTAGTCATTAAGGTAAAATAATTTACAGATTGAGGAGGAAGTAGACGGTAGGAATGTTTTTTTTTTTTGATCAATTTGTTCTTATACCTTATTCTATAACATTCTCATCCCATGTGAATAAAAACCATTTAAATAAATTTATATCATATCTAATGGGTGTTTTGAAAGAACATTTTATTTGTTTTAGAAATTATATACAACCAGTAATATAAAATTATATATATAGGTTAATGAAGTTATTAATTTTTTATTTTTATGAAATATTCCAACTCCAAATGGATTTCCTAGAAAATAAAATTTATGATTTGAAATCACAAGTATTAGATCTACATGAGAATATTTTAGATATTATGTCGACATTTAATTATAGATTTCTAAATATTGTGTTTTGGTCTTCTACATCAACTGATATTCCTTCATCTTCTTTGTCATGACCCGCCTTCACCAAAAGGTAAGAAGGGTTAGTAGATTGCCAGACCCTTCCTTCCTTAAGTTAAAGAGAGATAATGACCCCCGAAACCCACCTTCAATAGGTCCCGGAGTGGCGACCAGCACTAAGGGTATAGAATCTCTCACAAAATAGAAGGAAATTCCCTTTTTATTCTTATAGGATCGAGAGATAAGATACTAACCCCAAAAATATCGAATCTAAAAGTAAAGGTAAAGCCAAAAGTAAACCATTCCCATATTCATGTTCAAAACTAAAATATACAAGCCACAAAAACTCCAAAGGTAATGTACCAAGAAAAAGGAAAACGACAATAGAAACTGCCCCAAGGTCCGAGCTAGTACGGTCCCACACGATCCCTGAATTCCTCCTAGAAACCTGAAAACAGTTTTATATACGTAGGATGAGCATACAAATACACTCAGTAGGGAAAACCAAATACTCACGTGCACAAGTGGAGAGGCATTCTAATGCACTATGGGAAAAGAAAAAAAACAAAGCACCTAGCAAGGAAAAACTATCCACCAAAGTCTCACTAAGGCCCACTCCCCAAATAACACAAGGCGTGTAATGTATAGTAATAGAACATCGATATTTGGGTACCCTGTTCCACATTCCCACTGGTTATTAAAGACATCCTACACATCAAACCAATCCCGCCATTCTCACCACATTCCCACTGCCAAAACCCACCCACACACACCTGGGCCATAACCTCACCGTTGTACCACTGCCAAACCCCGCCTGCACAGACCTTGGCCATAACCGTTATCCCTCCCATAGACACCTGGGCCACAACCACCACGCGTAACCACACCCGCAAACACCTAGGTCAGAACAACTACTACCACACCCGAAGACTCCTGGGCCTCATCCCAAAGACACTTGGGAAACAACCCACCTAGAAACACATGGTCCAACCACCACAACTACCCTGCCTGAAGATTCTTGGGACGATAATGGACTTCAAGCCACCACAGCCTGCCCGAAGAGTGTTGGGCTATTCAGGAAAGGGAGCCGAAAAGGAGTTAATAACCAGCCACTCGTAGGAGTGTTGGGAAAAAATCCCTCCCCATGAAATGGGGTGTTCGGCACTAAGTGCTCAACTTGGGAGGGGCGCAAATAAGAAAATAAAATCTTCTGATATATGTATTGGTAACAAACACTCATCCCAACCTAGGGGTTCTAAAACCTAAGCGCTAACACCCTTGTTACAATTCATTCACTAAGAAGCCACAACACTAATGGCCATGTCACAACTCATTCCCAAACTAATTCCCCACTCAACCATTCTTGTTTTCATGTTCATGTGATCCCATTAGGGTGAATTCTGCACTACCGGGCAACTAACAGGAATAAACACAACCTAGAAAAAAAAGAAACAGCCAAACAACAATTTAGGCATTCACACCCGGTTCTCTTGTAAAGTCACAACAACAAAGGGATAAGTGTGATCCCTCAAAGTATTGGAACCAAATAAAACATCACAAAAGGGATAAGTGAGATCCCTCAAAGTACTGGAGACAAAGAAAACCTGAGACACAACCCCATGTTCCTAATACCAGGAACCTACCATTTCTCAACTATAGAGGATTCCACCCGATTTCGTGTCACTACAGAGCAACCACACAACTTCAAATTCACAACCAACAACCATGCCACAATAGAGGATCCCATCCCCATTCACATCTTCCCACAAGCACTAGGAAGAACAACACACCCACCTATAAACAGAGTGGAAAGCATCCAGGTTCAAGCACATCTTTCATTATGTTCTTCATTCTGTTTGTTAACAGGGGTGGTCACACAGAGATTCTAGTTTTACTGAACAAACATTTAAACCAACTGAGTTTACGTGATTAACAAATTTCCAGTTTATGTCATTTAATCAACATAGAAGACAAATGTTCCTTAGTGTGCAAGGAAAGACCACCAACATCAATGATTTTCAGTGAGCATAGGCCTGCACAATTCAAAACACATACTAAATAATAGTAGTACAACAGAATAATCGATCACACCTCCCCTTCATTCTTTAACAATAATTTCATTATCTTCATTATGTTTGGTTTAATCAATTCCTACAGTGAAAAAAGCATACCCACCCCGCATGATACACAGAAAGGAGAGGTGAAGGAAAACCCTACCTGATTGATCAATGATCGATGTTCTTCTCCACGCACTAAGAATCAGGGAAAAGCACAACTCACATGGGAGGGACGTCAGGAAATCCAAACGCACTAAGAAGAAAGAAAGGCAGCCAAGAGGAAGAAGAAAGAAGAAGAAATTACCGTGAGATATATTGATAAGATTCCATTGTTAAGGGATATGGGTATTTAAGCGGATTTAAATTCAGATCATGGTTCCCCACGCGGTTGGGTGGTTACACACGACGGAATTAATTGTTTTTTGATTATCCATTGAGGAGGTTCCTCATGATTTCATGGGTATTAATTATGGGATTTTGAATGGCTTTGAACCACTTGAAAAAAAGTTGAAAAGCCCAAAAGAGTCGTTACGGGAAAAACTGTAGAAGAGAATCCCGACAAGGCTGGGTGACACCGATCGGTCGCGCCGATCGGTCACGCCGATCGGTCGTGCCGATCGGTCGCGCCGATCGGTTGCACCCCGAAATGACGTCCTACCACCATGCTGTCACCCATAGGATCCATAATTTGGCAAAGGGATGGACCGTGAGGGTTTGGGTCATCACATCAGATACCTCTCAAAGAATTATCGCCCTCGAGAATTTAAAACCAAACCTAATGAAAGGAGGGGGTGGGGGTCCGAACAACCGACCCGGAAGATACCTCTCAAGAGTGAACACGAACAATTAAAATCACTGTAAAACAAAGAATTAAACTATCCGGTCATGTGGTAAGGGGTTTCCCTTCCTCCGTGTTAAGATACTATCCGCTTTGGGAAGCTCTGACTAACCCGCACAGGTTTAGGCGCATCCACTCTAATGCGTCTTAACTAGGGACTAGGTCCTCCCCTCCCCACATCTCAGGATACTTCAGACACATCCACATAAAAAGGGAAACCACGGAATCCATAGTTAACAAGCTAAAGCATTCTGTCACAACAAGTACAAAACTCAAAACAACTCTGGGTACTTGGCACGTATTTGTGCTTCCCGTTCCCAGGGACTTTCCTCAATCCCACCATGCCTCCACAACACACAAACCAAAGGAATGGTTTGTCCACGAAGCACCTTCTCCTCACGATCCTTGATCATCACAGGTTGCTCCACGAACGTTGTATTGTCTTAAATATCTAGCTCTCCCCATTCAAGGACGTGTGAATCGTCATGAAGATACATATGGAGCTGGGACACATGGAAGACGTCTTGTATCCTCAGTAGCGGTAGTGGTAACGCTAGCTGATAAGCTACTTCTTCGACCCGCCGCAACACATCGAAGGGTCCGATGAATTCGAGAGATAGCTTGCTCCCCCTACTGAACCTCTGTTTTCCATGTCGAGGGGAGACCTTCAAGAACACATGGTCCCCAACCCCGAACTCCAAGGGTCTCCTCCTATTATCAACATATGACTTCTGTCGGTCCTGTGCCACCTTCATCCTTTCACGTATAAGCTGAAACTTCTCTGTCATGCTCTTCACTTATTCCGGGCTAAGAACACTCGCTTCCCCAACCTCATTATAAGGCCCCACTATAAGGCCCCAGCCTTAAACCTTACTTAATATTGAATTAAATGAGTGATTCACATTGAGGATCTTTTCAGGTTTAGAGTTTTAGAGAATTAGGACATAACTATTACATCTCAAAAGATTACAAAGTAGTCGCTTCTACTAAATTTCCACAAAATAAAAACTCTTAAAAAGAAACATGTATAGTTCCATGTTTTAGGTAGCATGACTTTCCCTTGATCCCATCCTTGGCCCTATTCCACGCTAAGTCCTGTGAAAAACATTTCAAAAACTTGGGATGAGCATAAGAAGCTCAGTAAGGGATACACAAAGAATGAAAACTGTTAGTTTTTCAAAACAACAATAAAACCATGAATACTTTATCAATGTAATACTTTTCACCTTCATGAAGTAGTAAAAACTCTTCACTGAAAAAAAAAGTATCATTACTTACCTTTTTGTAACCAAAGGATTACCATAAAACCCATATAAAGAAAACATAAAATATATAAAGGTAACTTGGGACATAAACATACTTAAGTGGAATAACCATACGATCAACTTCCACACATATCACTTAATGGAATAGCCATATGGCCAATTTCCATACATACTTAATGTAATATCCATACGGCCGACTTCCATACCCAATGCATTGGAGGTTATAACGTAACCACCCGTCCTGGTATTCATGGCACCACCCGTCATAATGTCCAAGTACCATTATTACACATAAAATATGGAAAATATAAACATTTCAATAACAATATTTCATTTGTAATCACAATAAATAATTCCCAGATATTGAATTAATCAATCCATTTTCAAAAACCATTTAAAAGAGATTTTTGAATCAAAGTGTCCCATACCACTTTGAAGCTTTTAATGGAATTATAATTTTAAAACATTAATGTCCATATAAATAAATACTGAAAGCAATTTTGAAAACATGGACATTAAAGATAAATATTTAGAATAATAAATCTTTAAAACATTTAAAATGATATTTTTGTTAAAGAGTTTTTAACAAAATGAGAGACTCTTGAATACAAATAATAGCGGAATAACATTTAATCCGAACTTTATAATATCATGAGAATAAAAGGATTCATGATATAATATGTCAAAGGATAGTATACACACTATATAAGAGTTAATTGGTGCATAACAACAATGAAGTCTCAAAAGAAATGTAAAATGAGATGAAATCCATTATAAAGAAGGTATCCTTAAATTAAGGATAAATCAATCTCATAATTATGTGTGACAAATATAAATACACCCAATATAAGTGGATATTAAGTGTAAAACAATCAAAGGTTATTCACACATATTCAAAGGATGACATATTCAATAACTACATTTTGAACCCAATGAAATCGAAATTGGGTTAAGAAGTTCCCTTGGTAAAATTCGACAGCCTAACGGCGTCACATCTAAAATTCAGAAAATGAGTTGATGAGAGATAAAAAGGGAATCTCATCACTTGGACATAAAATTTACATCAATCAGGATATAGAAGAACATATCCCAACATAATAGTATGTGAATTAAAAGACATAACAAACGAAGTCTTTTAAAAAGAGGAGGGTGAAAGGTTCCCTTACCGACTTGGGTATCTTTCGAAACATACGACCCGTGAAAGAAGGACAATACATCATTGATGTAAATACTCATAAATGAAGTAATATTACACAATGAGTAAAATAATGGTCAGTACATACACCACTCAAAGGAAATTGTGGCAAATGTAGCATAAATCTCACGGGAATAAAAGTGAGATGAAAAATCACTTACGAAAACTCGGCAGCCTAACGGCGCCACTTAAAACTTCCAAAAATGGATTGATGAGATCAAATAGGGTATCTCATCACATTACAACAAAATTTACAGTAAGAGGATTATGAAATAACAACCCCCATCATAACAAATAGGAGCTTAAAAGAAGTGACATAAAGGGGAGTACTTAAAAAGAAAGAGAGAGGTTAGATCTCTTACGAAAATTCGGCAGCCTAACGGCGCCACTCAAAACTTCCAAAATGGATTTATGAGAGTGAATAGGGTATCTCATCACATGAACATAAAAATTACAGTAGGAGTAATATAAAAGAACATCCCAATCATAAGAAAGATGAGTTTAAGAGAAATGACATAAAAGAGTGTACTTAAAATGAAAGAGAGTTGTAGGATCCCTTACCTCGGGTCCGACTTGACTCGATCGTTCTTTAATCTCCTGAATAATAAACTTGAGTTAATTTATACTTGATTAAGAACCTTTTTAGAGTTCATTATTCCTTTTATATCACTTATTTCCATGTTATAAACATTATGTAACCAGTTAAGTTAATAATGTTTGTTTTGTCGATATTTGGTTCTTAAGTCGAAAGTGGACTTCTTACAATTACATGTTGTTCGTGTGGTCAGAGGTTCTTTATATACAGAATGAAATTCCTGATTTGGATATCATATATATCATATATATCCAGCATATACATGTATTTATAATATCACATAATCATTTAGAGGTGAGAAATGAAATGCACCGTTCATGGAGACGGTAAGCCGTACGTACGCATGAACGCTACTTTCATTTCTTTCTCATATTAATGGAATTAAAATTAAATGAGAGGTATGTATATTTTAAATCCAGAATTATATTCATCATTTAGATGTATCATTCATTATATATATCCATTATATACATATACTTTTAATAGTACATTACATTTGGGGATAAGAAATGAAATGCACCGTTCATGGAGACGGTAAGCCGTACGTATGCATGAACGCTAAATTCATTTATATCTCATACTTTAATGGAAAGAAATAATAATGATATAGAGGTATACTATAATTCCAGTATAACATCATATATAATAACTTTAAATCCATCCTTTACACGTCTGTTGACGCTCCTTTCGTCACAGAATCTAAAGATCGGAAAAGGGAATATCTGAGCTCAAAGTGATTCAACCTTTGAAGAAAACATCAAAAATCGACAAAGGCATGAACAAAGGATCGACAGTAACTCCACCGCGCAAGTTTTATCACTGTCGCGCAAGTACACTTGCGCGACACCCTTGGTCGCGCAGGTGACTTGCACGACCTAAGTGGTAACCGCCCGGTAACCGCCCGGGGTCTTCTTTTGCCTATAAATAGACCCTGTGGGCCTCCCATTCGTGAGGATCTTTTTCCAGAAACTCGGATTGAAGCTCCCGATGCCCAAGTCTCTTCTCAAATCTTCCGGAACACTTCTAAGGTAATTTCTTACCTAGAATGGAATATCTAAAGAGAAGAAGGAAGGCCTAAGTGTTGAAACTTATCAAACACTTGCGCGCCGACTTATTTCCTTCAATATAACTTGCGCGTCCCTTTTCTGGAAGAACCTCAAGAAAATTCTAAAGGGTTTAAAAAAGAGTCGCTCAAGTATTTCAATACTGGTTGAAAATCGCGCAAGTACACCATGTGCCGCGCAAGTATACTTGCGCGACCAATACTTGCGCGCCGCCGCAGGACTTGTGCGCCTTTCAAGACTTGCGCGCCCCTACCTTTTTGGGTGCCCATATTGCCCATTTTACCCCTCTTAAGCCATTTCACCTTTCCTATTCAAGATTCAGTCTTCAAGATACTCTTCAAAGCCATTTATGGCATGATTTCTTGATTTGACATCCTTGTCTGAAAGGAATTCTGTGAAATATCTCTCAAAACCTAGTGATTTAAACATCTTTATGTCACCAAAGATTGAGAGTTCATTCATTCAACCTCATCCTTTAAGATGAGAGAATCCTTAACCTGGGTCTCCTTTTCAGAAATAATCCCTAGTTATAAGTTCTTTAATCTGGGCATCCTCCTTAGGAGTAAGCCCCAAATTCTTAAAGTTCCCAAACATGGGCATCCTCCTCAGGAGTAAGCCCCAAACTTTAAATCCTTAACTTGGGCATCCTCCTTAGGAATAAGCCCCAATCCCTAAATATGGGCATCCTCTTCAGGAGTAAGCCCCAAACCAAGTCCCCTAACATGGGCTTCCTTCTCAGGAATAAGTCTCAGTCATAAATCTGGGCATCCTCCTCAGGAGTAAGCCCCAAACCTTAATCCCTAACCTGGGTCTCCCTTTTCAGGAAGAAGGCTCAGTCATAACCTGAGCTTCCTTCTTAGGAGTAAGCCCCAAGTCCCCTAACCTGGGTCTCCTTTTCAGGAATAAGACTCAGTCATAATCTTGGGTTTCCTTTTCAGGAGTAAACCCCAAGCCCCCTTAAATTTCTCTTAACCAGTCCTAATTTACCCTTGATTTGGGTTTCCTTTTCAGGAGTAAAACCCAATCATTAGTCCTCTCCTAACTTGGGCATCCTCCTTAGGAGTAAGCCCCAAGATTAGAGTATTCAAATCTCCATAAAGCACATATACCTTTATGGACCATGTTCTTGGATTTTCTCCCTAAAAGTGAATCCTAAACCTTCATCTATCTGGGCAGTCATACATACCTAAGCCCCAAACAATTTCTTATGATTGCATCTTTCATGGCACAATTGTCTAATTTTTACCAATACCTCTTGTTTCTCACACCGAGCATGACTCACGTGAGCTTAGAGTGTAAAAGTAATTATGACATTCTTCTTTGAGCCATCAATTATAAACATCATACTCCATTACTCGAACTACGTGGGTTCTGATTCCTTTTCCAAAACAAAGGATACGTAGGTAGCCCATTTATGGGTTCGATCCCAACTTTGAAATAATCTCTGTCCTTCTGAATGACGATAAACTTCAAGTGCCCCACTGAGTGGCTTTAAAACCAGCCTGGTCATCATAATGACCAAGAGACTTTTATATAAATGTTTTGAAGGATACCATTGACCAAGAATCTCTAAACAGATATAGATGATTCTCTATTGATGAAGAACCTCGAATACATATAAAATATTCTATAAATTTCTTGCATATTTAATCATTGATTGTTAAAAATAAAGGAAAGCACATTTTATACTTGGTAATGTAATAAGGATTCACGAACATAACTTAAATCTATAAAGAGAGTCCCGGAGTAGACAATAATTCCCCTCAAAAAGGTGTGATGAGTCCGACCTCCCATCCTCTCGACCAATGCAAATTCCTAATCCTCATCAGTCCACAAGCTAATGAGTGCCTACCTTTGGAAAGTGGGTCCGAACGGATGTGGAATCATTGGATGTTTCCGGTTCTACGAACAAACCCGCTAGAAACCGATCAGAACGTTTGAATCTCCCGTCCAGGAGGTCATCCCCGAAATCCGTGCGAAACAAAAATGGTGAACCCGACGTGAATCCTTAACCAAGTTGAAGTGATATTCTTCTTATTTGTTAGGCCCCTTGGGCCAACAAAGCAATCATTGACATGTGCTCATCCAAAAGATGTAGTGGCCGGATTCATCTTGATTATGTCTGTTATATGGAACAGGCACTCTTTTCTCAAGATCTTCTGCAAAATGGCTTTTCTTAAATTCACCTCTGTGAATACTACTGCTGTGAGCACCTCTACTGTGAGGTCTACTGCTGTGAAAACCAATGCTACTACTCCTGCTGGAACGTCGTCCGCTCTGAGGATGACATCACCAACTCAGCATCTTCAACGCTGGGTTTCTAATGCACTGGTTAAGGAGTATCGTCGCAACGGTACTATCCCAACTCTGGAGGCCGCTCGTCAAGCCCTCCAAGTTAACAACTCTACCTGGTCGTCCGGACAACGGCGGCCAGCAATCAAGAAGCAGACGGTGCTGACTACCGTCTCCAACCGTTTCGGGTCGTTATCCCTGGAACGCAATTTCCATTCACTCCCTTACTCTGAGGAAGTGAATGAGCAGGTCCCGCAGGACCTTAATTCAAAAAGACAAGAGTCCTTCTCAAGGGCTCCCACCAACAATCGCCGCTAGACTCGTGCGGTAGTGCGCCCTCAACATGATGAGGGTACCGACTCCAGGCATTCAGCTCAGGTTCCTCGAACCCGAGTAGGCAAGATGAACCGCCAGAGACGGAATCCGGTTAACAATAGGCAGGTTGTCATCTCTGCCATCTCCGGAGAAGTCCACCAACCTAACTTGGTGGCAAATAATGAGCAGGCACAATCACCTGCCCGTTTTAATTCCGTTGTCCAGCAGACTCGTCTGGCAGCATCAAGCCGATCCCGCCAGGCAATTCCGGCGGAGTACCATAGGCAGGAACATACACCTGCTTATACATCACCAGTTAGTCAGCAGGCTCGTCTGACTACATATGATGGATCTCGTCAACCGCGTTTGGCGAAGTGTAATCAGCAGGCACATACACCTGCTAATACTAATCAAGCCTACCAACAGTCTCGCTTGGTAGCACACGGAGAAGTCAGTCGGAAAGTTCCGACGACAAACAGGAGGCAGACTCAACTCTCTGCCTCCACACTTGAGTACTGTCAGGATTCACTGACAGGAAAAGGAGGACAGGAGAAGGCACATACACCTACTCCAAGACCGGAATGGACGTATATCCCCGTTCCGGCGGCTGAAGTCACCAAACATATTTTGTCAATGGTGAAAGAGTAGAAGAAAATTCCTGCTCATATTCTGGATGCTTTCCAGGATATCATAACAGCTTAAGCATCATCACAGGGACAGACACATAAATCTATCCCTAGAAATGGAGTGACACATCAACGATTCACTCTGGAACAGACACACACATCTGTTCCAGTCCAAGAGGGTTATGGGGCATACTCCCCCATATCATACGGACAACCAAGTCAGGCACATACACCTGATTTGAGTGGAGATCGTCAGCCTAACCTGACCATATTTCCTGATCAGGCACATACACCTGCTCAGAGCAATCACTTTCGTCATCAAGTGGTTTCTAAAGCGAGTAAGAAGGCATCTAAGAAAAAGATCCACCCAGCACAGTCAGGAGATCAAAGGACAATCTGTAACCAAGCCTTGCTCGATGCTGGAGTTCTTGAAGCCCTCAGACATTTATCTGTCGGAATTCAAGATTCTACTCCCTCAGTTCCCAATAACAGGAACATTAATTCTGAAGTTCTTCAACAGACACTTCCTCATGAATACTTGCTTCATGAAAATTCGGTCAATCTTGAATTTTCTTCTTCAGATGAGAGCCACAGGAACCCTCTGTGTGGTCAGAAGACCAAGGAGCAAGAGATTTCATCTTTTGTTGTAACCCATCATGACGGTCCTCCTCATGGTGATGAACTTCGCTGCGAAAGTCCTCTCCGCAGTAGTGATTCATGTTGTCTCGAAAATTCTTCAGAAGGAAATGTAGTGACGAGAAAGCCCTCCTATCTCGAGGCACTTGAAAACGTAAAACCAGTCATGTTTGATGCTTTACTATCGGCAGGTGAAACTCTTTCTCTATCAGAAGATAGCCTGGGGTTCAGGTTATTCTCCAAACCATCCCTGGGTCATTCATCTTCCAGCATAAATAGTGATCTCTCTACCAATCTTGTTGAATCCGATGAAGCAACAAGGAAACACCAACTTTGGTCAAAACAGGTAGAAGAATCTTCATTTAATGATAAAGAGGAAATGCTGAACATGAGGAAAAAATTGGCAAAAGGTGAAGTACCAGTCATGTTTTGGCCTTTGGCTGACTCCCAGTACGACATTCCAAAGATGTTGATGGATGATGGAATCCATGATATTCGTCTCAACATATGGAAAACTCTTTGTCAATTAAAGAAGAAGGTATTATCTTACGATGAATATGAAAATCATCTTAAGATAATAGAAGGGTTACAATGTCATATTGATTTGGCATCTCTATCAGTCTCTCGGTATCCGAAGGCTGAAAAGCAACAGAGAACCCTTCAACGTTCATGCCTTGGCGCATTAAGAAGATTGCGTCAGTTAATTGCCAATGATCCATCTGATGTTCATATCAGAGGATGGGGTTTTCATGGAGCACTACATTTCACAGTGCTTTCAAGTCAGCAAAGCCCGCCAAAAATGGTCTCATGAAATGTTATTGCCCCTGGCCGGCCACAGTCAATGGGCTTTGTTCATAATCAAAATTTTGCTCAAGAACAGGCTTCAACTAGTTCCTCTCAAAATCAAGTATATAGAGAACAAGTTGTTGAATTTCTCCTACATCAAGCAGGCGAGAATATTGCACAAGCCTCTCGTCTGGAGCAAACACGTCATCAAATGACAGAAGTTTCGGAAATCATCCAACGGTCTGTTGAACCAGGTGATAAAAGTGGATACAGGTTAATGCATCCAGCTAATTTCCGAACTAAGATTCACAAGATCAAGATAGATTTTAAAAAGATCTCAGACATAGCATGTCAAGAGACACCCCAGCTTGCCAGACTGGGGACTTCTCTAACCCAACCCTCAGAGTCAACAAATGGGATTCGAGGAGTTGAGCAGAAGCAGCAGGAACATCCCCAGTCCACCGGACTGGGGACTTTTTCAAATCCTCAATCCCTCCCTCAGAGAAAGTCAGTATTCTCTCGATTAGGGAATAAGCCTCAAGAGGAACGAAGAGCCAAGCTATCAGGAGATTCTCTCCAAGTGACGGTTCTCCAAGAAGTTCCTGAGGGATCAAGTCAACGGAATGCCATGTCTCATCATGGACATAGAAGAAGACAATATCACAGAAATGCTGATAGAAAGGATTCCATGCAATATGCATCCATTAATGTCATCAATGCCATTGCTGCTGATTCACCAGATGAGGCTCAATCAGAGGGATCAGATGAAGAGGTTCCTGCTCAAGAAGTTGCGCACACAGACCTAAATGAAGAAGGTGTGCGCACACGTAATCAAAGGCTTACCCAAAATCTGGGTATTCCTTCAAGTAACCCACTTCCCCCTCTCCGAAAAGGATCCAATAAGGGGAAAGGAAAGAATCAGGTTACTTCTCACCCTTCCTCTGAAGGAGGTCAATCGCTCTCATTAGAGCAAAGGTTTGCACAACAGGAGGAAGAAATGAAAGAATTAAGAAGGTTGAATGCAGAACTACTTCAGAGTAGTCTTCTTCTTAAGAATGCTGAAGTCCGACAGCTGAAGGAATTTGTTGTAACTACTGAGATGGATCAGGAATATCCTCCTTTATTAGTACACCCTCAGAGGTCTAATCCTACGGGTCAAACGCAACAACGGTTGGCAGCACTACCATCAGTTGCAGCACCAACCATCACGTCTATCCAAGCTTCATTCATTGCACCTACCCAAAACCAAGTTCAACCTGATGTTTCTCAAAAGTTAATAACTACTATTGAGTCATTAACAGCTCGGTTAGAAACTATGGAAGGGAAACGGGCGCAAGTTCAACCTGAAAAGAAAGTTTACCCTGAATGGGTAGATTCAATTTCTCCTCCATCCAGTTTTGGAAACCCTGTTTTCCCTACTTTCAATGGATCAGGCGACCCTGAACAACATTTGACGCATTACGTGTCTTGTTGTGATCCTATGATGGGAACTCCGGAGCAGCAAGAAGCAGTGAAACTCAGATGCTTTGTGCGAACCTTGCAAGGACCAGCTTTTGTCTGGTATACAAGCTTGCAATCCCGGTCAGTCATCGGATGGGAGGATCTTCGTCAAAAATTCCTTCTTCAGTTTAGATCAACTTTTCCAAAAACGACAGTTTTCGATCTTACAAACTCCAAGCAAAGGGAAAATGAAAGAGTCTCTGATTTCATTGCGCGTTGGAAGGGATTAACGTATTCCCTGAGTTTAGCACTCCCTCAAGAGGAATTGTTGCCAATCTGTGTGGCAAATTTGCGTGACGAATTACGCACGCCATTGATCCCTGTAAAATACACAGGAGGGTTTCGAGACCTTACTTCAATCGCTCAACAGATTGAATATTCCCTTATACAGGCTAAGGTTAAATCTCGTGTAATTCCATCAGCTCCAGGAAGAAGAATGGGTAAAGCAGAAACTGCTACAGTTATGCTCAAACAAGCACCTATACCTATTTCTACTTCAAAACCTTCATCTTCTCGAAGGGCTCCACCTCCTGAACGCCAACAACAAAGGCTGTTTCGTCCAAATGATCAAAAAGATCAACGACGAAAACAATTTGAGGATATGAAGAGTAAAACTTACTCTTTCCGAAGTGAGCAAGTTCCTGGTTACTTCATTTCAGCTCTGGAAAATAATTTGGTTCAATTACCAGTGCCGAAGATGCCAAACAAGGAAGGAGATGAAGACCGTCCCAATTATTGTCTCTTTCATCAAATGTTGGGGCATCCCATCCAGGAGTGTTTTGTCTTTAAAGACCTCCTGCAAAATATGGTCGACTTGGGACAAGTCAAATTGAAGGGTTCTTCAGCTCATATAGCGTGTATTACCGCTACAGATCCAGAGGAAGGAGGCGAATGGCAGGAAGTCAAAAGCAAAACTGCAAAAAAATATGATGATTGGATGGTCAGAAAGACAATCAATCGGACCCATTCCATTTTTCGAACACAATTGAAGAAGCCAATTGTGTCTCCTACAAAAGCTGCAGTAAAGCCTCCATCAAAAAATAAATCCTCAAAAGGGCAGCGCAATTCAAAGAAGAAAGAGGAATCAAAAGAAGATGAGTATGTAGCAAAGCCTAAATTGTCTTTGACTCTGGCAGATTTCATGCCATCTACTTCAAAGCCACGGGCACCGCCCCATCAAACGGCATAGCCTAAACAGGCTAACCAGGCAGAGTCTTTATCAGATGAAGAGTTAATCTTTGGTTCTATTAATATGATTCAATTAACAGATTCATATTCCAGTCTTGATGATCCTGAATTCCCTGTATCAAATAAGGGAATCCGAAGAGGTTCTAGAGGTTCAGGATACAGGGGAAGACGTGGATCTTTCCGAAGCCACTACTCTAATTTTACCCCTGCTAGCACTGTATATGCAGCAGAAACTCGTGGTAGAGCCCTTCAGCGAGCTCAAAAAGAACAAGCAAGTTCTTCTGCCAATGGCCAACTCAGTTTTGGAACAGTTATTTTGGAAGACCGATTAAAGGTTCCATCTTCTTTATCTCAGCAAGTAAATGGATCTAATCAGTCTAATCTTCCAAAACCAAGGATGTTGCCAACTTCAATACAAGATGCATCGGCTTCCAAAGCATCTACTTCCAAGGTACCTGCTAAACCACATATTCCTATTGGGAAACGCAGACCTCTAGATCAAAAGTATGATATATTGAAACACTTGGCCCAAGTACCAGCCAAGTTATCAATTTTGGATGCTTTGAATCTGTCAAAGGATCTTCGGGAAGCACTCATCGAAGCTTTGTCAAGTCCTCAGGAGTTTGAAGCTGAAATTACTGCAGCTAAAATCTATCACATAGAGAATAATCCTGCAGAATGCCATGCAGTGATATCTTTTACTGATAAAGATGAAGATGATGTTGTGCATGGGCACATAAAACCTTTGTACTTATCTGGAAAAGTCAATGGTATAGATGTTCGAAGAGCTTTCATTGATAATGGTTCAGGAGTCAACCTCATGCCCATTCGTACACTTCGTCGATTGAGTCTCACGGAATCTGATTTATCTCCTTCTACCATGATGTTGCAAGGATATGATAAAAATGAACAAGAACCACTGGGAGAAGTTACACTCAGAACTCAGTTTGGAGATCTTGTTTCCAATTCGGATTTCATGATTGTTAATCAGGACTCAGCTTTCAATATCTTGCTTGGAAGACCCTGGCTACATCAGCATGCAGCTATTCCGTCATCATACCATCAATGTCTCAAATACTGTTTCGATGGTCAAGTTGGAACATTGTATGGTGATAAAGCCCCATTCAAGACATGTGAGTCTCAATACATTGAGGCGGAATTTTATCACATGAAGGGAAGAGAAAAATCTACAATGAAGGAAATTACCAAAGTTAATGCTCCATATGGTTTGGAGAAAATTCCAATAAATCCATTTTCACATGTGAGTACAGATTATGTGTTACCTATCAGTCAAATTGACAAAATAGGCCCAAATCAAAATACTCTTATGGAAAGATCCATAATGTCAATTACGGCAATCGAGCCAGACAACATGGGAGGAATTGGTAATTTACCAAGCAGTGATGAAAGCATAAGTGGTGACGTTTTCATTTCGTCTGCTGAAATCCAACAAGTCTATACTTCGCTAATCAGGCCAGAAGAAGTTATAGCAACACCAGAGGTGAATAATGATGTCGATTCTCAATCCATCATCTCCTCCTTATTTCCCAAAGAAGACCCTTTATCATCAATAGGGTCGGAAATGGAAGATTCTTCTTCAAAATGTGAAAATTTTGACATCTCTTATGATCATGAGAATTTCATTTTTTCATCTACTTTTCAAGTAGAAACGGAAGAAATAACACATGATGAAGAGGAAGAGGAAGATCTTAGAGATGCTCCTCCAGCATTTGAAGAGGGTATCTCTACCACTGTGGATGAACTCAGAGAAATAAATCTGGGTACAGAGAAAGATCCACGCCCCACTTTAATTAGTGCGGCCATGACCCTTGAAGAGCAAGAGATGTATATTTCTTTTCTAAATCAAAATAAAGATATTTTTTCTTGGAATTATACAGAAATACCTGGCCTTGATCCTGATGTTTCCACCCATCATTTGGGTTTGCCAAAAGAACATCGAGGATTCAAGCAAGCTGCGAGAAGAACACACCCAACCTATGCTTCCAAAATTGAAGATGAAGTGGATAAGCTGATCAAAGCTAACTTCGTCAGAGAAGTTCAATATCCCAAGTGGTTGGCTAATATTGTCCCTGTAAAGAAGAAGAACGGACAAATTAGGGTTTGCATCGATTTCAGAGATCTTAATCGGTATTGTCCTAAAGATGATTTCCCAGTTCCGATTACAGAACTCTTAATTGATGCGACGGATGGCTATGAAGTACTTTCTTTCATGGATGGATATTCTGGATATAATCAGATCCAAATGGCCCCAGAAGATGAGGAATATACAGCCTTCATAGCTCCTCAAGGTGTGTTTTGTTACCGGGTGATGCCCTTTGGTTTAAAGAATGCAGGTGCAACATATCAACGCGCCATGCATCGTATCTTCAAATCTCTTTTAGGGAAGTTTGTTGAATGCTATGTAGATGATTTGGTGGTTAAATCCAAACAACGTTCTAATCACTTGGATGATTTGGAAGTCATATTCCACAAGCTTCGACAACATAATTTGAAGATGAACCCCTTAAAATGTGCTTTTGGGGTAACCTCAGGAAAATTCCTCGGCTTTGTTGTACGCCATCGTGGTATTGAAGTCGATCCTGAGAAGACCAAATCAATCCTTGGTATGTCACCTCCTCAGAATTTGAAAGAATTAAGAGGACTTCAAGGACACTTAGCCTATATTCGGCGTTTCATCGCCAATTTGGCAGGAAAAAGTTTACCCTTTACCAAATTATTGAAGAAAGGAGTCACTTACCAGTGGACTGAAGAATATCAAGAAGCATTTGATGTTCTCAAGAAATACCTCTTGAGTCCACCAGTACTCATGCCACCTGTTGAGGGTAGACCTCTTATCCTCTATGTGACAGCTTTAGAGCGATCATTGGGTGCCTTTCTCGCTCAAAAGAATGATGCTGGGAATCAAAATAGTCTCTACTATCTCAGTAGAACTATGCTTGAAGCAGAAACCCGGTATTCAAGTATTGAAAAGTGCTGCCTAGCATTAATCTTTGCAGTTCAGAAACTGAGACACTACCTGCAACATCATGAGGTCCAATTGGTATCTCGTAATAATCCGCTCAAATTCATCCTTAGTCGTCCAATGCTTACAGGACGTCTGGCAAGGTGGGCGGTTATTCTACAGCAGTTCGACATTCAGTATGTGTCTCAAAAGGCAATTAAGGGCCAAGCTCTGGTTGATTTCCTGGCTGAACATCCTTCAGTGGAAGACACGTATTCAGATATCGAACTCCCTGATGAGGAAGTTTTCTCTATTCAAGAGAGTCCTCAAACATGGGAAATGTATTTTGATGGTGCTTCTAGAAGTCCAACAGGGAAGAAAATGGAAAATCGTAAATTCAACAAAGTTGGTTTAGGAATTGTGCTCATTTCTCCAGATAAGGCAGTGTTACCTTATTCCTTTTTGTTGTGGGAAGGTGGTACCAATAATGAAGCTGAATACCAAGCTCTCATTACAGGCTTGGAGTTAGCGCTTCAAGCACAAGTGAATCACTTAAAGGTGAAAGGTGATTCAGACCTGGTAATCAAACAAGTCAATGGGGATTATGCCATCAGAAAAGAAGAATTAATCCCTTTGTATGATTACGTCAGAGAGTTAATGTCGGAATTCCCTTCAGAACTGACATTTTCTTATGTCCCAAGATCACAAAATGCTCAAGCTGATGCACTGGCTAATATAGCCACAGCTTTAGCAGATCCAAATCTGGACGAGACAACCATTTGTATTGCCCACCGTCGTGCAATTTCACCTTATGTTCAAGTCAGAACAGAGGAAATTAATGAAATTAGTCCCATTCCTGAACCTTATGGTCATACTACAGGATGGATGTCACCTATCAGGGAATACCTTCAAAATGGAACACTTCCACCTGATAGAGCCGAGAAAGAGCAAATTCGGCGACGTGTGGTCAATTTTACTCTTTATGATAGCCCAAACCACCTCGAGAAAATTCTCTACAAACGTGGTTTTGATGGAGTTCTCTTCAGATGTATTGATGGTGAAGAGACAATGGCTGTCATAAAAGAAGTGCATGCAGGAGTCTGTGGTGCCCACCAGTCTGGACATAGACTGTCTAATCAAATTCGAAGGCTTGGATACTTTTGGCCTTCAATGATACAAGATTGTGTTAATTTCACAAAGAAGTGTCATTCATGCCAAGTATATGCCAACTTCATTCATAAACCTCCAGAGTTGCTTCATACAGCTAAATACTCATGGCCATTTTCCACATGGGGAATGGATGTGGTGGGACCTTACCCTTCAGCTATGGCCAAGCAGTTTAAGTACATTCTTACTGCTACTGATTTCTTTTCCAAATGGGCAGAGGCAGTACCTCTCAAAGAAGTCAGTTCTAAATGCATTGTTAACTTCATCAAGTCTAACATCATTACTAGATTTGGTGTCCCTCATACCATATTGACGGACAATGGCACCAACTTCTGTTCTTCTGAGGTAAAGAAATTGTATCAAGAATACAACATTAAGTCCAACCATTCATCTTGATATCATGCAGCGGCTAATGGCCAGATAGAATCCTTCAACCAGACTCTTTCAAATATACTGCAAAAGATGGTGGATAAAGATAAGAAGTCATGGCCTGATAAACTCTTTCATGCTTTATGGGCTTATCGGACTACCACTCGCAATGCAACGCGGTCAACTCCATATTCATTGGTATATGGAACAGAAGCAGTCTTTCCAATTGAAGTTCAATTGCCCTCACTCAGAATAGCCATTTGTGATCAGTTATCTACAGATGAGCAATCCCAAAAGCGGTTGAATGAATTGGAACAGTTAGATGAGAAAAGATTGTGCACTTTGCACCACTTGGAAATCTATCAGAATCGAATAGCATGAGCTTTTAACAAAAAAGTTCATCTTCGTTCATTCATTCAGGGAGAATTGGTATTGGTTCTCAGAGCACCAATGATACTAGGAAAGAATCCTCCCAAGCTTGAACCAAAATGGGAAGGACCTTATTCAATACATAAGGTCTACTCCAATGGAGCATATTCTCTAATCTCAATGGATGGAGAACACATTACGACTCCAACTAATGTCAGATTTCTGAAGAAGTATTTTGTATAAACACAAAATATTGTTCCCAGAACCAAGACTCTTACAATTGGTTCATACAGCAATGGTCCAGTATGACCTTAAACTGCAACTTCGTCCAACATGACGTTAAACTGTGTCACCTTCAATGTCCTACATGACATTAAACTATATTATGTCTGAGATGACATTAAACTATATTGGTTCATATTTTGTCTGAGATGACATTAAACTATATTTTGTCCGATATGACATTAAACTATATTGTGTCCTAGCAACATGACATTAAACTGTGTGGCACTTTTCATCATCCAGCATGACGATAAACTGTAAAAAAAATCCCCAGAACTGATATTCTCATATTGGTTCACCTTAGTCCTAGCTACATGACTTTAAATTGTACAACAATGGTCCAGTATGACTTTAAACTGCAACTTCGTCCCACACGACATTAAACTGTGAAAAAGTTCCCTAAACCATCCAGCATGACCTTAAACTGCATTATCCCTGGTCCATGTATATGACCATAAACTATTTTCAAATCCTTTATGTCCAGCAAGACGTTAAACTGTGACGTCCTAACTACATGACGCTAAACTGTATAAAAGTCCCTCACGTCCGGAAAGACGTTAAATTATATAATCTCAAAAGTCCAGTATGACATTAAACTGCACCATTCACGGTCCATGCATATGACCTTAAACTATTCGCACTTTCGTCCGACATGATGTTAAAATGGTACACTCTTTTGTCCTTACTGCATGACATTAAACTGCACAGTCCCCCTTTCGTCCAATATGACGTTAAACTATTTTGTCCCCATCTTCCTAACTACATGACGCTAAACTGTACATAAAATCCTTGATATGTCCTACATGACATTAAACTATATTTTGTCTCTGCTACATGACACTAAACTGTGCAGCACCAATAGTCCTAACTGCAAGACTTTAAACTGCATAGTCCCTTTTTTATGTCCTACATGACATTAAACTGTGCATTGTTAAGGTTGTTATTACCTCTTGTTTCTCACACCGAGTATGACTCACGTGAGCTTAGAGCAAACATCAACCATAACACTCCCTTTGGGCCACTAACCATGTGTAAGTCCCAACAACATTTTTTTTTATTAGATCATTGTCCATAAGAACAACTTGATCATTAATTCATTCTTTAATTGAACTACACGGACTTTGATCCTTGCCCTCCAGGCTGGGTATGTAGGCAACCTCCCAGGGTTCAAGCCCAAAAACAATCTCTTCACATCGGTTCACCACCATCTCATATGATGTTGATTTGTGAAACCACCCCTGGAATCAATATCTTTACATTGATTCACTTCCGTCCTTGTTATATGACGTTAAACTATACAACACTTTTGTCCGGTACGATAATAAACTACAATATTCTTTGATTTCCTCATTTGAGAAGGAACCATTATTGACATTGATTTTTTTTCAATCATGTTTCATTTCAAAAGACTATGTGCATACATGGTAATGCCTAAACTTTTTATCTCAGGTTAAACCATCATTGCACTAAAATCCCCTTTCACCCTTCACATGTACGAACCAAATTTGTACAAAGGGTAGTTCTAGAACTACGTGGGCTTGATTCCCATCCTTATGGGATACGTAGGAACGTTCGAGTATCCCTCGAATCCAGCCCCAAGTCTTTTGGGCCTAACCCCAAATTTCACTTTCAGTCCCTTGGCTGAAAAGTCCCCATGAAAACACACACTGTGTATTCATTATTATGGTCCAAATTCTATGACCTTAAACTAAGATCACTCATACTTTCATCCTGCACGACGTTAAACTGCATTTCTAGAACTACGTGGGCTTGATTCCCATCCTTATGGGATACGTAGGAACGTTCGAGTATCCCTCGAATCCAGCCCCAAGTCTTTTGGGCCTAACCCCAAATTTCACTTTCAGTCCCTTGGCTGAAAAATACTCATGAAAACACGCACTGTGTATTCATTATTATGGTCCGAATTCTATGACCTTAAACTAAGATCACTCATACTTTTGTCCTGCACGACGTTAAACTGCATTTCAAGAACTATGTGTGGCTTGATTCTCATTCTTATGAGATACGTAGTGAAGTCCAAAATTTCAATTCAGGACCCAGCCACAACATGATTATGGTTTTCATTGACCTATGTATCTCTATATACATTGGAAAATACCCATCTTTATGTGTTATAATCCTAACCTTAAATATTTTCAGATCTTCATAACCCTTTTCATGACTTCTAGTCACAAAAATGTCAAACTTCTGAGAATTCTTTTGCCTGACTATGCAGCACGTGCCCATAGGTGGCCTTGCATAAACAGTCCACATAAAAGACTTGTCAGCCGAAAGATACTATTTATTTAACCATGCAGCCAATGCCCATAGGTGGACCTGCATATTTCAACCCCCTAACGGGTTTTGTTAAATAATGGTAACTTCATTCTTGGGAAGAATGCCTCTTTTGTCCTTATTTGTCTTAAACGACAGTATGTATGGATCCGCAAAAAATAGCCATCCTTAACATATTTGTCCCATATCCTTTTTCATGATCTGAAAGTATTCAAGTCTATGGTTTATTCTTCTTCCCTACGTTTGGGTCAGACCTTCGTAGGAGTGATATTCATCCAGTTCTTTGATATTCTTCTTCGGAAATATCTTCTCCATATTCAAGTACCTCTTTCCATACAAAAACCTCTATACTTTAGAAAATTTGAATCTCCATAAACTTTCACTGGCTTTTAGCACTGGGAAAGTAAATTTTTGGGAGTTCTTTGCCTGACTATGCAGCACGTGCCCATAGGTGGCCTTGCATAAACAGTCCACATAACAGACTTGTCAGCCGAAAGATACTATTTATTTGACCATGCAGCCAATGCCCATAGGTGGCCCTGTATATTTCAACCCCCTAACGGGTTTTGTTAAATAATAGTAACTTCATTCTTGGAAACTACTTCTTCTAATGCCTTTTAGCTCTTTTTCATATCATTCCTCAGATTCAAATATTCTTAAGCCATAGTTTACATATTTTCTCTCATACTTGAGTATGGTAATATATTTTAAGATAAATTGTCAAGGAATTGAATCAATTTTAATCTATTTTGGTCAAATCTATTTCGACCTTAAACATTAGCCCCTTTATGTCCGGCATGCATGACTTTAAACTGCCCACAAAAGACAAAGAAACTCTGAATAAAAGTCAAGTTCCAGCTCACTAAATATACATTTTTTGTATAATTTAGGTAATATTGAGCAATTAAAAAGTTCAAAGTTTGTAGGATTATTTGTAATAATCCTATTAAAAATCAAACTATGCTTACTAGGCCCATTGGCTTAAGTAAATTTGAAGCAGGTAATGAAAGAATGCAGGTACAAATGATTGAAGACGAAAGTGTTTTTCATTGATACACAAGAGTTAGAAGGACATCCATAGACTGGAGTCTCTTATCTTTTTCGAGAATTACAAGAGGATTTCAACATAACACTTCATTTGATTTACGGCATCCCGAGCTTCATCAGCAACCACCTGGAATTCATTCATTCAATTGGATACAATAAGAGATGTAGTGATACTAGCTCTTCTTGGAACAATTGTAAAAGGATGTTCTTGAGTGCGGTTTGAGAAAATTTTCTTCTGATCAAACAGTGACTCTGTTTCTGTCCAAGAGACTTGGAAGATGGATACATGGATTTGAGAATGGAGCATTGGAAGTAAAGAGCCATTTGGAGAGAGTATTCTTTTCAGATATTTCTCTAATACCATGTTTGTCTTCTCTCCACCAACTGGCAGTGGAAAACATTTCAGCCCATGGGTTTTCCATTTTCATATCTGCAAGGAAATGACATGGAGGAAGAATTTGAAAGTTCACACCATTGTTGTTGCTCTTAATGCACAGCATAACTGAAATAGAGGAGTATCAGTGCAGCTGCATCTCAGGTGTATAATTATTTGCATTTGGAACATTGACTCCTTGCAGATGACCATGACCACACAGAGGCAGATGGATGCTCTGTGGGAAATTAAGATGATATTTCTTCAAGTACTTATCCAAATCTGGGAGAGTGCTGTCGCAGATATCATAGTAATCATGGCCAATGATGTTCATCATGTCATCAATCCGCTTGCTAGCCAGTTCATCAGCCGTTCCAATTCCCTTAGGAGCCATTGAATCTGCACAAAAGTTGAAAAAAATTTAACTCTTAAATGGGTTTATTTTTCATAAAATTTGTGAAAGAATTCGAAAAAAATAGCCAAGTCATTAAGTCGCGCAAATCTAAACAATGACGCGCAAGTATTTCGTGTGTCGCGCTAGTTTTTGACGCGCAAGTATAAACCGCGCAAGTACGAATACCTTTACAGGAGAGCGACAGCGAGGGAACAGTGGAAAAGAGACTTGCGCGGCGAGGAAGACTTGCGCGGCGAGAGCTCGAGAAATTCAGGATCAGATGTTATCCCCGGCCAAAAGCGGTGTTTTTATAGGCCAGAAAGCCTATCTGCGCGCCGCACCCAGAGCGCTTAAGGCCTGCGCGACGGAAACTTGCGCGCCGCCCTCTGTGCACTGCAGACTTGCGCACCTCCCTTTTCCTTTAGAGGGATTCGATTTCCTCAGAGTCAAATCCTCATTTCTCTCCGGATCCAACTCTGAGGGGGGACTTTTGTTGGCGCTCCTTTCGTTACAGAATCTAAAGATCGGAAAAGGGAATATCTGAGCTCAAAGTGATTCAACCTTTGAAGAAAACATCAAAAATCAACAAAGGCATGGACAAAGGATCGACAGCAACTCCACCGCGCAAGTTTTATCACTGTCGCGCAAGTACACTTGCGCGACACCCTTGGTCACGCAGGTGACTTGCGCGACCTAAGTGGTAACCACCCGGTAACCGCCCGGGGTCTTCTTTTGCTTATAAATAGACCCTGTGGGCCCCCCATTCATGAGTATCTTTTTCCAGAAACTCGGATTGAAGCTCCCGATGCCCAAGTCTCTTCTCAAAGCTTCCGGAACACTTCTAAGGTAATTTCTTACCTAGAATGGAAGATCTAAAGATAAGAAGGAAGGCCTAAGTGTTGAAACTTATCAAACACTTGCGCGCCGACTTATTTCCTTCAATATAACTTGCGCGTTCCTTTTCTGGAAGAACCTCAAGAAAATTATATAGGGTTTAAAAAAGAGTCGCTCAAGTATTTCAATACTGGTTGAAAATCGCGCAAGTACACCATGTGCCGCGCAAGTATACTTGCGCGACCAATACTTGCGCGCCGCCGCAGGACTTGCGCGCCTTTCAAGACTTGCGCGCCCCTACCTTTTTGGGTGCCCATCTTGCCCATTTTACCCCTCTTAAGCCATTTCACCTTTCCTATTCAAGATTCAGTCTTCAAGATACTCTTCAAAGCCATTTATGGCATGATTTATTGATTTGATATCCTTGTCTGAAAGGAATTCTGTGAAATATCTCTCAAAACCTAGTGATTTAAACATCTTTATGTCACCAAAGATTGAGAGTTCATTCATTCAACCTCATCCTTTAAGATGAGAGAATCCTTAACCTGGGTCTCCTTTTTAGGAATAATCCCCAGTTATAAGTTCTTTAATCTGGGCATCCTCCTTAGGAGTAAGCCCCAAATTCTTAAAGTTCCCAAACATGGGAATCCTCCTCAGGAGTAATCCCCAAACTTTAAATCCTTAACTTGGGCATCCTCCTTAGGAATAAGACCCAATCCCTAAATATGGGCATCCTCTTCAGGAGTAAGCCCCAAACCAAGTCCCCTAACCTGGGCTTCCTTCTCAGGAATAAGTCTCAGTCATAAATCTGGGCATCCTCCTCAGGAGTAAGCCCCAAACCTTAATCCCTAACCTGGGTCTCCCTTTTCAGGAAGAAGACTCAGTCATAACCTGAGCTTCCTTCTTAGGAGTAAGCCCCAAGTCCCCTAACCTGGGTCTCCTTTTCAGGAATAAGACTCAGTCATAATCTTGGGTTTCCTTTTCAGGAGTAAACCCCAAGCCCCCTTAAATTTCTCTTAACTAGTCCTAATTTACCCTTGATTTGGGTTTCCTTTTTAGGAGTAAAACCCAATCATAAGTCCCCTCCTAACTTGGGCATCCTCCTTAGGAGTAAGCCTCAAGATTAGAGTATTCAAATCTCCATAAAGCACATATACCTTTATGGACCATGTTCCTGGATTTTCTCCCTAAAAGTGAATCCTAAACCTTCATCTATCTGGGCAGTCATACATACCTAAGCCCCAAACAATTTCTTATGATTGCATCTTTCATGGCACAATTGTCTAATTTTTACCAATACCTCTTGTTTCTCACACCGAGCATGACTCACGTGAGCTTAGAGTGTAAAAGTAATTATGACATTCTTCTTTGATCCATCAATTATAAACATCATACTCCATTACTCAAACTACGTGGGTTCTGATTCCTTTTCCAAAACAAAGGATACGTAGGTAGCCCATTTATGGGTTCGATCCCAACTTTGAAATAATCCCTGTCCTTCTGAATGACGATAAACTTCAAGTGCCCCACTGAGTGGCTTTAAAACCAGCCTGGTCATCATAATGACCAAGAGACTGTTATATAAATGTTTTGAAGGATACCATTGACCAAGAATCTCTAAACAGATATAGATGATTCTCTATTGATGAATAACCTCGAATACATATAAAAGATTCTCTAAATTTCTTGCATATTTAATCATTGATTGTTAAAAATAAAGTAAAGCACATTTTATACTTGGTAATGTAATAAGGATTCACGAACATAACTTAAATCTATAAAGAGAGTCCCGGAGTAGACAATAATTCCCCTCAAAAATGTGTGATGAGTCTGACCTCCCATCCTCTCGACCAATGCAAATTCTTAAGCCTCATCAGTCCACAAGCTAATGAGCGCCTACCTTTGGAAAGTGGGTCCGAACGGATGTGGAATCATTGGATGTTTCCGGTTCTACGAACAAACCCGCTAGAAACCGATCGGAACGTTTGAATCTCCCGTCCAGGAGGTCATCCCCAAAATCCGTGCGAAACAACGTCCCACATATGGCATTAACGAATCACATCACTTTGAGGGGGCGGTAGTCCGCACTTCCTTAAATGAAGATATCGTGTTTACCCACAATGGAAACCATAAAGGTATGCCCAAAATAAAAAATACAGAAGCTTAAAGAAAAAAATAAACATATTATATATCATATATAAAAATAGTGACATCATAATGGCCACCTTTGAAGGTGTTAAATGAGTATTGAACAATCATCGTTTCGGGAGGCAGAATTTCGCCATCCACGGAAACCGTATGTTCTTTAACCATTTGATGTAGTTGTGTGAGAGTGTAGCTCGAATAAATCTTATAACAACATCCTAGTATATTGAAGATACTGGTGTTGTTACAAAAGAAGTAAATAAAAAGAGTTTAGGGGGTTGGAGAAACAAAATAAAACAAATGAACAAGAGAGAATGAATTACCTTTAAAAGTGTAACTCCTTTTGATTTGAGCCTAAAGGATTACTTTGAAAGGATTATGACCAAAGGGAATCCTCTAGGATGAGGATAGGGATGTGGAGAGAGTAAATGGTCAGGGGTTGGCCGAGCCAAAGGCTTGAGGAGTGTGTGAAATGAGGTAGAGGTGGGGGCCTTTTATAAGAGGAGAGGAGGGGCACTTTTGGAAAGTAATAAATATTACTTTATTTGAAAATGTGTTTCGTTTTTAAAAGGTCCCACATTGATATAATTCGTGGATAAGGTGATAAGGGTTCGAAATACACTCATCCAATAAGTTTTGGACATGTGTAGTTCATATATTTTACATTATCTTTCCATTTTATTTAAATCGTCAAATAATGATGTCATCGATGCATCATTATTATGTCATAAATAATTTATTTTATTTAATGTCTAAAAATTATAAAAAAACTACTATGATTTAGGAAATCTTTTTATCTTTCCAATGACTATTTATAATCAAAAATATGAACTTTATAACCCCATATAAAAATTGTTTTTGTAAAACATATTATGTTTGTGTCATTTTTACTTTTACATTAAATAAAAAGTTATTTATGTCATTTCCCAACCAAAGTGTCTCCATGGGGTCCCCAAGTTGTCCCATGGCTTGTCTTGGTCGTCCATGACTCACCCAATAGGTGTAGGACAAGTGTCATGGTGTTTTCACATTCTTATAATATCATTTTTACCTTAAACTACACTAATTACCACTAATCGCGATTAAGAACTTAATAAGTTACTATTCACCAAAAAATTATTTTTATCCCATTGAACCACATTTTACTTCTTAATGACAACCATGTATGTCGGATTTTTGAAATTAAAAACACAATGATGGAAAAATTTCATTTAAACGGAAAATCAGTCTTTATAAGTACCACTTAGTGGTTTCACTATTCATCAAAAATTGAAGTTTTTCAGAAAATTACCAAAAATTCACCCTAAGCTATATTTGATATTCCGAATTCAAAAATGAAGTCTATTTTACAAAATTCAAAACATATAAGTCACATTAATTAATTTAATAATTAATTCCCGCTGTCATAGCAAATAGCGTGTTTTTATGAAACAATAAGTATCAAAAGATTGAAACTAGTTTAAGTCCGATTTCAAAGTGAAATTAATTCCAATGACCACTATTGGATTTAATGGTAAAAATATATTCTAATTTTACATTAAAACCAATTCAAAAGATAATCTAATCATATAAATAAATTATATTAAAAAGAGGTTTTGAATTAAAATACAACATTTTACACTATTCATTAAAAAATGAACTTTATCAGAAAAATACCAAAAATTTACAGAAAGTAAATTTTGATGTCCCGATTCTTAAGAAGAGTTTTATTTGGTCCAATATAATGTATAAGAGTGAACAAAACTATATTTAATGACGGTTCGCCATCAAAAGGCGATAAGTGAACCTTTAGTGAAAACTAGGGCATATATGCCTAAAATTGAATTCTTTCCATATTTTAAGCCTCTATCCTTTATTGGATAAATGTAAAAACATTTAAAAACATATATAATCATATTTTAGTTATTTCTATCCATTCCCGCCATTACAACGGCTACATGTTAACTACCATTTAAAATAATATTATTTTATTATTAGAGTGCAACGTAAGATTCCCAAGAAACTCGTTGTTGCGTGTTGGGTACGCCATCGAGCATAGCGTCCCCCTTTAAAGTCATTTAAATATTTTATTCACAAATATGGATAAATATGAAATGTAATATTCTTTATTTACCTGGGGTGTTACACCCACCCTTAAACATCACTTAATCTTGAGTTATTTCAAAATACACATTGAGGATCTTTTCAGGTTTAGATTTTTAGAGAATTAGATTATAAAACATGCATTACATTCCACATTTCAACAAGGTGGTTACATAAAAGAAAATATTATTTTTTCCCATCAAAGGATATATATTTAAAATAAAACATGGATTCTTTCTTGAAACTTCCTCGACACTATCATTACATCTTGTACATTTCCCTTGACCTGTGAAAAACATTTCAAAAACATAGGATGAGCATAAAAAGATCGGTAAGGGATATAAAAGTATGGAATGAAAACATTATTCCATGTATATATAAGAATTAATGAAATCATACATTACTCATAAAACATAATCACTTTATCATATATCATGAAATCATAAGATTTATGAATAACTCATAAAAAACATAAGTCATAAAGGTAACTTGAATCATTCATAACTTTCTTACGTAGGGAGTAACCCTCATGGTTACGTTTGGAATACCCATCAGAGTATATTCCCTAAATCTATTCAGAGAAACCTTAGTGTTTAACTCTTTCATGTTACCCAATGCATTGGAGATCTATCATGGGCTCACCCGCCATTAGTTTATCACGGAACCATCCATCTTCATAAACAATTCCCACGAACCATAACATAATCATATCACATAAAACATGCATAAAGGAAACATAGCATTTCCGCATTTCAATCACAAGATATCAATACAACACATTGTTATAATCAAAACATTATCGAAACCATTTTCAATACCAAAATAAAATAAAATTAAAATATGGTATTTATTTTTCATTTAAAATAAGTTATGGCTTGTAGAGGAAGCCCAAACTCAAATAATGGTCACGGCGGCTGAGAAGTCGTTGTCGCCGCATACGTACGACAAAAACATTCCCTTTTGTCATTTTGTTAAATGATTCGTATAAAAAAGATTACTTTTGAATAAAAGTAAAAGTAAAATGGGTTTATACACCGTATAAAAGAAAGTCTTGTATAAAAAAAATATGCCTCAATGAAAGGATATCGAGACGAAGTCTCATACCTCATGTCCGACTTGACTCGATCGTTCTTTAATCTCCTGAATAATAAACTAGAGTTAATTTCTACATTATTAAGAACCTTTTTCAAGTTAATTATTCCTTTTATATCACTTATTACGATGTTATGAACATTATGTAATTATTTAAGTTAATAACGGTCGTTTTGTCGATCTTTGGTAATTGAGCCAAAAATAAACTTCTTATAATTACAAGTTGTTCATGTGGTAAAATATCCATTATATAAAGAATTATATTCATGATTTAGATATCATGTATATCATATATATCCAGTATATACATGAATTTATAATATTACATAACATTTAGAGGTAAGAAATGAAATGCACCGTTCATGGAGACGGTAAGCCGTAGGTATGCATGAACACTACTTTCATTTCTATTTCATATTTTATGGAATGGAATCATAATGATAAAAGTGTATATTATAATTCTAGTATAACATCATAAATAATATCATTAACTCCATCCTTTATACGTCCCACATATGGCATTAACGAATCAAATCACTTTGAGGGGGCGGTAGTCCGCACTTCCTAAAATGAAGATATCGCGTTTACCCATTATGGAAACCATAAAGGTATACCAAAAATAAAAAATAAAGAATCTTAAGTAAAACATAAACATATTATATATAATTTATAAATATAGTGACATCTTAATGGCCACCTTTGATGGTGTTAGAATAATATTGAACAATCATCGTTTCATGAGGCATAAATTCGCCATCCATGGAAACAGTATGCTCTTTAACCATTAAATGAAGGTGTGTGTAATTGTAGCTCGAATAATTCTCATAAAAATATCCTAGTATATTTAATATACTGGTTTTGTTACTGAAGAAAGGAATAAAATGATTTTAGGGGGTTGGAGAAGCAAAATAAAACAAAATAACACAAGTGAAGTCTTTACCATTAAATCGTGTAACACCTCTTGGTTTGAACAAAAAGGGTTTCTTGAAGAGCTTTCTGCCTAAGGTAAGGCTTCTAGGATGAATATAGGGACATGGAGAGATAAAATGAGCAGATATTGGCCGAGCTAATGTCTTGGGAGGTGTGTGTAAAGAGGTAGGGGTGGGGGACTCTTATAAGAGAAAGGAGGGGCACTCTTGGAAAGTTATAAAATGTTACTTTATATTAAAATGAGTTTTGGATTTTAAAGATCCCAAATTGATATATTTCGAGGATAAGGTGATAAGGGTTAAAAATTTACTCATAAAATAGGTTTTTGATAAGTTTAAGTCTTATATTTTACATTATCTTTTCATTTTATTTAAATCGTTAATTAATGAGAAAATCACTGCATCATCATGATGTCATAACTAAATTCATTTATTTAATGTCTAAAAATTATAAAAAAAATACTATGATGTAGGAAATTTTTTTAGATTTCCAATGAATATTTATATTCCAAGATATCATTTATGTAGACAAAATTAAAAATGTTTTACTCGGGTGATACGTTCTTTAGTGATATTCTCCTTTATTTAAAAATAAAAAGATAAAGTGTCACTTTCACACAAAAGTGATTCCATGGGGTCCTTAAGTTTGGAACAAGGCATCCCATGGTCGGACATGACACAACCAGTAGCATTAGGACACATGTTGGGGTCATTTTTTATTATTATGATATTATTTTATTATCCTTAACTACCCGATTACTAATTAATCAAGATAATTAAAGATAATTACCGTCGTTACTATTCATAATTTCCAAAAACAAAGGTGTCTAAATTACATAATTTGTAACTTCTGATTACAAATTTTGAATCCATTTTACCAAATTCCAAACATATTAATTTCAATAATTAATTTAAAAATAATTCCTGTAGTCAAAACAAATAGCGGGGTTTTTTTTTAAACAATATCTATGAAAAGTTTGGCACTTGTTTATACCCAATTACAAAGTAAAATTAATTCTAATGACTACAATTGGATTAAATGGTAAAAATATATTCTATTTACACATTAAAACCAATTAAAAAAATAATCTATATATATAATTAAATTAGATGAAAAAGCAGTTTTGAAGTAAAATGTAGTATTTTTTTCTATTCATTAAAAAATAAACATTGTCAGAAAAATTCAAAAAAATTATCCAATGTAAATTTCAAGGTCCCAATACTAAAGAATAAGTTTATTTTGAAAAATAGAGCTTATAATTTTGTCAAAATATAGATTTAAAAATGGTTCTCCATCAAAAGGCGGTAAAACAATCTTTTAAAAAATATTAGAGAATCCTATGCTTAAGATTGGATTTATTCTCATTTAAAGCCTCTTAAAGCACTATCTAATTCATAAATAGACATAGATATGAAAATATATTATTAATTACGTACATGGGATGTTACATCCTTCCTCCATTTAGAAAATTGTGTCCCCACAATTTATTTACTTATTGAATAAGTTGGGATATTTATCCCTCATTGCATTTTCAGATTCACATGTTGCCTCTTCAATCATGTGGTTTTCCCACAAAACATTTACATGATGAATCACCTTATTCCATAACACTTTCTCCCTATGGTTAAGAATCTGGACTAGTTGTTCCTCATAATATTGATTCTCTTCCAGCTGAACTACCTCTGGACTCAAAACATGAGATGGATCTGGCATGTACTTCCTTAACATTGAAACATGAAAAACATTGTGTACCTGAGATAAACTCGGAGGTAAAGCCATGCGGTATGCAATTGATCCAACTCTCTCCAGAATTTCGTATGGTCTAATGAACCTTGGACTCAGCTTTCCTTTCTTACCAAATCGCATCACACTTTTCTATGGTGATACTTTGAGAAAAACATGATCGCCTACCTCAAAATAGAGATCCTTCCTCCTGTTGTCCGCATAACTTTTCTGCCTGCTCTGAGCTGTTATCATGTGTTTCTGTATCTGCTGAACTTTTTCTGCCAACTCTTCTACCAATTATGGTCCCATAAACTTCCTTTCACCTACTTCATCCCAAAAATCTGGAGTTCAACACCACTTCCCAAATAACGCCTCAAATGGTGCCATCTGTATACTAGAATGAAAACTGTTATTATAAGAAATATCAACCAAAGAAAGTTGTTGGTCCCAACTTCCCTGATAATCCATCAAACAGGCACATAGCATATCCTCCAAAGTCTGAATTGTTCGTTCTGACTGCCCATCTGATTGAGGATGAAAAGCTGTACTAAAATTTAATTCAGTACCCAACGACTGTTGAAGGCCTTTCCAAAAGTTAGAAGAAAACCTTGGATCACGATCAGATACAATAGAGAGGGGAACTCCATGTAACATGACTATATCTTAAAGATACAAACAAGAAAGTTGATCTAGGGAAGTAGTGTCTCGTATATCAAGTAAGTGAGCTGATTTAGTCAAGCGATCAACAATAACCAAGATTGCATTATTACCTCGAGGTGTCTTCGGTAATCCCATAATGAAGACCATGGATATATTCTCCCATTTCAACTCTGGTACTGGTAATGGTTGAAGCATCCAATTCAGTAACTACCACTCTTCTTTAACCTGTTGACAAGTCAAACACTTCACAGTAAAATCAGCAATATCTCTTTTCATTCCATCCCACCAGATGTACTCCCGAAGATCTCTATACATCTTAGTATTGCCTGGATTAACTGAAAACAGATAACTATGAGCTTCAAATAACAACTCTCTCTTAAACTTTGAATCACACGGCACACACAATCTCTTCCCAAATCTCAAAACACAATCATTATCAATGTTGAATTTAGGAAATTCACCCATTTGAACCAGCTCTACCTTTTTCTGCAACTCACTGTCTTGCTTTTGT
The DNA here is from genome assembly GCA_963277665.1 of Viscum album. Taxonomy (NCBI): domain Eukaryota; kingdom Viridiplantae; phylum Streptophyta; class Magnoliopsida; order Santalales; family Viscaceae; genus Viscum; species Viscum album. The sequence continues at coordinate 1,546,124,873 of OY728123.1, forward strand.
GCTTTCTTAATTCTGTCGGATAGAGAAGATTTCACTGATACCTGAAACACAACAGAATAAAATCCTGCAGCAACAACTTCTATGCCAATGTTCATCAAATCTTTAACCAATGGATCACGTTCCAAACGCAACATTGTTAATGAAGCATTACTTTTTCGACTCAAGGCATCATCCACTTTATTTTCTTTTCCCGGATGGTAATGAATTGTACAATCATGATCCTTGATTAATTCTAGTCATCTCATCTATCTCATGTTCAATTATTTCTGAGTGAATATATACTTTAAACTTTTTTGATCAGTATATATATCACACTTTACACCATACAAATGATGCCTCCAAATTTTTAAAGCGAAAACAACAGTAGATAATTCCAAATCATGTGTAGGGTAATTTACCTCATGAGTTTTCAACTGACCTAAAGCATAAGCAATTACCTGATCATTCTGCATTAGGACGCAACCAAGTCATTTCAATGAAGCAACATTGTAGATAACAAACTCCCCATTCTTAGAAGGTAGTGCCAAAACCGGAGCATTCACCAATATTCTTTTCAACTCCTGAAAACAATCATCACATTCTTCTGTCCAGATAAACTTAACACCCTTCTGAGTTAGCTTAGTCATTGGACTAGATAACTGTGAAAAAATTCTATCAAACCTTTGGTAATAGCCTGCAAAACCAAGAAAACTATGAATCTCAGTTACATTTGTGGGTCTTGGACATTCTTCAACAACCTTTGTTTTTGCAGGATCAACAGTTATCCCATCTTTAGAAACAATATGACCAAGGAAAGAAATTGGTTGCAACCAAAACTCACACTTTCTGAATTTACCATACAATTTCTTTTCTTATAAGGTTTTCAAAATAACCCTTAAATGACTTTTATTATCCTCTTTACTTTTAGAAAACACCAAAATATCATCAATGAAAACAACCACAAAATTATCCAAGAACTCATGGAAAATTTTATTCATAAGGTCCATGAATACAGAATGTGCATTGGATAGCCCAAAAGGCATTACTAGAAATTCATAATGGCCCTATCATGTACGAAACGCGGTCTTTGGAATATCTGTGTCCTTTACCTTCAACTGATGGTACCCCGATCTCAGGTCAATCTTTGAAAAAAACTAAGCTCCATGGAGCTGATCAAACAAATCATCGATATGAGTAAAAGGATATTTGTTCTTAATAATGATGTTATTCAAGGCTCTATAATCAATGAAAAGTCTCATAGAACCATCTTTCTTTTTAACAAATAAGACAGGGGCACCCCATGGTGATGTGCTAGGTTGAATGAAACCTTTCTCTAATAAATCATGCAATTGCTCCTTCAACTCTAAATGTTCAATTTGAACCATTCAATAAAGGGGTTTTGAAATTGGCTTAGCATTAGGAACTAAGTAAATAGTGAATTCAACTTCCCTATCAGGTATTATTACAGGAAACTCATCAGGAAAAACATCAGGATACTCATTTACCACTGGCACATCATTAATCTGAATGGTTCCTTTGTTTTCAACAATATGTGTAAGGTAACATTAATTTCCATCTTTTACAAGTTTCTCAACCTCTTGATATGTTATCAACAGTAAGGGTTCATTCTTGTACACAAATTGAAAGTCTTTCTGAAAAGAAACTTCTTTAGCTCTACAATCAATCTTAGCATGGTAAACAGAGAGCCAATCCATACCTAGGATAACATCAAAGTCTATTAGAGGTAAAACAATATGGTTTTCAAGTAGGTTCTTTCAACGGATATGGATAGGAAGATTCTTATAAATTCTTTTTACCTCAATATTTTCCCCAGGTTTTTTTACCACATGTTCAGGAGTCATTTCATGAGATGAAATTCCCAATTTACTAGAAAATTTTTCAGAGAAGAAAGAATGTGTAAACCCCAAATCAAACAACACATTGGCATAATCTGAGAAAACAAAAAAAGTACCTGATACCACTTCGTTTGATGGCCCAACATCTGCTGAAGTAGTTGCAAAGGATTTCACCAAACCTTTCTGCTTGTAGTCTGACTGTTTCCCATCACTCAAGCTCTTTGTCGGACACTCGTTTGCATAGTGACCCATCTCATTGTACTTGAAACATTTCACTAACTGTAAATCAAATTTGGTCCTACCATCATCGTGATTTTTTTCAGTGCAATCATGATCCTTATGTCCCATCTTATCACATCGGTAGCACATTCCATAATTCAAAAGACATTCCCCAGCATGCCTTTTACCACATTTATCACAAACTTGAAACTTAGTTTTCTTACCATCAGACCTTTTTGAATAATTCTTCCCTTTCTCCCGCCACCTCGTTCTCTTCTTCTGTTGGTTGTTATAGAACACTTGATCATCGGAAAACTCCATTTCCACCTTCTCAGCACATCAAACAAGCTTTTCATAACTCTTGAACTCTTGAGAAGCTAAAGACCTTAGATATTTTGGCTTTAATCCTGAGTAATAATGATTGATTTTACTATCAAGGTCTTGGATAAAATTTGGAGCATGCCTTGCCAATTGAGTGAACCTTTCTTCATAAGAATCCACTGAGTCATCCTCTTGCCTCAATTCCAAGAATTGTTTTCCCATCCTAAGTCGAACAGCCTTAGGAAAATACTTCTCAATAAACATACCTTTTAATTCATCCCAGTTGAGAGCGTCAATCTCATCAGCGTCCCTGATATTTTTAACCATCGACCACCACTGATCTTCTTCTCCATCCAAACGTTAAATTGCAAGACTAACCTTTTGATCGTCTGAACACCACATGACATCGAAAATTCTCTCCAGTTCTTTAATCCACCCTTCAGCTAGTACAGTGTCAAATGATCCTCTGAATGATGGGGGATGTTGCCTCATGAAATGTTCCACCACTGACATGTTCCTATGCGGTTGATCTGGCTGATCTCATGCATGCATACCACTACTATTTATCGCTTGAGTCAACAGCACCATTACTGCAACAAACTGTTCAGTTCTAATTCCGACCATCTTAGGATGCTGATTCGGAAGGTCGTTTCTTTTTGTATGCCTTCCTAGAACTGCTTCCCTATTTCCTCTGTAGAAAACCATTAAGAACAAACATGTCTTAGATGAAGCAACATGGTAATCTTCAAATGTTATATCATTTCAATTAGATCATAAAAAAATATTTTTTGGATAATCATTTAATATAATTCTAACTCCTAAAGTTATCTAAACCGACCTTTGATACCAACTATAAGGCCCCAGCCTTAAACATCACTTAATCTTGAGTTATTTTATGAATACACATTGAGGATCTTTTCAGGTTTAGAGTTTTAGAGAATTAGATCATAAAACATGCATTACATTCCACATTTCAACAAGGTGGTTACATAAAAGGCAGTATTCCTTTTTCCCATCAAAGGAGATATATTTAAAATAAAACATGAATTCTTTCTTAACACTTCCTCGACACTATCATCACATCATGTACCTTTCTCTTGACCTGTGAAAAACATTTCAAAAACGTAGGATGAGCATAAAAAGATCAGTAAGGGATATAAAAGTATGGAATGAAAACATTAGTCCATGTATATATAAGAATTAATGAAATCATACATTACTCATAAAAAATAAGCACTTTATCATACCTCATGAAATCATAAGATTTATGAATAACTCCTAGAAAACATAAGACATAAAGGTAACTTGAGGCATTCATAACATTTCTACATAGGGAGTAACCCTCATGGTTACATTTGGAATACGCAACACAGTATATTCCCTAAATATTTTTAGAGAAACCTTAGTGTTTAAATCCTTCGTGTTACCCAATGCATTGGAGATCTATCACGGGCTCACCTTCCCTTAGTTTATCATGCAACCACCCATCTTTATAAACAATTCCCAAGAACCATAACATAATCATATCACATAAAACATACATAAAAGAAAACATAACATTTCCACATTTCAATCACAAGATATCAATACAACACATTGATATAATCAAAACATTATCGAAACCATTTTCAATACCAAAATAATAGAAATTAAAACATGGTATGTATTTTTAATTTAAAAAATGTTATGGCTTGTAGAGGAATTCGAAACTCAAATAATGGTCACGGCGGCTGAGAAGTCATTGTCGCTACATACATACGACAAAAACATTCCCTTTTGTCATTTAGTAAAATGTTTCATGTAAAAAATATTCCTTTTGAATAAAAGTAAAAGTCAAATGGGTTTATACACCATATAAAATAAGGTCATGTATAAAACAAAATATGCCTCAATGAATGGAGATTGAGACGAAGTCCCATACCTCGTGTCCGACTTGACTCGGTCGTTTTTTATTCTCCTGAATAATAAACTAGAGTTAATTTATACTTTCTTAAGAACATTTTTCAAGTTAATTATTCCTTTTGTATAACTTATTACCATGTTATGAACATTATGTAATTATTTAAGTTAATAAAGGTCGTTTTTTCGATCTTTCGTACTGGAGCCAAAAATAAACTTCTTATAATTACAAGTTGTTCATGTGGTAAAATATCTAATATATCCAGAATTATATTCAAGATTTAGATATCATATATATCATATATATCCAGTATATACATGAATTTATAATATTACATAACATTTAGAGGTAACAAATGAAATGCACTGTTAATGGAGACGGTAAGTTGTACGTACGCATGAATGCTACATTTATTTCTATTTCGTATTTTATGGAATGAAATCATAATGATATAAAGGTATATTATAATTATAGTATAACATAATATATAAAATCATTAACTCCATCCTTTATACGTCCCACATATGGAATTAACGAATCAAATAACTTTGAGGGGGCGGTAGTCCGCACTTCCTAAAATGAAGATATCGCGTTTACCCATAATGGAAACCATAACGGTATGCCAAAAATGAAAAATACAGAATCTTAATGAAAACATAAACATATTATATATCATATATAAATATAGTGATATCTTTATGGCCACATTTGAAGGTGTTAGAAGAATACTGAACAATCATCGTTATGTGAGGTAGAAATTCACCATCCATGAAAACATTATGATCTTTAACCATTAGATGAAGGTGTGTATAAGTGTAGCTCGAATCCTGATCATAAAAACATCCTAGTATATCTAAGATACTGGTGTAGTTACAAAATAAATAATAAAAATAGTTTATGGGGTTGGAGAATCAAAATAACACAAAAGAACACAAGTGAAGTCTTTACCTTTAAATCGGGTAACTCTTCTTGGTTTGAACCAAAAGGGTTTCTTGAAGAGCTTTCTGCCTATGGTAAGGCTTCTAGGATGAAGATAGGGATGTGAAGAGATAAATTGAGCAATGCTTGGCTGAGCCAATGGCTTGGGAGGTGTGTGTAATGAGGTTGAGGTGGGGGCCTTTTATAAGAGGAAAGGAGGGGCACTCTTGGAATGTTATAAAATGTTACTTTATATTAAAATGAGTTTTGGATTTTAACAGTTCCACGTTGATATATTTCGAGGATAAGGTGATAAGGGTTCTAAATAAACTCATCCAATAGGTTTTTGAAAATTTTAAGTCTTAGAGTTTACATTATCATTTCATTTTATTTAAATTGTTCATTAATGAGATAATCACTGCACCATCATGATGTCATAACTAAATTAATTAATTTAATGTCTAAAAATTATAAAAAAAATACTATGATGTAGTAAATGTTTTTATCTTTCCAATTAATATTTATAGTCCAATAGATAATTTATTTAGATAAAATTAAAAATGTTTTACTTGGGTGATACATTCTTTAGTGATATTCTCCTTTCATTAAAAATAAAAAGATAAAGTGTCACTTTCACCCAAACGTGATTCCATGGGGTCCCTAAGTTTGGAAAAAGGCATCCCATGGTAGGCCATGATACAACCAGTAGCATTAGGACACATTTTGGAGTCATTTTTTATTATTATGATATTATTTTTTTATCCTTAACTACCCGATTACTAATTAATCAAGATAATTACCATCGTTACTATTCATAATGTCCAAAACCAAAAGATTCTTAATTACATAATTTGGAACTTCTGCTTCCAAATTTTGAATCCATTTTATCAAATTCCAAACATCAAAATTGCAATAATTAATTTAAAAATAATTTCCGTTTTCAAAACAAATAGCGGGTTTTTTTGAAACAATATCTATGAAAAGTTTGGCACTTGTTTATGCCCAATTCCAATGTGAAATTAATTCCAACGACTACCATTGGATTAAATGGTAAAAATATATTCTATTTACACTTTAAAACCAATTAAAAAGATAATATATTTATATAATTAAATTAGATGAAAAAGAAATTTTGAAGTAAAATGCAGTATTTTTCACAATTCATTAAAAAAATGAACATTGTCAGAAAAATACCAAAAAATTATCCAATGTAAATTTCAATGTCCCAATACTAAATAATATATTTATTTTGACAAATAGATCTTATAAATTTGTCAAAATATAGATTTAAAAATGGTTCGCCATCAAAAGGCGGTAAAACAATCTTTTAAAAAATATTAGAGAATCATATGCTTAAAATTGGATTTATTCTCATTTTAGGCCTCTTAAAGCACTATCTAATTCATAAATAGACATAAATATGAAAACATATTATTAATTACTTACTTGGGATGTTACACTCAGTCCGGCACATGGGTGAGTGACATGGCTTCCTGTACAAGGATTTGAACGGAGCCATGGAAATGGTAGAGTGATAGCTATTATTGTTGGAAATTTCTACTAGAGGAATGTGTTGCACCCAAGATCACCCAAAATCTAGAATACATGCACGTAGCATGTCCTCCAATGTCTGGATTGTGCGCTCTGTATGTCCATCTGTCTGAGGATGCTATGCAGTGCTAAGACATAGCTAGGTGCAAAAAGCAAGCTGCAATCCCCTCCAAACACGTGAGGTAAACCACGCATCCCTATCTGAGACTATGGATCTCAGAGCTCCATGCAACCGCAACACCTCATCCACGTACCTTCGTGCTAAAGAATCCACTACACCTGACTCCTTGATTACCAGAATGTGGGCCGATTTCGTCAATCGATCCACCACTACCCAGATAGCGTCGCCGCCTCCTCGAACCTTGGGTAGCCTTGTGACGAAATCCATCGAGATGTCGTCCCACTTCCACTCAAGAACATATAATAGTTGCAACAAGCTTCCTAGGACATGGTGTTCATCCTTCACCTACTGACAAACTCGGCACTTTACTACGAAATCTACTACTTCCCGTTTCACCCCTGGCCACAAAAACTGTCTCCTTAGGCCCTGGTACATCTTGGAAACTCCTGGATGCACTACTAGGGGTGAGTTGTTGAACTCACCAAGAACTCTCTCGTGCATCGCCTCGGAAATGAACAACTTCCCTCGGAAAAGCATCTGATTCTGGTCGTCCTCCAACCACCCTTCTGGAGCATCACCTTGGTTAACCTGGTCACGCACCACTTCGCTTTCTAAGTCTCCCCACTTAGACTCCTCTACTTTCCGTAATGGAGAATACTACATTGTCATCTGATACATGCAACATCTTCCATCATCCACCCTTGCATCCAGGTGCAGGGCAGCCAACTCCTACATCACCTTCCAAGCATCTGACGACTCTCGAACTGTATCCTTCTGCGACTTCCTGCTCAAGGAATCAGCCACCACATTCCCCTTTCCCGAGGTGTAGAATATATCGAAGTCGTAGTCCTGAAGGAAATAAATCCACCTTCGCAACCGCAAGTTCAGGTACCGCTGGGAGAAGACATAATTCAAGCTCTTGTGGTCGGTGAAGACCACAAAGCGCTCCCCGATGAGGTAGTGCCATCACAACTTTAGTGTGAACATGACCGCCGCAAGCTCCAGATCATGGGTGGCATAGTTACGCTCATGGGGACATAATTTCCTAGACCCATAGGAGATCACCCCTTTCCGCTATATCAACAATCATCTTAGGCCTTGCCCAGAAGCAACATAGAACACCACATATGCTTCCCCTTATTCTAGAAACCTCAGCACTGGCGCACTAACCAACTTCTTCATCAGATAGCTCAATGCTTCCTCGCACTATTCGTCCCATACGAAATCCCAATCCTTCTTGGTCATGGCTATCAAGGGTGCCGCAAATCATGAGAAGTTGGGCACCAACCTCCCGTAGTAACCTGCCAGTATGAGGAAACTACAAACCTCCGCCAGGTTCTTGGGTGCTGCCCAAGAAACAACTTCCTTGACCTTCGATGGGTCCACTGTTATCCCCTACTCGGACACCACGTGCCCAAGGAAATGCACTTCTCGCATCCATAACATGCACTTAGACAACTTCCCATAGATTTGGTGCTATCGAAGGACCTCTAAAACCTTTCTCAGATGCTCCGTGTGATCCTCCTTTGATCTTGAGTAGATCAGGATGTCGTCAATAAACACGACTATGAACCGATCCAGATACTCCCGGAATACAGAGTTCATGATCCCCATGAACACGGCTAGTGCATTCATAACACCGAACAACATGACAACAAAGTCAAAGTGCCCATATCTGCTCCTGAAGGCAATCTTTGAGATGTCGCCCTCCTTCACCCTCACTTGGTGATATCCAGACTGCAGATCGATCTTCGAGAACCAACCTGCTTCCCTCAGCTGGTCAAATAGATCGTCTATCCTTGGGAAAGGGTAGTAATTCTTGACAGTCACCTGATTCAGCCTCCGATAGTCTATGAACATCCTTTACCACCATCATCCTTCTTCGTAAACAAAACATGAGCACCCCACAGTGACGCACTTGGACGAACAAAACCCTTCTTCATCAGATTGTCAATCTGGATCCGCAACTCCCGCAACTCCGAATGTGCCATACGATAAGGGGCCATTGAAATCAGAAGAGCACCAGGTTGCAAGTCTATCTCGAACTCAACATCACGTTGACGGGGCAGATTCACCACCTCTTCATGGAAGACGTCCCTAAATTCACTAACAATTCCTGGGACTTCCACTATTTCTACATCCACCGACTCCACTGATAGCTCAGCTAGCAAGGAGAGGAGGGGTTCTCCTCTCTTACTTCTTCCCTGGAAACTATGTTCACTGATGAAATTCACTCGTCGGCCGCCCAAGTCTGAAAACAAAACCCTTCTTCGGAAGCATCTAATGACGTCACATACAAAGAACAGTCAGTTAATGCCTAGGATGACATCGTATGGATATATCTGCAATAGTAGTAGATCCCTGACTGAATGATGTGGCCTTGTCATCAGTCTTCTTCATCGACGAACATACAACAAGTCGGTCTGTCCTCCGACTAGTGTGCTTAGAACCAGGGGCACTGGAAGTCTCTCAGTTTCTAAACCCTAAGCATGGTCCAGACTGAGTGTAACAAAGGACTGTGATGCTCTTGTATAGAACAAGGAATATGCAAGGGTACTAAAAAAGCTGATCGTACCTCGAATGACTTATGGGCCTGCTGGAACTACTACCTCTGCGGTGTGCAACTGCCCACGCCCAGCTCCTCTGCCTCTCTACTGTCGGCCACCTCCCCGACCATGCCCGGGTCGAGGTCCCTGAGGAGCACCCTGAGTTCGGCCTCCTCCTGCAACGCTGGCCCTCGGCAGAGAAGGAGCCAGCTGCCCCTACTGCTGCTGCTGAAAGGGCCTATCCAGGAACTGCTACTGTTGAGGTGGATACTGGACCTACCCACCCCCACCATAATGTACTATGTCCGGGCATTGGTTTTGAAGGTTCCCATGGCTACCAAATGCAATGAACCTTGGTCCTGGGCGAGAACGGAAATGGAAAGGACTGGGAGACCGGAACTGGAACTGATGTGGCATGCTCCCTGCTGGTCGGAACCTAGAGGGCACTAATGTTGGAGGCCTGATGTTGACGGCCGTCCCCATTGACGAGCCCAACTGGATCCCCTCTTGTGACACACCTCCTAGTGTGTGCATCCTATCCACCACATCAGCCTTCTTCTGCACCTCTAATTATATAGGTAGGGTGAAGGGAGTAACAGCGTACTGAAGAAATGTTTGGAGTGCCTTCTCTAAACGTCTTGCCCGAGACTCCTCATCCAGAAAGAGGTCCGGAGAAAAGCAAAGGAGATCCTTGATCTTGATCCCCAACTCTCTCACTGACATACTCCCCTACTGGAGGGAGAGTAGCTCCTGTCTCTTCTCATCCTTCATCGTGAATTTGAGGAATTCCGCACGGAACTCCTTATCGAAGTCATCCCACGCAACCTCAGCTTCCCTCTTCTCTCCAAGATAAAGCGTCCACCACTGACGCGCTGCTCCATGCATCCGGCTGACGGGCAAAGGATCCCAGTAATCCATCAGATTCCGAATCAGGCTGAAAGCTATCACTAGTTCCTCGAGCCAGCTATCCGTCTCCATATCCTAGGTGTTGCCCTCGTACATCTTGAGTGTCTGTCACTGAAAGGATCGAAGCATCTTCTCCCACTAATCATCCTCCCCCTCTCAGTCGGTCCTCTTCTGATCGGCCAAGTCAACCTCCTGGGCCTCGATCGCCTGCACTACTCATGGTTGCCTTCTAGATTCCATAGCTACAAGGAAAACAAGGAATTCCTAAGCCTGAGTAGTGTCAAATATTGTTCTTAAATTTTCTTAGACTCCTTTATTTATTTTGAATCCCCAAGACACCCATGAAAGATAAGAACACAAGTCATTATGATGCATGTACCTTTCCTAGGGTCTCTACCCTGTAATCAGTGTAGCATCACTTGGTCGTTCGGTAGGTCCAAAGTCCTTGGATCAGATCACGGGGGCCCCTAAAATCATGGGTCCTAGCCGATCTTCCCTAGCCTAATTCACGCACCAAGGTCACCAAACATTGTTTCCCTACCACCCCACGAAATCCTCATTGTGCCTAACTCTAGACTCCATCCTATCTCTAAACCTTCCTCTGATACCATTCTGTCACGACTCGCCTTCACCAAAAAGAGGGGAGGGTTAGCAGATTGTCAGGCCCTTCCTTCTTTATGTTGAAGGAGAGATAATGACCACCGAAACCTGCCTTCAATATGCCCCAGAGTGGTGACCAACACCAAGGGAATAGAATCTCACACAAAATGGATGGCATTACCCTTTTTATTTTTATACGATCAAGAGTTAAGATAAAACCCCAACAATACCTAAGTAGAAATTAAAGGTAAAGCCAAAAGTAAACCATTCCAATATGCATGTTCAAAAGTAAAAGATACAGGCCACAAAAACACCAAAGGTAATGAACTAAGAAAAAGGAAAACTGCCACAGCAACTACCCCAAGGTCTGAGATAGTACGGTCCTGCACGATCCCTGAAGTCCTCCTGGAAACCTGGAAACAATTTTATATACGTAGGGTGAGCATACAAGTACACTCAGTAGGGAAAACCAAAGACCCACGTGCACAAGTGGAGGGGCATTCTAATGCCCTATGATAAAAGAAAAAAAACCGAAGCACCTAGAAATGAAAAACTATTCAACGATGTCTCACCAAGGAACACTCCCCAAATAACGCAAGGCAAGTAAAGTATAGTAATAGCACATCGATATTTGGGTACCTCGCGCCACTTTCCCACTGGTTATTAAAGACAACCAATGCATCAAACCAATCCCACCATTCTCACCGCAGTCCCACTACCAAACCCCGCCCGCACACACCTGGGTCATAACCACTATCCCGCCCGCAAACACCTGGGCCACAACCACCATGCGTAACCACACCCGTAAACATCTGGGTCAGAACAACTACTACCACGCCCAAAGACACCTAGGCCTCATCCCAAAGACACTTGGGAAACAACCCGCCAGCAAACACCTGGGCCAACCGTCACACCTTCCCTACCCGAAGATTCTTTGGCCGATAATGGGCTTCAGGCCATCATAGCATGCCGGGAGAGTCTTGGGCTATTCGGGAACGGGAGCATAAAAGGAGCTAATAAACAGCCACTCATAGGAGTGTTGGGAAAAACTCCCTCCCCATGAAATGGGATGTTCGGCACTAATTTCTCAACATGGGAGGGGCGCAAATAAGAAACATAAAAGCTACATATATATGTATAGGTAACAAACACTCATCCCAACCTAGGGGTTCCAAAACCTAAGCACAAACACCCTTGTTACTATTCATTCACAAAGAAGCCACAACACTCATGGCCAAGTCACCTCTCATTCCCAAACAAATTCCCCACTCAACCATTCTTGTTTTCATGTTCAAGTTATCCCATTAGGGTGAATTCTGCACTATCGGGAAACTAACAAGCATAAACACAAGCCAAAAAAAAGAAACAACCAAACAACAATTTTAGCATTCACACCCGGTTCTCTTGTAAAGTCACAACAACAATGGGATAAGTTAGATCCCTCATAGTACTGGAACCAAAGAAAACCTCACAAAAGGGATAAGTGAGATCCCTCGAAGTATTGGAGACAAAGAAAACCCAAGACACAGCCCCATGAGCCCAAAACCAGGAACCCACTTTTTCTCAACAATAGAGGATTCCACCTGAGTTCGTGTCACAGCAGAGCAACCACACAACTTCAAATTCACAACCAACAACCGTTCCACAAAAGAGGATCCCATCCCCATTCCCATCTTCCCATAAGCACCAACAGGATAACACACCACCACCAAATAGAGTGGAAAACATCCAAGTTCAAGCACATCATTCATTAGGTTTTCTTTCTGTTTGTTAACAGGGGAGGTCACAGAGAGATTCTTGTTTTACTAAACATCCATATAAACCAATTGAGATTACGTGATTAACAAATTTCCAGGTTAAGTCATTTAATCATCATAGAAGACAAAGGTTCATTAGTGCTCAAGGAAAGACCACTGATGGCCATGATTTTCAGGGAGCATAGGCCCGCACAATTCACAACACATACAACATAAAAGTAGTACATGAGAAACATTGATCACACCTCCCCTTCATTCTTTAAAAGTCAGTTCATTGTCTTCATTATGTTTGGTTTCATCAATTCTCAGAGGGAAAAAAGGGTACCAACCGCGCATGATACACAGAAAGGAGATGCAAATGAAAACCCTACCTGATTGATCAAAGATCGAAGTTCTTCTCCACACGCCAAGAATTAGGGAAAATCGTGACTCGCAAGGGAGGGACGTCGGGAAATCCAAATGAACTAAGAACAAAGGAATCCATCTAAGAGGAAGAACAAGGAAGAAGAAATTCTTCTGCAATATATAGCTAAGATCCCATTGTTACAGGATATGGGGATTTGATCGGCTTTAAATTCGGATCGTGGTTCCCCACGCAGTTGGGTGGTTACACACGACAGAATTAGTTGTTATTTTTTTAATTCTCCATTGAGGAGGTTCCTCGAGATTTCTTGGGTATTAATTATGGTATTTTAAATGGCTTTGAACCTCTTGAAAAAAAACTTGAAAATCCCAAAAGAGGCATTACGGGAAAAATTGTAGAAGAGAAACCCAACAAGGCTGGGTGACACCGATCGGTCGCGTCGATCGGTCGCACGCCGAAATGATGTCCTACCACCAAGACGTCACCCCTAGGATCCGGAATTTGGCAAAGGGATGGATCGCGAGGGTTCGGTTCATCACATCAGATACCTCTCAAAGCAATCTTTTCCTCAAGAATTTAAAACTAGACAAGAAGAAAGGAGGGGGTCCGAAAAAACGCCCTAAAAGATACCTCTCAAGAGTGAACCCGAACAATTACAATCACCATAAAAAAAGGATTAAATCGTCCAGTCATGTGGTGAGGGGTCTCCCTTCATCCATGTTAAGATACGATCCGCTTTGGGTGGCTCTAACTCGCCTGCACGGGTTTAGGTGCATCCACTCTAATGCGTCTTAACAAGGGATTTGGTCCTCCCCTCCCCACATCTCAGGATACTTCACACACACCCAAAAAAAAGGAAAACAACACATTCTAGAGTTAACAAGGTAAAGAGTTCCGTCACAACAAGTACAAAACTCAAAACAACTCTGGGTACTAGGTACACATCAGTGTTTCCCGTTCACAGTTACTTTCCTCAAGCCCACAATGCCTCCACGACACACGAACCAAAGGAATGGTTCGTCCACGAAGCACCTTCTCCTCACGATCCTCGATCATGACTGGTCTCTCCACGAACGTTGCATTGTCTTTGATATCTAGATCTCCCCAGTCAAGGATGTGTGAATCGTCATGAAGATACTGACGAAGCTGGGACACATGGAAGACGTCATATATCCTCAGTAGCGGTGGTGGTAATGCTAGCTGATAAGCCACTTCTCCAACCCGCCGCAACACTTCGAAGGGTCCGATGAATCTGGGAGAGAGCTTCCACCCCCTAATGAACATCCGTTGTCCCTGCCGAGGGGAGACCTTCATGAACACGTTAATGTTCTTCCCCATTTATTGAAATCTAAAGGGTATAAGTTATTATTATTCCAAAATTCAAAACGGAATGTTTCGGTTATTAATTTATCATGGAAATTCTATGAGATAAATGATGATCATTATGAATGAGAGATGTAACTGTTGTACTCTTTTTCTCCTAGTCAGGTTTTTCCCACTGGATTTTCTTGATAATGGTTTTAACGAGACAACACTCTGAGAACTTGAAGTTATTGTACTCTTTTTCCCTAATCAAGTGTTTTCCCCTGAAGAGTTTTTCCTTGATGAGGTTTTTAATGAGGCAATCATACATCATAAACAGATATCCAAGGGAATGTTATAAAATATTATGAATATCTATAATTAATGGAAATTGTTGGTCTTTCCCATGAGTTGTAATTTTAATGAGACCATTCATTATTACCTATAGTCTTCCTCCCATGTCCTAAATACATAATTAAATAATAATATTAATTGATGTTCCGAAGACACAATTAAATGATATAATCAGGGGGAGTTGGGAATGGTGCACTCTTTTTCCCTTCATCATATTTTTTCCCACTGGTTTTTCCTGATAAGGTTTTTAATGAGGTAACATGACATGAAATTCATTTATTTTGGCTTCACTTATTTTTCTCAGAGTTTTTTTAAGTGAAGATTAAATAAGGTTCCGTGAAATTATGACATCCGTGGAGGAGTGTTATGAAACATTATTAATGGATGTCATGATTATGAGAATAATGATGACTCCACAATTTCCAATTAATTCTCCTCTTAATGGTCAACCTTTCATATTATCACCGTTGGATCACATCTCATGTATTCTATAAATATGACAATATGTTAATGGAATAAGATGGACTTTTGGCTCTACATTGTGTTCTCTAATTCTTGTATTTTTTTGGTATTTATATTTCCATTTGTTATTATCATCGTTATACACAAATTCGACATTCGTTTTATCATGGACTCTATTATCGGGGAGAGTTGTTTACCGTTTTATATCATTTTTATATTCTTATATATATATATTTTTATCACGTTGAATAAGATTTTTAAATCCTAAATGGATATGTTATAAATTTAAAACTTATTTAATAATATTTTTTTCCAAAAAAAAAAATCGCGACGGTTGATCGTTGTCAGCCAGCTAACGCGTTCCACCTGTCCTGCCTTGAATGGATTCGGTTTGGCGATCGGCCACGGCTGCATGGCTCCACCCCCTCGCAATGCCATGTCTGATACACGTGTCGACTTCTCATTTGGGTTTGAATATAAATACATGTGATCCTCCATGTTCGCAATTAATATTAATCAAAGGATCGCTTTTTACGGGAAAGCAAATGAAAAATGGATACGGATGTTCGCACAATTAATTTTTTCCAAACATGTTTAAAAAAAGGCCACGCCTACCCCACGCGTCCCACAAAGCCCATCAACGTTGACGTGCGGACTCATACGTGTCGGGATAACGGTCGTCCAGCAGGGGCCTCCGGTAAAAACCAGAACCACTCACGAAATGCCCGACGAAATACTACGCGCGTTCACTCCACGTTCCATAATTTAGCAACGTGAATAAATCACACTCGCTGCTATGAGCGTGGGCCTTGAAATGCCCACCAATCTCGAAATCCTCGCTGAGTCCACGTATTCCATCCCCCCACAACAGCTTTCCTGAGAGGTTCGTTCCCCGGGATCACATGCGTGTCAGGAAAGGATGTTTCGTGACCAGACTCCTGTGTCGGACTCCCATTCGTCGATGTATAACACGTGTTAGAACCATGGAGAGAGAGAGACGGGGGCAACCAGATGGACGGCGCCGATCAGCTTGCACACGTTAACAGGCCCCACGTCACCCCGACTGTACGTGGGGGGTGTATCCGGACCTGGATGGCCCCCACCGGGGTCGCCAGCAATTGAAATCATCGTTGTTCCCGGTTGCCTGTCTCGACCACCACAACCACAGTGGGGGTGAAAAGCTTCCATCTAATCTGAGCCATTTTAGGAGAATTGTTCTGAAACAATCTCCGGCGCTCCGTTTAGCCGGAGAGAGAACGGCGACAGAGATTTCAAGATTTTGTGAATGGCGGGTATGTGCTGCGGGGAGACTGAAGCTGCTTCGCTGCAGGTGAGCCCGACCCGTCGCGCTTCGAGGCGTCGGGCACTTGGGGTTCGGCAGTTGAAATTTCTTTCTAGCGTCGGAGCTTCCCCGGTGGCTGATTGCCGCAGACGTCGGAAGCACTCGTTATCTTCATCATCGCTGCTGTCCTTACTAGTGGAGGGTGATAAATTATTTCTGAACTGTAAATCGAATATGAAGATTAAAGCCGGGGCCGAAGGGCCGGGGAGGAGCGTGGCGTTTCGTGAAGATGAGGCGTTGCGCACCTCTCCGGCTGCTGCCTTTCCGGCGGATGCGAGGGCTGGACGGGACTACCCGAAGTTCGGCATGACGTCTGTTTGTGGGAGGAGAAGCGACATGGAAGACTCCGCAGCGATTCATCCTTTTTTCATCGTTCCGGAGGCTGATCGTCCTTCCGGATCACACTTCTTCGGCGTCTATGACGGTCATGGCTGCTCGCACGTAACACCTTCGAGCGTTTAACTGCTTCGTATCGTACAAATCTCTGCGGAACCTTTTCCCTAACGATCTTTCTCTTGATGTTCTTCCAGGTGGCTATGAAGTGCAAAGATCGGTTACATGAGATAGTGAAGGGGGAACTCGCGAGCGGCAAAGAGGACTCCCCAGCGACGCCTTCACCGTGGATAGGCGCGATGCAACAAAGTTTCTTGCCACTTGAAGTGGCGCTTTGCACCCCACGCCCCATCCCCTTAACCTACCTATATATATATATATATATATATATATATTATAATATATATAATAAAAATATGTGTAAATATAATAATAAATATAATAAAAATATAATTGTAAATATAATAATAAATATGTAATTGTAAGAATTTATTATATTTACATATAATTAAATAAATATATAATAAATATATTATAACTATCATAAATATATTATAAATATGATAAATACATTATAAATATAATAAATATATTAAAAATATAATAAATTTATCATATTTATAATTATATATTTATAATATTTAAAGATATAATATATAAATATATATATATTATAATATATATAATAAAAATATGTGTAAATATAATAATAAATATAATAAAAATATAATTGTAAATATAATAATAAATATGTAATTGTAAGAATTTATTATATTTACATATAATTAAATAAATATATAATAAATATATTATAACTATCATAAATATATTATAAATATGATAAATACATTATAAATATAATAAATATATTAAAAATATAATAAATTTATAATAAATATAAAATATTATATCTTTAAAAATATTATAAATTTATTATATCTTTAAATATTATAAATATATAATTATAAATATGATAAATATAAAATTAAAATATACACATATATATATAATTACAAATATGCATATATTTATAATTATATTTATTTATAGTTGTTCATATATAATTATATATTTATATATGTAGTTAAATATATATATTTATAATTATATTTATTTATAATTTTAAATTTATATTTACATAAATAAATTTATATTTATAAACATATATTTAAGTAATAAATAAATAAATAAATATAATAAATATATAATCATAAATATAATAAATATATAGTCACATATATATATACTCATAAATATATATAATTATATATTTATAATTACATTTAAAAATAATAACTACAATTTTTAAAATATATTTATAAATATGTATTTAAAAATATGAAATTATTTATAATTATATTTATAATTATATATAAATATTTAAATATAGTAATTATATAATTATTATATTTATAATTATATATTTATTATAAATATACAATTATTATATTTATATATTTATTATATTTATAGTTATTTAATTATTGTAATTATATAATTATTATAATTATATATTTATGATAATTATATAATTGTTATAATTATAATAAACATTATTATAAATTTATTGTATTTATTTTAGTTATTATATTTATTATAAATATATTTATTATAATTATAATTATAATAAATAATATATATATATATAAGGGTTGGGGAGGGGTTGCCTGGGATTTGGAAACCAAAACCCAAGAGCGCCAAGAACACTCACTTCCCCACCCTTAGTCCAGCACACAAGTGAGTGACATGACCTCCTGTATAAGGAGTCATTCCAATAGTAGAGTGATAGCTATTATTATAGGGAAACTCTACCTGAGTCAAGTGTCACACCCACGATCCCCCAAAATCTAAAATACATGCTCGTAGCATGTCCTCCAATATCTAGATGGTACACTATGTTTATCCATCTGTGTGGCAGTGCTAAGATGTAACTGGGTGCCAAAATCATACTGCAATACCCTCTAGACTCGTGAGGTAAACCGTGCATCCCTATCCGAGACTATGGATCTCGGAACTCCATGCAACTACCCCCACCTCATCCACCTAACTTCGTGCTAAAACATCCACTGCATCTGACTCCTTGATTGCCAGAAAGTGGGCTAATCGGTCACGCCGATCGGTCACCTCGACCGGTTGCCCCGATCAGTCGCACGCCGAAATGATGTCCTACCACTGAGACGTCTACCCTAGGATCCAGAATTTGGCAAAGGGATGAACCGCGAGGGTCTGGGTCATCACATTCTTGGGTGCCACCTCTTACTCCTCTTCATAGTTCTATTAATGATGATTCATTTCAGAAAATAATATGGGTTGATTTTATTTTTTTATTAGTCAGAATGATCAAGGGTTGTGTTGTGTAATGGATTCTAGAAAAATATTTCAAAGACCGTACAGATAGTTTGATAGGATTAAATGATTTATTCAAGTCTCAAGTTATGGAGTTGAATTTTATCCCTCATATTTTATAACATTTTATATTGAAAACATAGGATTTATTTTAAACAATGGACAATGAATCTAGGGGAGTAAATTATTTAACTATATTAATGGAAGCATATTTTTATACATACAAAAGGTTGTCTTTTCTCTTCTGTCCCTACATATTTACTCAACCCCTAAAACTACCACCTCATCTATCAATTAAATTGGATTTTATCATAAGAAATTAATTTAGAATCTCAGAACTATTTACATAAGTGTAGTAATTTTTGTATTTTAAAACACATTTTTAAATAGAAAAAATATATTTTCTCATCCACTTCATCAATGGGAAATGATACCATCCTTAAATCTGAAATTAGATATGTGCATGATTCTGATTGTAATAAGAATTATTTATAGGGACACTCCTTGAAATATTTTTTAATCCATAAAGACATTAATGATATGATAAATTTGAATTTATTTGTGTTTTATATTTTTAATTATTTTTTCTAATACATCATATAGTTTATTAAATTTTCTACTTTCCCTAATATAATTATTGATAATACCAAACTGGGTATTAAATAAGAGAAAATATTATTTATGAATTATATTAATCAAACATAATATATTTTTAATTCAATTTGTTATATATGTTATTTAATTCATTATACAAATATTTTTTGGTTTTTGATCATCAATAAATGTGTGATTATTGGTTTAGACGACTAGATTATAATATTAATGATCAAAAATAATTTTCATCTGTTAATATTGTGTTTAATGATTTAAGATTGAAAAATAAATAAAAAAGAAATGAAAATTTTCTAATCCAGGAAGTGGTTGTTCATACTTATTGTAAGAAGAATCTCAACTAACCATGAAGTTCAGGTACCCATATTGAGGAGATCCCATAAAAAATCTGGGGACCTTGCGTCAGATGATCTAATTATGTCTGTGTCGTGAACTGAAAATATTTTGAATATTAATTAACAACATATGTACTGAACTAATCACATCAAGGAGTCAATCTACAAAATAAAATTTAATGATACCATGAAATAAGAATGAAAAATTTCTCTAGGTCTTAAATTAACTACATTCCTAATAAAGTGACCAAGAGAAAAAAGTACATACAACATGTAGAAAAGAAGTGAACATATGAAAAAAATCATATGACCACATGAAGAAACAAATTAACCATGTGAACAAATCAGGTGACCACATGAACTAAATATATTACCGTGTGAACCGATCAAGTGACTTCTAGAAGGAATAATGTGACAATGTTAATAAATAAACTAACCACATGAAGAAAATATCTGGTAGTGACTAGTTTCCATGAATAGTTATTAAAAATAACTACCCCAACTAACAAATATCCAAAGTAATCATGCCTAATTTGAGACCAAGAGACTATGTCTATCTTTGCTGTGAGGTATTTTTAAAAATTTAATTGCTTTATTTTTGAAGCATTAATTGAATTTCTGTTCTTTTAATAAATTAATGTCTATAAAGATTATATAAAAAATATCCTCTATTGAATATTTAGAGATAATGTTTTATTTAATAATTAGAGACACATATAGATATGTTTCATGTTTTTTAACTTTTTTTTGACAGAAACGTTTTTTCTGATTTCAAAACTATAAAAAAATACCTTGATATTTCTCTTTAAATATTGTTTTATCTATAGTGTTTGATATAAGTAAAATTGTTTCAAAAGATAAACTCAGATTAAAATGTTTTTTCGCTAAATTGTGATCATAATATTGAGAATAATTTTTAAATATCAAATTATACTGATCTACTATATTTTTCAAATAGAATATTTTTTTTAAATTTTGGATTTAGTTTTTAATATGTTTTAAAAAATAGATTTTATTGGGAACTCAATTCACCTCTTATTGTGTATTCAACTCCAACCAACATAAAAACATTATCATCAGTGGCTATTACTCTTCATAGACATCACACATGTTCTAATCATGAAAATTTAGGTTACTCTTCATAGACATCACACATGTGCTAATCATGAAAATTTAGGTTAAAATTATACCATATAAATTTAATGTAACTAGTCTAATATACTTTAGGGGATTAAAAAAATATGTTTCTCTCATTTCATAAAATGCATTATAAATGGGGGAATACCATTTATATAGAAAGAGAGAACCAAACTGAGTCTATTAGGGTCCTACATGTTAGAGATCCTATCGTGATTTTATTTACAATAGGAGAAATCATAAAACCTAATAAAATAGAAAATTTATAGAATAATAAGAATAATAATTTAAAAGGGAAATAGAAATTTTGAGTAGATGGAATAGTATTTATACACATATTGGTGAACAACTCTTTCCCTAAACAAAATTTTGATCTATGTATTAATGATAATTATTACAAGGTGGAAGCGATGAACCCAATGTGTAATTTAAAATACATGCGTGCATTCTAGATGAAAAGTAGAACCCTCTTTCATTTTGTATTATTTGCATAAATTAAATTATTTTCTATAGAAATAAACTTCACTAGAATTGTTATTTAAAAGCTATTGTAATTATACAATTACCATGATATGGTTAACAAAGTTTAGTGGCCCCTCCAAAATTTATGTTTTCCCCTTCCATAGGCATGACTCTATAAATATGTTATATATGTGTTAAAGCCATATACTCATGCTCCAGGACGTAATGATCCACTACATTCCATGATTATTGGAAAATCATGTCTATTCTCTAGCATGGCACATATAACTTGAGATGGTATTTAGGGAACAAAATATGGGGTATTGTATGGCTAGCTATTTTTAAAGGATTTAATCTTATGTATCCCTTAAGTTAATCAGATACAACCCTTTTCATAACAAAACCATTCCCTACTGTATTATGGTCCTTGGCCCACTGAAAATGTAATATTACAAAACCCAAAAGTTATTCTTAGGAACACCATCCCTATACCATAATTGTCTTTGTTATGGAATGTTATGATATTGGTAGTATAATAATAACCAAAAACCTAGCCAACTCCTTGAAATTGACTCACAAGACAACTCTAACAACACTAATATCCTAATAAAACCCTAATACTTGTGGCTTGAAAATAAATTTCATCAAATTTATACCTATATAATATATATGTTGTTATATTTAATTATTATTTACATATTTATAACTAAATAGATTTTGTTATGATAGATTTACTTTCATATTCCTGATTTCCCAATTATATATATACTAGGAAAACATGATATAGATGTCAATTTACCCAATATAATGTTACTAAGAATTCATAATCTAACAATATCATGGGAATATTATACATTTCATTAGACATTTATATAATTTTCTATCATGAAAAATGTAATTTAATTTAGTTAATTATTATTCTATCTTGTGAATTAATTGTAATAATTCAGGGGTATTCTTTGAGATGGATTCACATAATTTATTAATTATTATTTGTTTCAGTTTTATTGGATCTATTTGATATATAACTATTTCATTTATACATAAGATACATGTATTTGAGAATGGACAATATGTGAACAAATAATTGTTTAAAAAATAAGAGTAGATACTGGTTGTCATTTAAAATAAATATGACGAATATGATATAATTAATTTTATCTTGAAGTAATAATTTCTGATAACATGTTTTGGGAAAATATATAATTATATAGAAGTGATGTAACTCATGTAGGGTGAGATAAAATTCATATTTTTTCTGATACTATCAAGGTTTTTGGTTTTGTTGGTCATTAAATTATTGTGATATAAAATGGTGTTGTGGATAAAGTTCTTTGACAATATCTCGGATGAGACAAAATCTGTTAGACAAAATGAGGTTGTATTTTCACATTTCTATCAAATATATATATATATATATATATATATATATATATATATCATTTAAATGTCTCATAATGTATTTTTGTTTAAATCTACGAGTATGTTTTTTAATATATTTTATCATATTGGATCAATTATTTATTAAAATTACTATTGATATAGTGTAATTTAGTCATTATATTGAGGAATCCCAAAAATCAAAGATATGGATGAATATAGACACTATAAAATTAAGTAGCATTTTATAGGTTTTATATGGTTATGGTATTTTTAGTGGTATTTATCAAGAATATATACTCATATAAAGAATATGTGAAGGAGCACAATCCATAGGGGTATCAATGATATTATTTCATTATATATTTTATATAGTAATTCAATATTTTTTTGGGAGTGCACATTCTTGATAATGACTGAGTATTGTGTGTTGATAATTATTTTCATCTATATATAGGTAGTTATCATTAGATATACTAATAATGTTGTTAATTTTTCAATTTCCACAATGTTTTCACCTTTTTAATGATAATATAATAAATGAGTATGGATTATAATTTGGCTATGGTTATCCCTCATAAGAAAAGTTAAATACAACTATATGAATTTCCAAATTAGATATGAAATCCTTTATGATATATGATATAATGATTCATTGGGAATGATGAATTTTATTTGAGAATTCAAAACAATGATGAACATAGTATTTTCCATTTAGTAATAGTAAGAGAGTACAAAAAATGGGTGTGATAATATATGTAAGACTATAATAAGTGATATAAGTTTATGTATATTCGTAGTTTTAGTGTTATGAAATTATAATATTCTTCCATTTCCATTGTTTTAATAGCCATATGTGATACAAAATATATTATTACTCCTATACTTATTTCATAGTTCTGTATTTGTAAAAAATTTCATTAAAAATTATTCGAGTTAATGATTATAGTTTTTTGAAAAATATGACACTTTTTTGACTTTCCATTTTATTATTTCTTGCACTAAAATATTTAAAATTTTTAAATTAAAAATAATTTTAATGATAGAATACATTTCCATCCTTTTTTGTATATTTCACATTATTTCAGGTTGTTTTATATTTTTTTCAATATAGATTAATGTATGTAAATGATTGAATTGATCTGCTATCATTGATGGGAAAGTGATATCTGTAAGATAATCTTCAACTCATTTTGAATAGAAGGATAAAACAATAGGATATTTTTTTATTATGTGTATAAAAAAAATATATTTATGATAATATTGTTTTCCATATAATAGTTTGAATAAATTATCTAATATAATGATGTTACTTATTATTTAAGATTAAAAGAATATCCCATATTTTTTTCACTATACAACCTTAGATACTAAATATATGACCAAATATCTAATGGTCCACACATAAATAGAGGAAACGTGTCATCATAGTGAAGATAATTTATACATATCCACTATATCTTCTAGTAATACATCAACAAACCAATTATAGATCATTCTCAGAGCTATAGGTGATACTGGGTAGGGTTCTGCCCAAATTCAACTAAAATATTCAATTGTTGGGTGACATCATCTATTGGAATAACTATATGAATGAGGGTTATTAATGTAGAAATTATTCACTAATATAAGAGAAATAATTATAATCCAATATCAATATCATTAATATAGTGAAAATATTTGTCCACACAATACCATTTTAATATAAAATTAATGTACATCATATATCTCAATGATTAAATGAAAAAATATATAAAAACCCAGACAACATTTGGAAATGAGAAATAATATTAATTAAAAAATATGAAAATGGTATATATATATATTAATATAAAAGAAATATATTTAGTATACAACTAAATAAGTAATTATTAAAAATAAAAACATCATCTTCAATCTGATAATACCAAATTTAAAAATATATGACCATACAAAAAAAAAATGAAACGATAAATTTCTAAAGAAAAAAATAAAAGTAAATGAATTATAAAAGTTTGATTGAGTATAGACAAATACTTTAGATTCATAAATTAAGGGAAATAAATCTTATTATTATAAATAAATCACACAAACAAAATCTAGTGTTTTAGATACATAAACTTAAAAATATATCCTCAAATACGGGTTAGGTCCATGTTACCTTGTGACACCAATAACTAAACATAATAATTCTATAATGATGCACCTAAAACATATAAAATATAATAAAAAATAACTTATACTCTATGAAATTTTATTCCTTATTAAAGAAACTTCAATATGATAATATACTTTAACTCCTGATTCGACATCATGTTTTCTAATCCCAAAAAATATATATAACGATGGAAGATGGGGACTACATGTTTTTTTAATCAAAAAGATCATCAAATTCTTTCATAACTCTGTAACATGATTAGTAATAACAATTTATTTATTTGAGAAATACTTCACTCAAATATATAATTAAAAATAAATAATAATACATCATATTATTATCAATATTACATCATAATGGTTTTTATAATAAAATATCATTAAATCAAGAACTATAATTGAAAAATTGTGTTTCCCCGTTTTCATAAAAATTAAATCATATTGAAAAATGTATTTTATTCTCTTATTAGGATGTATCCTACAATGTTAGTGAATAGATATTCATAAAAATGGTAGTTTAGGAATATTTTTATTTAATTTCAAATTGATACACTGAATAGAGAGATTTGATTATTTTTATACAGATGTAATGTAATTTATCCCATGAATAATCTTATTTATCAGGTGTATCATATTAATTAGTATTATCATAGTGTGGTAAAATTTAAATATTTTGGAAGAAATTAGTAACCGGACTCAGAATTCATATGGTTCAATTTACCTTATTAATATATTTGTGATACTACATTAATTATGTAACGTGGTTATAAATTATTACAATAATTATTTATGGTTGATCACCCAAGTGATATAAAGTTATGCTATGATCTCATTATTCAAAATAGGTTTCATTTGATAAGGTGTGGAGTTGTGGAGTACAAATTTTTTTTGACTCACATGTCAATATAAGATGTCCAGGAACCATAATAAAATTTTACTATTACATCCACTACTTATTCCTTCTTATATTTAGAATGATGTTTATGTGTACATTGGGAATTAAATAAAATGACCTCATTAAGGATAAAGGTTATATGGTTGATTACTAATTGATTTACTAAATAACACCATTTTATTCTCTTCTTTGAAAATATGAATGATGATGATATTGGGATGTTATACATGAATGAAATTGGAATATTTAATGGGGTTCCATATATAATGGTCTATAATCGAGACCCCTGTTTCACTTATATATTATAAAAGATTACTCAATAATATTTGGAGAACTAGTTTAATCATATTAGGACCTATAAATAATAAATTTATGGCTTGATGTAAAATTATTTTCATATTTTTAATGCAATTATCCATGTATGTGTACTTTAAGTTAAAGGACCATTTGAGAAACATTTTTAATTATTAATTTATAATATAATAAATTATAACATTATTTGAAAAAATATCTCTAGATTAATCATTTGATGATTAAATATGATAATTACATATATATTTGGATGACATTGGCGAATGTTAATTATAATGATAAATATTTTTATAGAAGATAATTGAAGATAACTATTATATATATATATATATAAATATATTATTGCTGGAATATCAATATCATTATAACTAATCAAATCTATTTAATTGATCATTGATTCTATTTTTAATGATATAGAGTATCAAAAAATTTCCCCATGATTAGGAAATAGTTAAATAGGGATGTATGGTAAGATTATATATATATATATATATATATATATTTGTCTTCTTGGGATTATCAAATGACATGCTATCATGGAAGATATGTAATCATTATCTCTATAATTTACTTTTTTTTAATTTTTTTAATCTATCAATGTAAATAATTTCAATCTCTTTCAGGAATGTGTAGTAAATTATGAATTTCCAGAATATGAATATGACACTTCATTCCCAAAAACACAATTTTGATTCATGATCATCAAAATTATGTATTGTTGAAAAAATATATCCCTAGATTTAATGAGATATTGTAGTATCAACGATGACTGAGATGTTTTTAAAAAATATGATAACAGACCAAGGGAATTATATTTTAACTTTCAATACGAACTAATAACATTATAGGGGAATAAAGTGGTAGAGTTTATAGTATTTTCAGGTCGAAAATGTTAGTGTTATATATTTGTTTTACCAATTACATATATTATTAATATTTATTAAATGCATATAATTTTTTTTGGATATTCGAGAATATTTTATATAATATAGGATCCAAAAACATGATTATATAGATCTTTTATGGGGAATATATAGGATATAAAATCACATCTACATCGAAATTTATTATTTAGTGCATTATCCTAAGGAATGCATATGTGGGTCATGAATTTTATTAAAATGTTAATAAATTTATATTTAAAAATTAAAAAAATTCATTTTTATATTCATTATTCATCATATGAAGTATTTGTTCAATATAATTGAGGTTCCACCATTGTATTTCCATTCCCTAAAAACTCAATGATTTATTTTAGAGGGTTTTTTGGTGAAATCCCTAAAAATGAATCCTTAATATTCATTTGAATATCTTATTTTTATCATTTATACCTTAAAATTTGTCTATGTTACATTAAAATTAAATTATTTTTAATGTAATTATTAATTATTTTATAAGTATTTGGGTCTTGTAGAACTATGTTGTGTCAATTCATCTCAAATCACAACCAACATCAGTTTAGAGAACCCATAATTAATAGAACCATTTATGGGTGGTATTTCAGTTTACATTAATTCATTTCCAAAATTCCCTAGATTATTGGTGTATAAAATTACCCATCATCCTCATGCATACTATTTTTATTATGAAATATTAATTTAAAATGTTGATTATATTGATTATTTAAATACTAATTTAATTAATCAATCTGATTTACATTTAAAAACTTCTTCTATAAATGGATTTTTAATTTGATAAATTTATAGGTAATATAATAAAATGAATTTTTAGGTAGTGTTATTAGGAATAGATATTAATGATATTGAATATGACTTTTTTATTATTTATGATGTGGTTTATTAAAGAGATTTGGGATATTTCACAAAGAGGGGGTCGATATGAGTGACTTCATTGATGAAGGATTGTTTTATAATGACAATTGATTGATATATTTTAGAGGATCATGGTATATTTGTTATTTAATTACAAATAAAGTTCATTATGGAGATAATTTATAGTAATATTCCATTACTAGTTGTATGTTTATTACCACAAACGGATAAACATAGTTATTATATATATCCAAATATTGGGAGAACCATATCAAACAATAATCAATAATGTTGGGTTTCTAGATCAAATTTCTTATATTTTGATGGGCCTAATATTAAGGGATATAATATGAGGTTTTTAAATAGTATTGTAACTTTCAAAATAAATTTTGGTTTTCATTAAATTCTATATCATAATAAGTAAAGTAATCTAAAATCAGTCATGATGTTTTTTAAATGGTCTAATACACTTCTACATAAAGATAAAAATTGGTTTTACTATTTTACTATTTCATTATATATGTTTTTAGGTATTTACATATATAATTTATTTAATCTTATTTATTCAATATTGAATTTATGTTTTGGTTTTAAAAAGGATTTCTTGTTGAATATCCAATGGTATTCTACTAATCTATCTGAAAATAACCTATATACATATATTTTTTTATGATAGTCTTTTCAAATAATATAATTAATGGGATATGGTTTACATATTTTCATGATGTGCCTTAGTATCTTGTATAGATAAATATTTTCCATTTTACACTAGAGGTTACTATGTGTCACCTAGATTTAAAATACATTAGTAATGTTCAAATTATATTTATCCCATCTTTGGATGTTTATTGTAATGGGTTTAATCTACCATAAATTATTTATTTATCATAAATAAAAATATTTTTCAATTTTTAATAAAACAATTAAAAACATATTGTTAGTAATGTAATGGTTTGAAATTTATATTTGATATATTGTTAATAATTATTTCATAGATATTTATATTATTTAAAGTGAATAGTATTTTTGAGGATTTAGTTTCATGTAGAAAGAATATTTATATTTCAACCTGGAAACGTCATCATATAGACACATAGTGTGGTATTACTATTTGAAATTTTTTGTTTACGTATTAAATATATTGTAGGGTGAAATTTTTATAAAGGATAATGTTTATAACCATGGAATATATTTTATTCAATGTATATATTAGGAGAATTATTCATGCCATATATCATGTCAACTCAATAATCGTGATAAGATGATCATATTGAGTATATCAAAAAAATAGAAAGTATGTTTGATTAGAATTCTATAGTGAATATTAAATTATATTTATTATTTACTAAACATGGAATTTTTATATTCAAATTATATCTTATAATAACATATATAAATAACAAAAAATGTTTATAAAGGGAATATAATGAAAAAATAATATCCAAAAATATATTATAACCCTTAAAGTGGTAGTAAGTAACATGGGAACCTACTTATTAGAAAACAAATCGATTAGATTCCTTTTGGTCCTCCGCAACTATACTGAGGAATTTATGTTTCCAAATGGAATCCCACAATTATCATAGGGGTTTAACTGGTTCATTGTAGATATATTTGATGAACATATCAGGTTACATATATGATTCCCCAATGATTTATCAATCCTCCTATAAAAATCATAAAATCCATAAATATCAATTCATGATCATCAAATAATATTTAATAATAATATGTATAAATATTTATAAAATATTATTAATATACAATTTGAAAATATTTATAGATTTCCATTATAATATATTTTATATTATAAATAATAATGATTATTAAAATCATGTCTAAAATATATTTTTATTGATATTATCTGCATTAATATTTATGAATTCCATCAAATCAATAGCATGGTTTTATGGAAACTATTATCACAATTTATTACCCTTATAATATAATAAGTTATATAAATAGTTTTTCATGATTTTTTCTATTTATAATTTTGTGATTCAATATAGAAATAGCATTTTCCCATTATAATGTACTATTAATAATAGAACCAGTCATCATTCAATTAAAAATTAGTTCCCTTCAATTTAAATAATTTTATTTGAATTTTACTACAAATTCAGGATTTCCAAATGAAGTTTTATAAATAAACATATCTCTTCATCCATTATGGAGTGAGTTTCAAAAAGTTTAATTACTATTAGATAATACAATATCACAATAAATGATATAAACATATCACAATGGTAAATTTATTACCTATAAAACAATAGAAAATGATTTTTTTTATAAAAAGTATGACATAGATAATATTAAGAAACATAATTTTTTTTTCTATAAGATAGAGAATATATAAAAAAGTGAAATACCTAGAATTTATTTTTTTGGATAGAAAAAAAATTGGGAATGATAACTCTTAATATTTTTGATTAAATTTTTGAGAAATTATATAAAGGTAAATGGTTTATGATTTCAATATATAATCCCAGGATTTTGTTATCATAGTGCTATAAAGGTAACTAAAAAAATATCAATGAGATATATATAATTTTAATTAATATTTCATAATAAGACACTATAAATAATAGCCCAAAAACTAATTAATTTTGTTAATAAAATTAATGTTTTTAAATAATAATTATATATGTATTTGTTATTGACTTTTTTTAATAAAATTAAAGAAATATTTTTCATCAATAAACGAAAATATGAAGTTGTGAAATTTTTTGAACAGTTCAAACACTTTTCTTTTTTAAAAAATAAAAACATTTAGTATTTATACACTATATACTCTATGGGTGAATGTTTTACCAAAACATATGAAGTGATTTAAATTATCTCTTACATATATAAGATATATTTAATAATGTAAATATATCATTTGAAAATATTAAATTAAACATATTATTATTTATATATATTAAAATATAATGAACATATATTAATATTAATTTTTTAAAGTGTTTTCATACAAGGTATAATAATTTTTTATAGACGGATTCCAGTTTTAATAAATATTGAATTCATAATTTTATTATAAGGGCACTTCTGTAAAAATACATATTCGAGCAAATTTAGATTATAATTTATTTTTTAGAATTATTAAATATATTTTGTGTTTGTATTTTTAAGGAACTATGTCATAACTCATACTTAGGAAAATAATATATTTCAATGTGGACACTTTCAATAAGTATCCATTTTTTCCACAACCTGATATGTTTAAAATAATACACGAAATCATTTCATATTAAACCATAAAAACATTTATCCAGACTTCTTTTATTTCTTTATTCAGCCTTAAACATTATAAAAATATTTTCAAATATAGGAAGAGAACAAAAATAATATTAAGGTACATAAGAAGGAGAAATATTTTAGTATATAGAAAAACTAGAAAACTCCCAAATTTCATTACCTTTATCTCAGTGTTCTCTATGATAATGAAACAAATTATATTTGAATGAAATAGAACACACATTATTTTCAAAAACAATTATAACCATAAAAACAATAAATTGGACATTTGGGTAACTTGGGACATCATATTTAATATCGAACATATGTATCGAATAACCAATATGATCAACATCCATAATTACATTGAGTACCCAATTCATCGGAGGGTAATCATAAACCAACCAGTTCTTGATGGACAATGGAACCAAGCATCCATTTATAATAACAAAACAACTTGTCCACGGTTTTTAACATAACCATCCATACATGTATTATAATGGAAGAACCCATAATTTTAAAATTTTCCATGATCAATTAAATATTACAAAACAATAAATACATAATTTTCATCATAAAATCCATACAAAACAATTTTAACACCATATATAAAACACTTTCATATATCAAAATACATTTTTTTAAAAACCCATTTTCAATAAAAATATATATAGAAAAATGGAAAGGGGGTTTTTCTTTAAAAACACAAAATATAATAATGAAATTAAATAAAAAAATAATGTTTATTATAGCGGGAAAATCATTTCCACCATATACATTAAAAAGAAACATTCATTTTATCTTTTATAATGAAAGTCATACATTTTGTACAAATATTCCATTGATTGTTTTTAAAAAAATAACAAAATTTGGTTTATAAATCATTTATTTTCAAAAAAATAAATTCATAAATTATTTTTGAAAAAATGGAATATGATGAAAATTATTTTTATGGAAACCATTAAAATCAGGGTTTTAAAGATAGGTCCCTTACCTTGAGTCCCACTCATCACAATGATCCTTATCTTCTTGAATAATAATCATACGATAATTACTTACATAACATTTCTCTTCATTTTAATATTCATTTTATTTCATATTTTCCCATGATATATAGAATTACCTAATTATTTAAGATTACTTTTTCTGTTTTGACAAAATTTGACTCATATGCCCAAAAAAACTTTGGTTAGTCATAAAAGGTCAAAGAGTTAATTATTTGAACTTCTAAAGAATAATAATAATAATAAAATCTGTATCATATATATACATAAAAAATAATTTTAATACCAATAATGAACAATGGTTATGAAAATTTATATATGTTGTAATCATGGAGATGGTTGGTCATACGTACGCATGAGTATCATGTTCATTTTTCAACGATCATTATGTAATGAAGGTACGTAATATTTTATCTTTATAAAGAAATAATAACATACTAAATAACATAATTTTTCATTAAATATACTGATATATACAATCCATGTTATCTTTTAATGAATAAAATCCTCAACACTTTTTGTAGGAGGTAGACCACATGTCTACACAAATGATGTTATCATTTTTAGGTGAGTTGAAAGGAACGAAACAAAATAATAAATTATCTATTAGTAGTGAAATATATGTCACTAATATAATATTTTTTCTTATATATCACATATATTAATTAAATCCATCCTTACTAACATCCATATAAATTCTTAGTTATAAATGAATCACATCGCATCGTGAGGAGGTAGTCAACTGTGCAAACAAGTTTCGTTGTCATATCTAAAATAAATTTGAAATTAAAAATATATATGATATAATAATTAATGAACTATAGTTATGTTATTTATATAATATATAAACATTCAATTCATCATATTGAATAACTAAAAGTGGTGATGATGGAAATGACTTA
The DNA here is from genome assembly GCA_963277665.1 of Viscum album. Classification (NCBI taxonomy): domain Eukaryota; kingdom Viridiplantae; phylum Streptophyta; class Magnoliopsida; order Santalales; family Viscaceae; genus Viscum; species Viscum album. Next base: position 1,546,158,234 of record OY728123.1, read on the forward strand.
TATCAGTTCGCAAGGTTGTAGTTTGTCACACATATAAAGGATGGGTTTCTTTACCTTATAATGGAAAAGTAGATGTAAATAGGTTATGACATTAAATAATGAAAAAAATAAATATATGAGATATCAGGTGTTATAATAAAATATTAATTTTAAAATAATCAATGACGTAGATGAATGAATCAAATATAAACGATTGGTTAATAATGTTACATCATCTACAAAAAAAATTCTTATATTAGCAACTAAACCCTTCTTCGGATGGATTTATGATAATAAATGATATGTAGTCCCTATGTAGGTAAGTACAAAATTTTTGTTTCTAGGTGTAATTTCCCAGACCTCTCTGGTCTATTCCATTGTGAAAATGTGGTGCTGGAGGTGTTCCGGGAGGTCAATGTGACTTGGGGGTGTGTTTGGGTGGACTTTTAAGGAAAGCTAAAGGGAAATAGCTTTCATACGGTTGGCGCAAGGTTTTCCTAAACTGTGTAGCCAAACCGTCCATGGTTGCTATTGGAGGCAATTGGTAACACACATGAGGTAAAAAATTTGTCTAACCATGCAGCCTAACCGTGCGAGGAGTGTTTGACGAGGCAGAATCTAACGCACAGTTAGGGCACGGTTTGTCAAACCGTGCGGACTAACCATACGGACACTTAAATCTAGAGCCTAAATTTTTTAATCTAACTCATTTTGCCTCTAAATGTTTCTTTTAATCCCCTAAGAGTCCATAAATCGGGATTACCCTCCCTTGAAGTTAGGAGAACCTCTCCCAATCATTTTGGAGGGGATCCAAAGGCTTCTCTTGGAAAATCGAAGCCGGTTTCTTGAGGTATGAGATCGTTCTTGTTTCGTTTCATAGATCTACTTAGATCTAATTATACTCTTCTATCTAATTCATAGATCTATGCCCGATAAGGGTGATCTAAGTGTGTGGATGCCAAATATGAGGAGATTTGGTCTTGGTTGGGTTAGGAGAGAGATATAAGGTGGATTCATGGTGAATCGGCCCAGTTTTCTTGTGCGTTCTTTAACCGTTGTGGTTTTCATCGAAAACCTTTGAGGTAAGGGATTCATTGCTTCTCTTTCATTTATATGCAATCATATTGATAGCATGTTGAATCCCGTTGGATGATAATGGAATTGAACTAATAAAATACTTTGAACTGGATAATTAAATTGTATCAATTGTATGTTATTGCCTCATGTTTTGATAGATAGTGAGATATCTATGCTTGCCTTGCTTAGTGGTTGTTCTTGATGGAAATTGGTAAAGAACGTAATACGAGACTAATTGATATTTGTTTGGCCAAAGATAAAGAGGCATGTGAACGAATCTGGTTCTTATGGTAATTTGATGTTAATCAAATTGGAATAGTAAGCATGTATAATCTTTGGTGATAGCTTACTGGTTAGGTTCCCGATTTTGGAACCAACAGATTAAATCTGTTAATTCAATATGGTTTAAAGAATGTGATTATTTTTATAATTCCTTGAAGGGTTCTGAGTTACCCTCTTGTTTGTTGAAAGGGCCACATCTCAATTTATGTGATGTTTGATTTCCTGCTGCTTGTGCTATGATGTGACCCTGGAGGGGTGTTGTGATATGTGAAGGCATAGAGGCCTTTTGGTTATGGCAGCGGATGACGCCTAGAGTGGCGAGATGCATCGGTTTATGCATGTGGGTGTCACGGAGGACACCAGGGATGATGGAATGGGAGGTTTGTGATTGTTGGATGCTTGTTGATTCTTTGGTCGTATATCTGCTTTACTTTTCCCCGCTACTCAAGGCAGGTAGTCTTGCTTACCCTTCTTCCGAAAGAGGCAAATACACGTGAGGTATGCCACATGCTTTCCGTGTTTAGATTCTCGAGGGGGAATGGGTCTACGCTTTTGCTATAGGTGGCAAAGACTCGACGAGTAGTACATCTACTCACCCTGTTAGCCCCCTTGTGTTTAGTAGCATAGGATGATATTCTAGAAATCCTGTTAATATGGGAAAGTAATTCTGTAATGAATGTTTTAATAAATGATAATAACCCATGGGGTTAGAGTTTGTTGAAACATAATGATGAGGTTGAGAACTTTTTAAGGGGCAGTGGAATTTTTTGATGTAGTTTTAATGGAATTTAATGTGGAAATATTCATGGTTAATTAATGTTTGAAGAATTAATTAACGTACAATGGGATTGATAAAAAGGTAATGAAGTAATCCTATAAATCCCTTAAATGGTTGTGTGCTTATAGGATACCTAGTCTTAAAAGTGGCAGCCCGAATTCTGAGAGACATTAGATGCAGTTGTGTCTAAGACTAGGTTATGCCTATTGTGTGGTTGTGAGTTATAGTATATTCTGTACGTTTTTTGTGTTTCTATACGCCACTCTACCCTATCAATAAGGTCAACTTGCACCCTATGGATTCTGAACCCTGAGGGGTGTTTCCCCCAACATTCCGGTGGAAGGATGAATGGCTAGACGCCCCCATTGACCCCGCTCTCTTCTCTTGGTAGATACTAGTGCCATTAGGCATAGCGGTTATTTTTTGTCCATATATGTGTGTAGAGAGCTATAATGGGTTGTGCTTATTAACACACATATATTCTGGATATAGTATCCCTTGGACTACTATAGGTGTAACGTGTATAGGCTGTGATGTCTTGAGGATCTAAACTCAGTGTATGGGTTGTAAAGGCTTGATGTGTAATACCCGACGTATGATACACGTTATCTGAGCTATGGTGATTCTCGGAAACTACCTAGTTACTTTTGGTTGTGAGGATGGTGTGGTGTTTCCCCCAGGTCTCTACAGGAAAGCCTTTGTGGTGCACGTGGTACAGATTGTGCATCCTAGCCTAGGTGTCTGCGGGAAAGCCTTCGGAGAGAGATGCACAGAACGTATGTCGTTGGGGAAAAGTGGATAACCAGTGGGGAAGTAGTAGTAGGGTACCCTTGATATTCTTTACTATATTATATATTTTGGTATGTGTTACTTTGTGAGAGTAGCCATGGTGAGGTTGGGAACTTAGTATACATGTTTAGGTGATGAGTTGGTTTCACTTGTTGTTCACTGTGCTTTAGTATGCTTTATTTACTTTTTCATGAGAGGATTTAGGGAGGATACTACTGAGTATACTGTTATACTCACCCTATGTATATATAAAATGTTTTTTAGGTCACTTGGAGTAGGTTGGAGATCAAGCTCTTTTCAACTAGCTTGGGGTTGCAGGTGTTGTTCGGGCTTGTGGTTGCAGTTGTTTTTACATTCTTTTGGGTACTTGTAGTTTTTCCCTTTCAGTTGTAGTGATTTTTCATGACATTCCATATATGCACATGGGTTTATTTTATAATCTAGTTTTGAGTTGGAGTTTATTGGTGTCTATCTAATCTATCTCTTCAACATACATTCTCTTAGAGGGCAATGCCTCCCATTTGTGTGTTACTATACCCTCCGTTCTAGTCTTCAACACGGGGCCTACTAGAGGCGGGACTCGGGGGGTCATTATCTCACTTTTCACATTGTCAGCCCAGGAGGGGTACACTTTGTGGGGAGGGGGTCATGATAGAGTGGTATCAATGGTCTGTTTGAGGGATAGGATGGAGTTTTGAATAAGGCACATGTGAGGTTGCATGGGTTGGTAGGGCAACAGTATCATTCATGTTTGGAAAGTGAGGTAAACCCTGGAGTCCAGCTGAGATATAGGTGTTTAGGGCCCCCTATGATCTGGAGTACGGACCTTTATGATTACAATGGCTACTAAACATGGTGATATGGTTATAGGGTTGAATCCTAGGAATAGATCATGCATCATTCTTCTTTGTGCCTATGTTTGAAAGGGTAGACCATGGGATAGGTTAACCTAAAACGAATAAAAAACAATTAATTAATTAATGTTGAATCTTCCAAATTCTATTATTAGGATCTCTAAGTGTTTTTTATTTTATAGGTATGGATCTAGGTCGACGTCCTCGTTAGGTTTGTACAGAAAATGTCCCACAGGCTGTTCCAGCAGATCACTGCAGGGTATAGGTTGACGATGAAGACACTTGGAGGAAGACACTCCAAGAGTTTCAGTGCTAGAGTTTGGAGAAGTACGAGGGATCCATTTTAGATGCAGTCACGGAAGAGTTGTTAGAGGAGGTCAAGATAGGATTTAGTTCAATCCGTGCTCGGAAGGAGCACTGGGTGTCCTTAGTTGTTAGGATGCTTTGTGGAGAAGTAAGGATGTGGTGGTTCTTGTTCCTCGGAGATCATGAGGAGTCAGTGATCTCATGGGAGGAGTTCCGAGACAATTTTAGAGTAGAGTTCCTTTTTTGACTGTGAAGACGTCCAGTCGCCAAGAGCTTCTTACCCTTCGATAGGGGAGATCCAGTGTTCGAGATTTTGGAATCCATTTTTGGAACCTTTTACGATATGCTTAGGACCTATTACCAGATGAGGAGGGCTGGACGAGGCATTTTTAGGAGGCTTTGCATCCCGAGATTCATCGCCAGGTCACCCCATTTATGCTAAAGATATATCTTGAGGTAATGGCTAGGGAATATGTTTTTGAGGGGAAATTGGCTAGCACCAGATCATCAGGAGGGGGGGGGGGGGTCGTCACGATCCCTCATGTAGCAAGGCTGTGGTTCGGGGTTCCTGGTTTTCCGGGCAGAAGAGTTTTCGTTCAGCCAGGGGTAGGTCCCAGCCCTTCACATTTAGTTTCACTGGAGGCAGAAAATCTCAGTCCTATGCCATGGGATCAAGAGATTGTTTTTCTTGTGGTGGTTGTGGTCATTATCAGTGGGAGTGTCCGACCTTTTCGAGCCATCATCATGCACCAGGCGCTACACTCCAAGTTCCTCTGTTGAGGAAGTTCCATATGAGGAAGCAACAGCCAGTTGAACCAGATCTAGATCACTAGAGGGTAGATGTATCAGGCAGAGGACAACCCCATGACGCTCCCCATCCTTATAGAGCAGAGTGAGGCCATGTTGGTGGTCGTCATCAGGGTCAGATAGGCCATGGAAGAGGTCGTGGAAAGCTTCATGCTCTTGCGTTGCCAACTCCGGGTGAGCCAGATGTCGGTCTAGATACCCTTTTCTTGTTTCTATCTTGGTGATTTCCAAGTTTGTTTCAAGAGAGAAACACTCCTTCATATCACCTACCCTTGTCCATTTTTTGAGAATTGAGGTAGAGAGGCTTCCAGTGCCATTGGCGTTGACTACGCCAGTTGGAGGTCGATCTGAATTGTTTGAAGTATGTAAAGACTGTGAGCTAGTGTTGGGGAAACACCTCCATTTTGAAGATTTTCTATGATTACAAATACAACCATAAGATGTCATCCTCGGCATGGATTGGTTGTATTCGGTGCAGGATATCATGGATTTATTCATGAAGAAGGATGTTTTCCTTAGTGCGGATGGAGAGCAAGTGGTGTTTGTCGGTGAGAGAGATCCTCAGATGGGTCATACGAATGTTCCATTCTTATCATCCATGATTTCTGAGATGATTCCGAGTTCATCAGAGGTTCAACAGTCGGGGTTTCCTAGGGTCGTAGAAGAGTACCCTGATGTCTTTCTAGAAGAGGTTGTAGCATTACCCCCTTGATGAGAGACGAAGTTTGTGATCGAGCTATAGTATGGAGCGTCTCCTATCTCTATGTCTCCGTATAGGATGGCCCCTTCTGAGTTACAAGATCTACGTATATAGCTTGATGGTATATTGTTTTTTGGTTTTGTTCGGCCAAGTGTGTCCCCATAGGGTGCACCAATTTTGTTCGTAAAGAAGTCTGACAACAGTTTATAGTTGTGTGTCAATTATCATCTCTTAAACAATGTGAAAATAAAGAATCACTATCCTATTCCATGGATTGATGATTTTTTCGATAAACTGAAGGGTGAAAGTTGGTTTTCAAAGATCGACTTGTGGTCAGGATATCATCAGATGCGTGTGAAGGATGAGGATATCCCGTAGACTATTTCCGCTGTCGTCATGGGCATTATGAGTTTGTTTTAATGCCATTTGGCATGACGAATGATCCAGATGTATTCATGGGATTAATGAATGCTGTGTTCTGTTTATTCTTGAAAAAGTTCTTGGTATTTTTCATTGACGACATCCTTGTGTACCCCACATCTAAAGAGGAACAAGGAGAGCATCTACAAGCCGTTTTGGGAGTTCTTTGCCAACATTAGTTGTTCTGTAAGTTGTCGTAGTGTGAGTTCTGGGCTAGAGTAGTCTGTTTCATTAGGCATGTTTTGTCCCAATAGGGAGTAGCTGTGGATCCATCGAAGATAGAAGCAGTTGTATCTTGGGAATCCCGCAAGACAGTGTCAGAGGTGAGAAAGTTTCCTTGGTCTCGTAGGAAACTACAAGAGGTTTGTAGCCAATTTCTCACAGGTTGCAACTCTTCTAATAGATTTGACCAAGAAGAATCAGACATTAATATAGACTGATCAGTGTCAGGCTACTTTTGAGTATTTAAAAGAGAAGTTAGTAAGTGCTCCAGTCCTTTGTCTTCCAGCTGATGGAGTTTAGTTTGATGTTTTCTGCGATTCTTCACATCTGGGATTAGGCTGTGTTCTCATGCAACAGAGGTTAGTTGTGTCTTATGGGTCTCGGCAGTTACGTCCCCATGAACGCAACTATGCCACCCATGAACTTGAGTTGGAAGCCATGGTTTTTTCTCTGTTGTTCTGGAGACATTACCTCCTTGGTGAGCGCTTTGTGGATTTCACCGATCATAAGAGTTTAGGGAATGTTTTATCCTAGTGTGACTTGAACTTATAACATCATCATTGGATGGAGTTATTACAGTAATATGACTTTCAAATGTTGTATACACCTTGGAAAGGGAATGTTATAGATGATACGCTGGGCCAAAAGTCACGTAGTGATGCTGTGCGTGAATTCGGTGATTCCTGGATAGTAATGGAAGAACTGTCAGCTTTACATCTTGATATGGATGAAGTCGGAGGTAGAGGATATCTTTTCCAGATGATGGTGCAATCATCCCTGATGCAGAAGGTGGAAGAGTCCTAGTTGGATGATCTAGATGTGGAGGTTTGTAGAGACTGATTCATTTGTGGTAAGGACCCTGATGGTTGGTCGGAGGATGAACAATACTAATTTTTGTTTCATGGAAGGCTTTTTGTTCCCTTGATGATGCGAAATATGTTCCTTTGATAGTTCCATAGTTTGACCTTAGCGGTACATCCTAGAGTGACAATGATGTACGGATCCTTGAGGAGTCAGTTTTTGTGTACTAGGCTGAAACGTGCGGTTGTAGAGTTTGTGTCTCAATGTTTAGTCTGCCATAAGGTGACGGCTGAACACTGTGTTCTTGGTGGTGTTCTCCAGCCATTAGACGTTACTCAGTGGAAGTGGGAGGACATCTCAATGGACTTTGTTATAGGTTTACCTCAAGCTCCGGGAGGATATGATGCTATTTGGGTGGTAGTGGATCATTTAACAAAATCGGCCCACTTCATAATGATCAATGAGTCATGCTCAGTGGAAGTTTTATCGAGGAAGTATCTAGAAGAGGTGGTGAGACTTCATGGAGTCCCTAGGATGATCATTTCTAATTGAGATCCTCGTTTTACCTCTAGGGTTTGGATAGGTCTCCATCATGCTTTTGGTTCTCAATTGTGCCTTAGAACTACTTTTCATCCCCAAATGGATGGTCAGACAGAGCGAACCATATAGACTCTTGAAGTCATGTTACTCTCTTGTGTTCTTGATTTTGGAGGTTCATGGATGAGGAACTTACCCATGGTGGAGTTCGCTTAAAATAATAGTTTTCACTCCACCATCGATATGGCGCTATTTTAAGCCATGTATGGCCGGCCTTGCCGTTATCCGTTGTGCTGGACTGGGGTCGGAGAGTCAGCAATTCTCAGACTGGAACTAGTGAAAAATAAAACAGAGATGGTTCAGGTGATTCGTGAGAGGATGAAGACAACACAAGATCATCAGAAATCTTATGCTGATCACAGAAGGATACCCTTAGAGTTTAATGTTGGGGATTATTTGTTTCTAAAGGTGACTACCCTTCATGGAAAACAAAGGTTTGGTCGTGAAAGTAAGCTTTATCCGCAGTTTGTTGGGCCTTTCGAGGTGTTAGCTCGTGTTGGAGAAGTGGCGTATCGAGTAGCACTTCCCCCTCAGATGAGTCAGATACATGATGTTTTCCATGTATTGCAGCTCCATCGTTATCTTCATGATGACTATCACATCATCCATTGGGGAGAGATCGATGTTGATGAAGATGCAACATTTGAGGAGCGACCCGTGGAGATCCAAGACTGTTGGGATAAGGATTTGCGCAGGAATTCTATTCCTTTGGTTCATGTCTTGTGGCGACACGGTGGATTGGAGGAGAGTACCTGGGAACGTGAGTCACAGATAGGTGCTCAGTACATAGAGTTGTTTGATGTTTAACTCTTTTCATGTATCGTTTTAACTGATGTGGTTATGAAACATTCATGTTTCTGAGACGACACCCTTTGTTGCATTGGTGGCTTGCTCTCTTTTGAGAGGTATCTTGATAGGTGGTTGTTCAAACCCTGTTTCGTTTTCTCTTTAAGTGGGTTTTGGATTATCGAGGAGAAGAATGTTTTGAGAGGTATTTTATGTAATGGCTCGGACCTCTCCGGTCTATTCATTTGTAAAAATGTGGTGATGAAGGTGTTTCGGGTGGTCAAGGTGAATTGGGGGGGTCCGTTTGGATAGAATTTTAAGGAAAGCTAAAGGGAAATAGATTTCACACGGTTGGGGAACAGTTTGCCGAAACCGTGCAGCCAAACCGTGCATGGTTGGTGTTGGAGGTAGTGGATAACGCATAGAAGGTGCACGTTTTGTCTAACAGTGAGGACTAACCATGCGAGGAGTGTTTGACAAGGCAAAATCTAACACACAGTTAGCGCATGGTTTGTCAAACTGTGCGGACTAACCGTGCAGACACTAAAATCTGGATCCTAAAATTGTGTATCTAACTCTTTTTTCGTCTAAATGGTTTGTTTAACCCCTAAGCAGCCATAACTCATGATTACCCTCCCATGAAGGTAGTATAACGTCTCCCAATATTTTTGGAGTTGATCTGAAGGCTTCTCTTGGATAATCGAAGATGGTTTCTTGTGGTATGTGATCTTTCTTGTTTGGTTTCTTAGATCTACTTAGATCTACTTCTCCTCTTCTCTCTATTTATTAGATATACCCCCGTTAAGGGTATATCTTAGTGTTTGGATGCCAAATATGATGATATATGTTCATGGTTGTTAGTAGAAGAGATCTTAGGTGGATACTTGGTGAATCAACCCAGTTTTCTTGGGCGTTCTTCAATCGTTATGGTTTTCGTCAAAATCCTTTGAGGTAGAGGAATCATTGCTTCTCTTTCATTTATGTGCAACTGTATTGATAGCATGTTGAATCCCACTGGATGAAAAAGGAATAGACTTAATAAAATACATTGAACCTGATAAATAAATTTTATCGATTGTATGTTATTGCCTCATGTTTTTCAAGATAGTGTGATATCTATTCATGCCTTTATTAGTGGATGTTCTTGATGGAAATAGGTAAAGAATATAAACTGGGACTAACTGATATTTTTTTGGCCAAAGATAATGAGGCATGTGAACGAATTTGGTTCCGGTTGTAATTTTATTTTAATCAAATTGACATATTAAAAATGTATAATCTTTTGTGATAACATACTGGTTAGGTTCCTGATTTTAGAACCAACAGATTAAATCTGTTAATTCAAGATGGTTTAAAGAATGTGATTGTTTGATAATTCCTTGAAGGGTTATGAGATACCCTTTTGTTTGTTGAAAGGTCCATAGCCCAATTGATGTGATGTTTGATTTCCTGCTGCTTGTGCTGTGATGGGACCTTGGAGGGGTGTTGTGATATGTGGAGGTATAGAGGATTTTTGGTTGTGGAAGCGGATGATGCCTAGAGTGGTGAGATGCATCTATTTATGCATGTTGGTGTCAGGGAGGACACCAGGGATGATGGAATGGGATGTATGTGATTGTTGGATGCTTGTCGATTCTTTGGTTGTTTCTCTGCATTAATTTTCCTCACTGCTCAAGGAAGCTGGTCTTGCTTACCCTTCTTCCGAAAGTCGCAAAGACACACGAGGTATGTCACGTGCTTTCCGTGTTTAGATTATAGAGGGGGAATGGTTCTACGCTCTTATTATAGGCGGAAAATACTCGACGAGTAGTATATATTCTCACCGTGTTGAGCCCCCTTGTGTTTAGTAGCATAGGATGATATTCTAGAATTCCTGTTAATATGGGAAAGTATTTCTGTAATGAATGTTTGAATAAATTATAATAACCCATGGGGTTAGAGTTTGTTGAAACATAATGATGAGGTTGAGAACTTTTAAAGGGGCAATGGAATTTTTTGATGTAGTGTTAATGGAATTTAATGTGGAAATATTCATGGTTAATTAATGTTTGAAGAATTAATTAACATACAATGGGATTGATAAAAAAGGAATGAAGTAATCTAATAAAGCCCTCAAATGGTTGTGTGCTTATAGGATACCTAGTCTTAGAAGTGGCATCCCAGAGTCTGAGAGACATTAGATGCAGGTGTGTCTAAGACTAGATTATGCCGATTGTGTGGTTGTGAGTTATAGTATATTCTGTACTTTTTGTGTTTCTATACACTACTCCACCCTATCAGTAAGGTCAACTTGCACCCTGGGGATTTTGAGCCCTGGGGGGGGGGGGGTGTTTTCACCGACATTCTTGTGAGAGGATGAATGGCTGACTAACCCCTTTGACCCCGCTCTCTTCTCTTGGTAGATACTAGTGCCATTAGGCACAACGATTAGTTTTCCCCATATATGTGTGTAGAGGTCTATAATGGCTTGTGGTTATTCACACACATATATTCTAGATATAGTATCCTATGGACTACTATAGGTGTAACGTGTATATGCTGTGATGACATGTGGATCCATACTCGGTTTATGGGCTGTAATGGCTTTAGGTATAATACTCGACGTATGATACATGTTATGCGAGCTGTGGTGGCTCCCAGAAACTACCTGGTTACTTTTGTTTGTGAGGATGGTGTGGTGCTTTGCCCAGGTGTCAAAGAGAAAGCTTTTGTGGTGCACGTGGTACAGATTGTGGAGCTTAGCCCAGGTGTCTGCGGGTAAGCCTTTGGAGAGAAATGCATAGGACGTATGTCATTGGGGAAAAGTGGAAAACCAGTGGGGAACCCTTGATATTCTTTACTAGATGATATATTATTATATGCATTACTTGGTGAGAGTATCTATGGTGAGGTTGGTAACTTAGTATACCTGTTTAGGTGATGAGTTGGTTTTAGTTGTTGTTCACTAGGCTTTAGCAAGATTTCTTTACTTTTGTACGAGAGGCTTTGGGGAGGATACTAGTGAGTATACTGTTATAATCACCCTATGTATATATAAACTATTTTTCAGGTCACTTGGAATAGGTTGGAGATCAATTTGGTTTCTACTAGCTTGGCGTTACAGGAGCTGTTCAGGCTTGTGGATGCAGCTGTTTCTATTTTCTTTTCGGTACTTGCAGTTTTTCCCTTTCAATTTTAGTGTTTTTGCAGGACATTCCATATATGCACTTGGGTTTCTTTTATATTTCAGTTCTGAGTTGGAGTTGATTGGTGGCTATCTTATCTCTCTCTTCCGCATGTGTTCTCTTAGAGGGTAATGCCTCCCATTTGTGGGTTACTATACCCCCGGTGCTAGTCGCCAACCTGGGGCCTACTGGAGGCAGGACTCAAGGGTCATTATCTCCCTTCTCACATTGTCGGCCCAGGAGGGGTAGACATTGTCGGGAGGGGGTCATGACACTAGGTATTAGCTAAACCAAAATAATTTGTATGTCATAAGATTATTGGAGAGGGGTGGCCTTTTATAATTGTGGGAGAGGAAACACCCTGATGTTTTGAAATGAAAAATTTGTACCCATATTATTTACATACCAAAAGGATAAAAAAATATATCATTATTTTTAAATATAAAATATAGTGAATATTTATTGAAAACATAAATATTTTAGTCATGTTTTTAGGTCATTTTAACCATTATTTATATAGTTTAACCCCCGATAGACAAAATTTATCATTTATCGCATTATTTTTTTATAGTTTTAACTATTACTAATGACCAAAAATTAAATTGAAAAATATTTTATGTTAAAAATTACTCTAATAATGATATGGAATCCATTTTATTGAATCCAATTCACATAATCAGTAAAATTTAATTTAAATTTAGACCCATGAAGGCGATGTGGAAGCGTGTTTTCATGAATTTTATTTCTCAAGATTAAGATGATTTTATATTAGATTTATTACTATTAATAACTATTAATGGAATTTCAATTCAAATTTATTGATACATGATATAAAAACACCAATTATAAAATACCATATTAGGTTTTATTTTAAATAATAAAAAAGGAGAAATATTCTCAATTATAAAATTGATTTCAGAAATATGTGTTTTTATACAAAAAGAACAATACAAAAAACCAATATAAAGATTATTAATATGTATTTATATGGATTAAATAAAAATAAATAACTCTTATTTCAAGTTAAAAAATATTCCAAAATGTATGGGGATTTCAAATAACATAAATAATTCAAAATATATTATATTTTTACAAAAAATTGGTTTCACACTATTCAACGAAAAATAAATATTTTCCAAAAAATACCAAATTTTTACCCTATGTTAGTTCCAATATTGTGACTTAAAAATTAACATTATTTTTTTTGAAATTTAAATTATATTATTTAGAAATTAAACTTTTAAACAAAACCTTATATGAAATGAGTTTATTTAATACTATTAAAATTATGATATAAATATTAATTAACATTTTTTATAATATTTATAACAATATAATTATTAAATATCTATAATTCTTGAAAATGAACAATTTTATTATTACATGGGTTATTACATTATTACACATTTTATTTTTTGTTAAAAATATTTTCCACTTATTTAATAAGTGGGTATATATTTCCCTCATAGAATTTTTAGATTCATCTGTATCTTCATTTACCATAAGGTTTTTCAAATATCCATAACATGTAAATTACCTTATTCTAAAAAATCGATCTATTTAGTCAATAATAATAACTTATTATTCCTCATACGACATATTCTCATTGAACTGAAATAATTTTGGACTAAAAAATGAGATGAATATAGAAAATATTTCCTTAACATTGAAAAATGAAAAACATTTTGCACCATGGATAAACCCAGAGCAAAAGACACTTGGTAGGAAACAGATCCAAATTTCCATAAGATTTCATGTATTTTAATTAACCATAAAGATAAAATTCTCTTTTTACTAGAACTTATAACACTTTTACATTGATAAAAATAATGAAAAACATGATTAGTTACCTCAAAATAGTTATCTTTCCTCCAACTATCCACATAACGTTTATTACATATATGCTATATCCTAATATATTTCAATTCAACTATACCTTTTTTACATTTACTCTATAAATTATTGTCCAATCAATATTTTATCTAAACATCATCCCAAATATATGGAATCCATCATTTTTTTCATATATTGTATGAAACATTATCATCTGTATATTAGAATGAAATTTTTTGTTATAAGAAAATTCAAACAATGAAATATGATGATCCCAAATTCTATTGTAATCTAGTGAACTAGAATAAAGCATATATTCCAATGTCTGAATTGTTCACTCATAATATCTCTTAGATTGAGGTTGAAGAGATGTATTAAAATTAAATTGGGGATCAAATTATTTCTAATGTACTTTTTAAAATATAAAATTAATCTTTTGACCACTATTTGAAACATTAGAGAGAGGAACTATATGAAACCTAACTATCTCCTTTAGATATAGTCGATAAAGATGACTAAAGGCATTATATATCAAATGGAATTTAAATTTAATGATTTATATAGTTGATAAAAAATAAATGAAATTCATTATTACCATTATATTTCTTAAAAAATCCAATTGCAAAATAAATAGATATAATTTACCATTTGTATTCCAATACTAGAAAAGGATGAATAACATACATCGGTGATTTTTGTTCTACCTTAATCTCTTTTGATGTCAAAAATTTCCTAATAAAGTCAAAATTATATCATTTTATTCTATCAGACCAGTAATAATCCAGAAGGTCATCGTACATCATAGAGCTTCAATATGAACAAAAAATGTGGAACTATTAGATTTATTCAATAAATATTTGTTCAACTAGTAAAAAATCTATTAACATAATCAATTTATAAATCATAAAACCCTTTATTTTTCAAAATAAATTTCATGAAATCTACCATTCTTAACCAATTAAACATTTTCTAGTATAACATGATCCTCTTTTTTGGATTTAATAATTATTTATAACTGAGATAATTAAACTGACTCTTGAAACAAAATACCTAAGGATCCAGCATCCAAAATCCCTAACATAAAATTCATCAAATCATTTACCCAATGATGACATTCCAAACACAACATGTTTAATATAGTATTATTTTTTTAATCAAGAGTTAGTTATTATTTCCATTGTATGATGATAATGAATCATGTAATCATAATCCTAAATTGTGTTTATCTATCTTTTCTATCACATGTTCAATTTCATATGACTGAATTCTTACATAAATATTTTCTGATCAATAATTATTTCACATATTAATCTATATAAATTTCACCCCACAATTTTTAAGTCAAGCACCACTATAGATAATTCAGTGTCATGTGTTAGATAAATTAACTCATGAGGATTTTGTTTACGTGAATTGTAATCACATACCAGAACATTATTCATCAAAAAAAACCAATTACATTCACTAGGACATCACCATAGAAGGAAAATATACCATTTCTATAAGGAAGGAAAAAACAAATAGAATTCAAATATCATCCATTTAGTTCAGGAAAAAATTTAGTACATTCTCTTTTCTAGATGAATTTAACTCATTTTCACATTAACTAATTCATTAGGAAATAAAATTGATCAAAATTATCAATAAACTACTGGTAATAACTTGTTAAACTAATAATAATAATAATATCTATGATATTTGTTTCTCTTATACACTCTTCATAAAATTTAATATATTCAATGTTAATAGTAATTCTATATTTAGAAAAAAATGACAGACGAATGAAGTTTATTTCATCAAAACTTAATGTTTAGAAAATTTAAAATATATTTTATTTGATTTTAAGGTTTTTAGAATAATATGATGTTTCCATCCATGTTCCTTCTAACTTTTCATAATACACAAAAAAATCATCAATAAACATAACCCAAAACATATCAAATAACCCATGGATGAAACTATTCATTAGTTCTATAAAACAAGTTGGTTCACATTAAAACCCAAAGGGAAGAACTAGAGACACATGTTGACAAAATTTAGTCATCATTTAAGTCTTAAAAATATATTCTTACCTATATTTTAAATAATGGTACCACGAACTGAGATCATTCATAAAAAAAACAATACTTCATGGATCTATCAAACTAATCATTGATATGAGGAAAATGATTCTTGTTCTAAATGGTGATTCTATTGAAGACTCCATAATCATTGGATTTTTTCATGGAATATTATTGATTTTGAATAACCAAATCAGAATCACTTTATAGTGATGTGATCGGTTTATTGGAGCATATATTCGAAAATCATGACACACAATTTTTAATTCTAAAAGTTCTACATAATCCATTCAATAAGGATGATTGGAAATAGTATCGTCATCAAGAACTATGTCAAAAACACTATCCTACTGAACATGAATAACACTATAAAAATAATCAAGAATTACATACAAGTATTCATTCATTACAGGAATATCTATAATTTGAACAATTTTTATTCATTTCAAAAATATTAGATAAGTAACTTTTACTAACATATAAACTCATTTTATTATCATCTCAGTGAGTTATAAATGGTATAAGATCATTGAAAAAAAATTATGTTTCTCTAAAATCTATATTATAATGATTAAATTAATGATAATCTAGACCATAAATTATATCAAACTCTATTATTAGTTATTCATCAATATTATTTCTAAATAATATTTCGCTAATAAAAATAAAATTGTTATTACAAATTCTAGTTTATTTAATAAATAAACTAGGTTTTCCTTAACAAAAATATATATCTTCTATTCATTTAGTGACATTCCCATTTTAATTAGAAATTTCATAGAAATTAATGAATGTAAAGACCTAAAGTCAAACATGTTATTGTAGTAATTTTAATAAATATATAACATACTTGTCAAGAAATAATTTGATGACCCAGAATCAACCATAGCTGTATAAAATGATTTCTTCCACCCCATTATATTTATAATATCTTTGATTTTCACTTAGAGTAACTAAAATTTCAGACATGTTATCATAATGATCACACTAATTGATACTAAAACATCTCTCCATTGAATGATTGTCTGCCACCCTATTCACGGATTGTTCATTATTATTTTCTTTAAAATTTAAAATATATAACCAAACATTTCACAACCAATGAATATAAAAAATTTTATATAAAATTATCCATGAATCTTTTTACTATAATTACTAAATATGGGAAATTAATGTTCCTACCTCCATCATTTATTTATAGACTCTTCCCAATTTTCATTCATCCGGACCATTTGATAGTCTTGTAAACAATATGAATATAAGTGTTTGAAAACTCAATTTATACTTTATTATCACACAATAAACATTATCGCATATTTGAAATTTTCATGGGGGTAAATCAATTCATTATTATAGTATTAACATAGAATAAAATCAATTAATTTTACTATCAATGTCACAAAAAATATTGGCATGTACCTCGACTATCAAATAAAATTTGATTCATATGATGATAATAAATAATTACATTTTTTTATCAATTATAATAAAATTTTTTCCATCATGAGTCTATTTAAAATAGGAAATATACCTATAGAATGGTATTAATAAAATTATCATAATCTATGTCATCAAGATCATCATTATATAATCTTTTATTAACCAAAAACCACCATCGATCAGCTTCACCTTTGAAATGATAATAGTAATGGGACAACATTTGATACTCCAAATTTCCCCTAACTTTAAATATATTTTTATGAGAATTAATCAACCTTAGGATACCACTAGATCTATGTTCCCAGTGAATTTTATATAGAATTGTCCCATAAAATGATCTAATGTTGTCATGTTTTTCTATGGTAGATCTATATTCTTTCAAGTATGGATACACACATCATTTGTTTCATGTTTCATCTGATACATAAATGAATAAAACTATTCTGTATCAATTTCTTGATTTTAAGGATGCTAACATAGAAAGAAATTATCCTCTTGGGGCCTTAATACTCCATATTCCCTATTCATTAAGCTGAATACCACTCTAGAAAAATCATAGATAGAACCTGATGATAATATTTAAATACAATATCCATTATACTTAACCCAAATGTAATATCATTCACTGTTATTCTATGAAAATGATCATAATTTCCAAAAATATCTAAATCATTCACTGATAGAAACCAAAAGGGCCATACCATAAAAATTATATATTATTGTTACTTTAAACGAGAATTCACTTTCTATACTTCCAAAATATCATTTATGTTTAGAGTTTTAGATAATTAGTTTGTAAATTATACATAAAAACCATATATTACATAGTGGAAACATCTAATAAATATCCATTTTTCCACAACATGAATCATATAAAATAAAACATGAATTTGTTTCATGATAAATCATCACAATTTTTTTATTGATTTCTTCCTTTCTTTTTTCTTCAATAATCCCTATGGAATTTTTTTAATTAAATTTATATGAGCACAAAAATCACATTACGTTATATAAAATGAAAAAATTTATTAAAAAATTTGAAAAAAACTGAAAACTAGTGAATTATTTTACCATTATCTCATTGTTCTCTGGGCGAATGAAAAGAATAATTTCCCCATTAAACCACACTCAATTTTTTCCCAAATAAATACATTAAAATCCATAACATTCATAAGATAAATATTATATAACATAAATTATAATATATAATCATATAATCATTAAAATAAATATATAATATTTTATCTGAAAAGTTTATTCTGTTGGAGGAGTAGCTATTTAGTACTTTGACTTTTGAATAGAGACCACTATGTTGAATAGAATATATGATACATAGCACTGAACACAAAAAATGATGATTATTTGAATTTGATCATTTTAACAATTATATTAAATTATTGAATTTGTGTATCATTAATAATAAAATGTAATATTTTTATGTAATAAATACATTGACAAATTTATAGAAAATAATCAGTCAATTTTTTGTATTATCATTTTGTTCTTCAATATATGTTTTCATGAAAAAAATATTTTCATTTCTTTTTCTAAAAAATATATTATTTTTATTTTATTGAAATTATAGAATAATTATTTCACAATACACTCCTTATTTTTTGTGTGAGAATATCAATGTCGTCTTAGGTTGAAAATTCTGGACTTTTTGAAAAATATATACATTTCAATGAATAATGAAAAACAAAATTTTTAGGTAAATTTGACTTTTATATTTGTAAATTTATTAATATAAAATTCATATTATTATATTAATTTTATTTCTATATAATAAAAGTATTGTTTATTTTTATTTAAATTAATTACATTTAAACCATATATATAGTATATTTTTGTATATGCTTAATTTTAGGCTTAAAATGAAAATGATCCAAAAAAATGTTTTAAAATGCATAAATTTCTCCAGATTAATTAATTAAAAATAATTTAGACTGAGAAACAACATAAATTAAAATTTTAGATTATAAATCTATATTTATGAATTTGAATTAATAAAAATAAGATTATACATTATAGAGTTAATTTAATATCATCATTTCCATAAAAATGCATTTTTTGAAAAACCACTTCACATCATGCTTATGAGTATTATATTAAGTTAAATTATTTCACATCTACTAATTGGTATTGATAAAATGGGTTTAATATTTGGAATCACCATAATTAATATTAGGTTATATGGTCAACATAATTTTTGAACAATATGAATAGATATTATAGTAAATATTTACTACCGAGGTAAAAAAAACGTAATTTTATTAATGTTAAAAAAATTTAGTAGAGACTATAAATAAAGGAACTCTATTATTTTTAATATTTATACTATCTTTATATTTTATTTAAAAATGTATTTATTCTTTATTTTTAAATTTATAAGTGACTGGGTAATCCATTTGACAGAAAAATCTATTTTAATACAATATTTCTTTTAGGTTTTCAAAATATTCAACTATGAAATTTATTTTCATGAATTATTGTATATTATAAAAAACATATCATTAAAATATAATAATTAAATAATGATAAATAAATAAAACATATAGTATAATTTTTTATGAAGTCTAATATAATTTTTAATAGTGTTTGAAAAGAATTATTGATAAAAACATATTATTACAAAATAAATGTATATTATTATTTTAAAAGTTATAATTAACATATTTACAAATTTATTTCGATAAAATAAATAATATTTGTGGATTCATAACTTCTAAATTCATCAAAAGTGAATTTTTCATAATTTTCTGAGATAACCGATTTTTTTAAAACAATAAATACAGTATATATATATATGTTGTGTATTATGGAATCATAAGGACCTAAAATGATTTAATAAATACTATAAATGTAATACATGGACCAATATATGATTTCACATTAGTGTTTTGTGATTTTGAGTTCATTTGATTAATTTTATTAATCCTTTATGAATCCTCCAAAACCTGTAATATGTTTTATATTTTTAAAATTCATTGTTTAATACCATGACAGACTTTCACCGTAGTAAGGCTATTATTTTAATAATTTCTCCCATTGAAATTATAAAATAGTTATATTGAACCCACTTTGGGATATACCATTTCCAAAACCCGTTGGATGGTTTCTGGTTCTGAAAACTTATTTATATAGAGTCCAAAACCTATTTGTGAGAAATAATAAATAAATCCCAACACATTTACTATATAAAATGACCCAATATCACAGTAGTAATCACTCAAAATCCATTTATAATGTCCTTACGCTTCCCTCACCTCTGAATATTCCTCCTAAGATACCCCAATGTAATAAAATGAACTATTATAAATAACATTTCCACATTTTATTTTATTAAATTTCATATTGTATAACGTAGTTATAAAAGACACATTCATTTATTTTCTCTTATAAATTATATCTGATTTAAAATACAATTGGAATTATTATCATTGATTATATATTAAATGGATAGGGATAACATGATATTTATAAATACTAGATTTTAACACGTCCAATTTACGTATACAAAGGATGTTTTAGACACAATATATAAGATTATACCGTATGAATCCCATTTATCAGATCATCGAAGGGAGATCATGTCACAATTATTTTACCCCGACAGAGTCCAATCCAAGTTCAAAAAACATAATCATGATAGAAAACATTAATGGGGGAACTTCAAGTTCATTGGGATCAGGACCCGAACCATTTTTTCTAAACCAGTCCATGAAAATATTATTGTCTCACACTTTACACATATAGAATTTTCTGTTGTATTAATGGGATAGGTAAAAAGAAACAAAAAATAGGATTATATTCTTTATTTTTTATTGAATAATTAATATATTTTTATCCTATTGTGGATTCTTTATAAATTATTTTAATATTGATACATTAAAAAAAACATTATTTTGGGGTAATATTCAAATTCAAATAAGGAATTTAATTCTGAATATTAATTGTTTTTTCAGATAAATAATATTTAAATAATGTATTACAATTATATATTTTATATTAAATATAAATTATCATATTTTTTTATAAATTAAAATTTTATTTTAATAAATGTTGGAATATTATTATTGAAAAAAATCCATCATTTCACAATAAATATCGATAATATTTTCAATGTTAAAATTAAAATATTTTAAAAAATATTTTGGTTAAATGAATATTGATTTTCTAATGATTTAATTAAAATTATACAATGGTGAATTTTTCATTATTTTATAAGATAATAAATTTTTTTATAGAAAATTAAATACAATATAAATATACTTTATTAATTATGGCATCCTAATGATAAAAATGTGATGTAATAAAATATTTAAATTGTATCTATATCCAAATTAATGTCTTCCATTAAAATAATGTGATTTTGTGTATATTGGTTATTTTTATAAATCCATTATAAATTCAACAGCACCATTAATATATTTTAAGTTTGAAAAAAATTTCTTTAATAGTGTGACACACCACCACATAAGGAAGAGAATTATTTTACCATGTCCAGACCATGTACATATAAAATAATGAGAAATAATCCCATTAGGAAGATATAATGGGAAATATCCATGGTAATATGTTTTATTTTTGATATATTATTATATAGACACAAAAACATATGTTATATAAATGTTAAAAAAATCCCCACTCATTTACTATATAAACTCACACAAGCACCCATTGTTTGACTAAAAAATATTTTATCATGTCCTTTATTTTACTGCCTCTCTCTAGTGTCCCCACACAGTTCCCCCAATCTCTCAAGAAGAGCCTCTCATGTATTTAGAGGCACTTACTCAAGTAAGATATCTCCACTTTATCTTCTTTATTCATGTTTATTTATTATCCTAGGGATTCTATTTCAAATTCCTAATGTTGGTATATCTATTTAAATTTACCTATTACTACCCATTTCATTTAAAAAATATAATATAACCTTTTAGTTGTAATCAATCAATTTTATGAATTTTTTAGTGACACTGTTATGCTGTATAAGTTCCACCATGATTTTCCATGAAAAAATAATTGTGTAATGAATACCATACAAAATTACAATAAATTTTATTCACCTTTATAAACACATTATCACTATAAATGGTATATAAATGTATTTATTACTAAATCATTTATCATGTAATAATCAATGATGATGAATTAATCCACTTTGTAGGACTTATGAGTCACACTTAAACATGATAGTGAAATGAATGTTTAGGTGGTCCCGAAATTATATATATTTCTATTGCATTGGTTAATGTTTATTATCTTGAGACACCTTTTGGGATAGAGACATTACCTGATTCCATTATATGAAATTTTTCATTATGATTTCATGGCTGTTATCCTTGACCTATGATTAGGATGCAGTGTTTTAAGATGTTTCCATATTTTGCATGTTATAATTTTATGATTTATCATTACTCATTATTAATATTCCTTTTATTCGCAGTTTATATTCATATCGTATAATATATATTAAATTATTCTTTGATTATTTATTTACTATGATTTATATATCACCAATTTTTATGCAGGTCCCCTGGTTATCCAATGTAGTTCTACATTCGAGAATGTTAAGGAAGATTTTAATAAACAAGAAATATTCATGTTTTAAATTTTTATTTAATTTACGTAATTCCCAAATACACTATAATTATCCATATAATGGGTTAAATAAAGTTTAATTTTATTTAATACACCTTTATTAATTTTAGATAAGTATTAGTGTTGTTATATTTTGTATAAAAGTAGAAGTTTTGTTATTTTTTAGATTTTGATTAGAAAAATCCAGTGAAATACTTATGGACAAAAAATAAATATCAGAAAATATATGTAAATCATGGTATTTATAGAATAATATGTTTATTATGAAAATAAATCCCTTTCTTGATGCTTCATGTGGACTTATTTCTAGCACATATGTACCTAGGGGTAACAACTCCATCATGGTGTGTTGGTCCTGAGTCAGCCTATCCTTGTACATAACAATGGGCCTTACTACACACCGTGTTATACACAAACAATTGATATTCATTGGTAAAATAAAAATATCATAGAATTTTTAATATGGTTTTGGGAATTTGGAATTGTTTTCAATTACTTAATAAGATGAAAAATCAATGAACTTTCAAATAATTATATTATATATGAATTCTAATGTTCCCTGACATGTGAAAATATGGATGCACATTGTTTATAAAATCAACTGAAATAAAAATAAAATTATCCATTCAAAATGATAATTATATTGAATGAGGATTTGATAGTAGTTTGATTAGGGGCATATTTAAATTGAATTTATTTGGTTGGATTTTGATAAATATTCAAAATTAGCCGGAAACTGTATGATAAAAAATATTGTTATTATTTGATTTGTAGTGCTAAAAAGTGGTTATCATTTTTATTTTTCTCAAAACTCTATATTAACATCTCATTATTCAATTATTTTAGTGATCCTCACAACTGTTCTATTGATCAAACTTATTATCTGGGACATATGTTTTATTTAGAGGGTAAACTTCTTCACCAAGCTGGTTATTGAAGGATATGTTCATGTATATCTCAGCTATTCCAATTTAATATTGATCCATGTAATATCCTTATCGTCTCAAAAACCTAATGTTTACATTTTCATCGAAAGTATATGAAACTGCATTTTCGAATTACAATTGATGATCAAAAGAGACCATGAATTGTGGAGAAATTATGATTTTCTTTAAAGATAGTCATGGTTCAAATTATGCTTGTTAAACTAAACGTTAATGAAAATCTAAGGGTCTATAATATTTTAAATCAATCTCAATTTCCTATAAAAACTAAGGCCTCAATTCATATTCATATACTGATTATTGAGAATCATTTTTTATGGTGAAACTGAGTTCTGTGAATCTGTCTAGTACACAAATAGAGGTGCCTCACTCTTTTTATTTTTCTGAAGGATGAGTGATTCTTTGAGAAATATATATGTTTTTATCAAAATTGTTTTAATTCACATATAACTATGTATTATTAAAAATTATATATATTCCAATAATCATATATTTTTATCTCAACGTATTTATGTGAGTAGATTTGAAATATTAATTAGTGTTTTGGTTTTTCATGAAGAAGGTTAAACTGCATTCAAGAATTTTGCAAACAATAAGTTGTTTATGAGGACATAAAATCAACAAAATTTTATGTAACTACATGAATACTCAATAACTAACAATCACATGAACCTTTTTTTAAAAAGTATATTGAGGAATTGTGAACACCGTTATTAGGCGATGGAGACAGAAGCATTGCGTACTAGTTTGGAATGTATATAAAAAGCTAATAGTTATTGGGTATTATTTTGTGAAGGATATTGAGTTACATGAAATGATTTTTTATGACACTATATACGTATTTTATGAATTCATGGTGAAGATTTTCATAAATGAAGGCTATAATGAAAACTCTTCTAGACAGAGGTTGTTTTTATTGAGTTGTGTGCACTATGTTTGTGTCGATAGTGTTTCTATGTTGATACAAACCTATTTCTAGAAGGAGATTGTGAGAAGATACAAATATTGAATTAGAAGTGTAGTGACATGTGTCTTCCTAAAGTAAGTGTGCATGTGTGATATAATTAAGGAAAAATCACATGCATGATACACATGAATAGAAAAATGGCAGTCCCATGTATTTCTTGTGTTTACATTTTTGTAAGGTGAGTGAACAAGGAGATAAAGTGTTTGTGAATTTTGAATGATGAAAATAAAAAGTGTGTGTTATTAAGTATTTTTACGAAAAACCCCTACTTTAATTAATTCATATGAACATACATGTAAGAAAAATAAAATGAAGAAATGCCACAAATTGTTTTGAATACATGCATGCTGATTAAAGAAACAAATGTGTTATATACAATTCACATTAAGTCTTGATATTTGAGACCCAATCTGGAGTAGTATTACTACTAGTGATTCCGAAGAATGTTTTTATCCAATTATTCTTTGTTTAGTGAGGTAGGGTCCTCAATTTAAAAAAATAATTCATTACCAAGTAGTTTTTTATGGATACAATAGAATTTTTTTCTGTGATTGTATATTATTTGAGAAAGTTGAAGATTAGTGCAAAGGTAGTTTATTTTTACACGGGAAGGTTTGATCCAGCAAGCTTGTAGAGAAGGATCTTCAACTAATCATCCTATCATTGGATATTATATTTTTAAGAATATTATGGATCTTGTGAATTAATGGTCTAACCAATTACTAAATTATCTTTATAGACTAGGGGGTCTAACTAGTTGAATGGTTTTTGGGTTTAACCAATCAAGGAAGAAGAGTTGGATTCCTGGTGGTATAACCAGAACCAACTAGAGGATCAATTACTGGGGTGTATAACCTGTTTCATCCTGAGTCATTGTTATTTTAAAAAAATATTATATTGGATAATCCATATTGGGGGTACTAACCAACATGGAAAGGATGTAGGTTTTTGTGCCAAAACATTTAAAAATAGTGTGTGTTGTGTTTGATTTACTTTTTTCATTGCATGAATGATCCACTCATCATAACAGGTGATAGATAATTTAATTAAATGTAGAAAAAGAATTTAGTAAAATAGGTCACACATGATTCCCCCCATCTTAGTATTAATGCACGATCCTTGAACACATCAATTAGTATTAGGGCATATGAATTCTCATATTGGATCTACTCTACTTGCCTAGTGTTTTACATCATATGTACATGAAGAGTATATTTGAGAATGAATAAAATTTTAGAAATAATTAAATTGAAGAAACATATCTCTACTCCAAATGATAGAAATGTTGATGATTCAGTAAAATCATAAAATATTACCTAGAATGGATTGGTGAACAAGTTAAATAATAATTCAATGATGAAAGAAAATCAATTTTTATAATAAGTTACATGGAGTATAAATTATTCAGTGAAATTTGTAGATGAATAAAATAAAATTTGTGATGAATTTATGATAAATTATTAAATCAAAAATCATCTCAATGAACTTCCCAAAAAATAATTTACATATATTAACAAACTATTAAAAGAACATCGGGGTGAAAAATTACTGCTAGATAAAGATGAAGATGTTATAGAATAGGTACTAAATAAAAATTCTTCTGCAACCAACACTATTAAAATACAAGTGAATGAAAAGGAAGAAATAATATATCATTGAAAATAATGATATGTGGGATGTATTGAAAAATTTAAATGTAATGTTTGTGATCAATAAATTTTTTAATTTGTCTTTACGTAAGTTATCCATGAACTTGAGAAGCTACCTAATATATCTATGAATGTAAAAAAATTCCCTCCTAATTTATAGTGTAGAAATAGTCATGGATATTAAAAAATTCATGCTAAATCCAAATCAGATTCATGAATATGAGAATGGAATGTTGAATATTTATCAGAAGGAATGAATGATATTTATTGAATATGAGAAGATTTCTATCAACATAAAATGTCTATAACTAGAACTATAATTTAGAAACATGGAAGATATTCAAGATGAGACTTACCAAGGTTTAATGAAAATATACCATTTCAAGGATTCCTCCGAGAAGAGTTTAAATTATAAAAATATTGAATCTAATAGTAATTGGAGTTTTTGATTATCCATGGATAAATCTATTGTAGACTCTTTAATCAAGGTAACCGTTTGTCCTGATAAATATTTGTGTGTTCTGATGTTTTCTTGATAACAAGTGCAGATTTAAACATTAAATTTGGAAAAACATTGATGATGAAAAATACTGACGAATATACAACATCTTCAATGATGGTTGTGAAGAAATGTGGGAATTCTTATTCTCCAAAGAAAAAACACAAGAAAAAAATGAGATATCCAAACGATGAAAAATGTCAAAGATATTTAGAATATGTTAGGTAAGAAGAATTCAATATTTGTTGCAACATTTGAGGATGAGGGATGTTTGGAAATCAGGAAATTAATAGTTGGTACAATATTTAATAGTATGAATATTAAAAAATGACTATATTTATGGGGATAAAATCTAAAGGGAAATTGAATCCTGCACAACATATATAGAATTCACATAAAGAGAATCAATTTTTCAATAATAAGTATGATTACATTGAAACTTTTTCTGACTATTGCAATTGAAGTGGTCAATATTATGTTGAATGATAGAATGAACCAATCATTCACAAATCATATATTGATTTAAAGAAAAAATGACAACACTAGTAAGTGAATTAGTTCTGAAATGAAGATAAAAAGGCAACCATGGGATGTTTTCAAAATAAGAACGTTGTTAAATAAATAACTCCCAATATGTTTTTGAAAAATTGTTGGGAAGAGTGTCTCACCAATGAAAAGATTTTTTTTCTTTTGTATGAATGGTCATATCATGGAGCATTGTCAATTGGAAATGAACATTCATACAATATTAAAAAATATGGAATCAAAAAAAGAATCAGTCGAGAGGGAAAATAACATGATTGAATTGGTGAATTACATTATGGATGAAGAATATGAGAATTTTCCAAAAATTGGTAACTTGTTGAATTCTAAATTTTCATGTGTTATGTGAAACATGTATTTACCTTCAAGAAAAACATGTTTGGAATTTTTATCTAATCAAATAGAATTATTTTATAAGAATGGCAATACATATGTGACTTGAAATGTTGGGAAAATAAGCAAACACACAGAGTGGTGAATGATCATATACCTTGAGATTGTCAAATCATATGGCCAAAACAGTTGGAAGAGGTAAGAAATATGGATCATGTATATTGAAATGAAACTACATTGAAAAAATTTAAAGAATCCCTTTTCATCAAGGAATATTGATGGGTTGAAAAGAAACTCTCATAAATATTGCTCTAACTAATAAGCATTGAATAACCACCTTATTCCCATATGTATTTTGTTTTTTTCATTCATGGAATTGATGGTGAAGAATATATTTATGGGGAGACATGAATATATAAATGTTTTTAATATCTTACTGCTCGAAATATGTCCATCATGGAAGAATAATGGCATCATGTAGTCAATTCGAAACTTTTCTAATAATCTCAACAGATATTTATAATTTATTCTTGTTGATATTCAATCCTGATAAAGATGTATTGTGTGCAAATCATGAGGGGGAGAAAAAAATATAGTTATTATATAATTATATCTCATTTATAATCATATTAATATTATATGTTCTTGAGATGTTTTAATATGATAATTAAAAAAATATTATAAATTGTTTCTTACCATTATTGATGAAGTATTTATTGCATCTCTTTTTTTCATGATAAAAACATATATGTTCTACAAGAAGATATTTATTATTTGATGACATATACGAAAATATATTCTTTCAATTGATTTTTAAGCTATTTGATGAGATGTAAACTAGATATTTGTTGCAAATCATTCGAACTAACACTAATGATGGGGATTTAGTGATTTGTGTCAAATGTTGGATGATTATTGAAAACATTGATGCTAAACTTGGTCAATCTTATTTTCAAAAAGGAGAATTACTCAAATAGTCTTATAGTTGATTGATTTTTTATATTTGCTAAGATGGTACTGATTCCATCATTCTACATAGTAAATAAGACAATAATAGTCAGAACAGAAAAAGATATTTATAGAATTTGAATTTTGGAAATGAGAATTCCTTCTCATTATTGTAACTTTTTCTTTATTGATAATAATGGGGAGACGATATCATTGAATTTTAGTATGAATTTTTTTATTGAAAACAAATCAAAAATGGGGATATTGAAGTTATCAAGTGATTTGGTGAAGATGCAATTAATTTCAATTGGATAAGAAGATGAAACGTCATTGATTTTTAAATTCAAATTATTGAGTAGTTGGTCATAAGTTCCCAAACATGTCAAAAAATGGATTCAATTTGTTTATAAAAATTATTGGAAGAAAAATATGAAGATCTACGAATACTGATATTTATATTTCATAGGGATTTGATTGTATTTATTTCGAGAATAATTGAATTGTATTTGTTTTTGATCATCTATTTAGAAAAATAAACAATTATTATGTTATTCTATGATGAAATAAATTTTTGGTTCTCGATATGTAACACAAACAATAATTGTCTCCATTCGATCCTTATAAACACTCGATCATAACAACTATCCACTTGATTGTTTTAGTGAGATCCAAATGTATTTGATTCATCGAAAATATTATATGGGTTGTCAGTTTTATTCACTGGGTTACCTTCTTCACCATCCTGGATCAAGAAGGTTATGTTTACAGGGATATCAGCTATATCGAATGATGATTGAACCAAGTATTCTCTTCATCCTCTTATAAACCTAAAGGTATGAAATTGATAGAAACAATATGAAAATGTGTTTTAAAATATTATTGAAGATCAAATTGAGGAAATCAAGCATGGAGTAGTTAGGATTATTTTGAAGATAGTGATGGTTCATGGTATGCTTGTTAGCCTAAAACCAATAGAATCTATATGTTTCTTGAAGGTTCTATGTCAACCATCCTTTCATATAAATAATAAGGCCTTCATTAATTTTTGATACAATAATTTTTATAAGCTATTGTTTTTTATGAAATAAAGTTTTGTTAACATTTCAGGTTCATAAATGGAGGTTCCTCGCTCATTCTGTTTTCTCAATGGAAGAGTAATTCTCTGAGAAAACATTAGGTGTTTATCACACTAGTTTTGTTTCGTGAAGAGATGTATTCCGTGAAGTAATCAAGATTTCTTGATAATATTATGCATTTATCTAGATATATTTTTTCTAGAATATTTGAAAAAAAGATAATATTTTGATTTGTGAATAAAAGGTAGAACTACATTCTTACATTACGTGAAGAAGAATTGGTTTTGGAAGATAACCAACTAGTGATGTTGAATGTAATCATAAGTAGAATTTGCGAACTATCATCCACACGAACATTTTTTACAAAGGAGATTGAAGAATTGTGAACACTGGTATTATGTGAATTTGACAGAAGCACCAAAAACTATTCTAGTTTGCATGAAAAAATGTAATAGTTACCGTGTACTACTTTTGCGAAGGAGACAGAGTCACATGAACTGATTTTTAAGAAAAAATTTTATACTGTTATTGTCAAAGAAATAGTTAATGTTAATGCTGAATAAGGCTAAATTACTTAATTTTTTGAAAATATGTTTTTTAATGGAGTTATTGGCACTATGTTTGTGTGGTTAGTGTCTGTAGGTTAATACAACACACTTGTGCGAAGGCGCATTTGATAATATACTGATATTTCACTAGGAGTGTAGTGAAAAGTGTTTTGTTCCAAGTAATTGTGTGTGTATGAGGAAATATTAATGCATAATCTCTTGAATGATACACAAGCACAGAAAAATGTAGTTAAAGCTTTGTGCAAGTTATTATTTTGTGTATGGTGAGTGTACAGGGAGAAAAATTGTGTCTGAACATTGAATGAAAAAAATGAACTACGTGTCTGATTAAGGATCTTTATGAACAACATATACATGAATTAATTCAAATTCACATGAAGGCTTGAGAAATAATAAAAATAAGGCCTTAAATTTTATTAAATATATGCATGATTTTTTATGAAAAAACAATGTAACGTATATTTCACAGTGAGTAGTGATATTTGAGAATGAAGTTGGAAAAAATTTTCTATAAGGGGATAAGAATAATTTTTTTATCTAATTTTTCAGTGATTACAGATGTTGGGTCTCTTAAAGAAGAAATAATTCTCACATAAGCAATTTTTTAATGAGATAACTAATTATTTTCAGTTATTAGGTATTATTTCAGCAAGTCCATCATTAGTGAAAAGGTAATTGATTTGTACATGCTCTGGTTAGATCCAGAATACTGGTGGAGGATGATATTCAATTGATCCTATTATCCATGGATCTTATATTCCGATGTAGAAGTTTTATATTGTAATTTGGGGGGTTTAACTTGTTATTGAAGAGGCAATAAATACTGTGGGGTCTAACCTGTCAAACATTTGGGGGGTATAACAAACCGACTAATAATAGTTGTATTGTAGGGGGTATAACATGAACCAACTAGAGGATTGATTATTAGGGTATATTACCATTTGTTTTATGACCCATTGTAATTGATAAAAAGATTATAATGGATAATCAATATTGTGGCCCCTCACCAAAATGGAAAGGATTTAGTTCTTAGTACCAATCCTTGTAAAAATTATATTTGATGTGTTTCATATACATTTTGCATTTCATGAATGATTCACTAATCATAACAGGTGTCAGAGGTTTTAATAAATGGTGAAATAGAATTATGTAAAATTTGACAAACTAGATTCACCCCCCAGTGTAACTGCATGATCCTTGGACACTTCACTAATTAAGAACCACTATTAATGGAAAACAATCCTTGAATATTATATGTTATGAAATAGATCATGTATATCATTGACTTAATCTAATATATTACTTATATAAGGAAATAATTTTATGTTATAATTTGTCCCTTTAATGGAAATAAATTTCATTTATGTGTTAAATAGTTTAAAAAAAACATCCCTAATATTCCCATTATTATATGAAATGGATGGAAATGGAGGAATCATTTAAACAAACAATGTTATAATTTCCACAATGAGATGTCCAACCTAATGGGTGCAGGAATCATGAAAATTATGTTGATAATATCTCATATGACTCAGGTTCTGAATTGAAACATTTATTAGGAAGAGCATCAAAATCCCCTCAATAGAGATAAATATTAAATTGAGACCTTTATGAGATAAATTTATCCAATATTCAATGGATTATCTGATCCCTTAATTATAGAGAAATTGATAAAATATATTGAGAATATCTTCTCTATCCTACAATGTTATGAGAAGGAGAATATTTTACAATCTATTTATCATTTTGAGGTTGAAGACGATCAATTTTTGACATTGATCATGAATATTAAGTCTGAGGAAGAGATCCAAGCAATGGGGATGAATTAATTCTAGAAAAAATTTATATATATTTTCGTTTCAGTCTTTGGCTTAAAATAGAAAGGTATTTCATTTCCCTCAAGTCAAGAGGAGAAAAAACTATTAAGGAATTTGTGGAAAACAATACAAGACAATAAAAATTGGACTCAGATTTCTCATTACCCCCAAATGTAAGGTTGAACTCTTATTTGGTGGGATGAAATCTTGTCTACAATAATCAATGGTGATCCAAGGGATCCAATGATATAATGAAATTGTATGTAGTGCCTTGAAAGTAAAAAATGAAGGACGTAGAATAATAAAGTTATTAAAGGGATAATATTTGGAAAATGGAGTATAATTCCCAATTTCTTATGGGAAAATATTATGGTGCCAAGAAATTTTAACAGCCTACATTTAAGGGTGCAGGTAGAATCAACCGATAAATTTCATACAAGGGATAAGTAAATGTTTTAGTATCGGGAAGGAAGGGAACCAGAAATATGATTGTTGATAGGAGAGAACCACTAATGCAATAGTGGAATGGAATACTCTAGTCTTCCATCATTGCATTGTTCATTGGTTCAATTATAAGGAAGCCCGAATCTTTCCAAACCGGTGCACTAACCCAAGGGTTTTTAAAGACAACCAACAACCTCTATGGTTGCATGGGTGAACTTTTTTCATCACAACCACTGAGGTGGAAACCAAAAATGAAGTGGTGAAAAGTACACTAGAAATTCAATCATGAATATAGAATTTACGTTTTGATTATGGTTCAACATATTTCATTATATGAAGAAGGTTTAGTAAAACTATTAAAACACCACTATAAATAATGAATGTTGATCTATGGGTGAAAATTGAAAATGGGGTATTTATTTCATCCCAATTATAAAAAACATTCTATATAAAAGTTTTTAGGAAGAATATTCCATTGAACCATTTCACACGCCCTTCAGTGGAATTTTATTCAATTATTTGCATGGATTTACATTCCCTATATGGAGGCACTATAAATTTTCAAGACAAGGTAATACCTCTTCATAACAAAAATTTTCCTCTGATTATGTACAAGTTCAGGGAGGAGGAGGTATATTATTTAGAAAAAAATTCAAATTATAGATATTATTTCCTTATGAAAAAGTGTATTTATCCAAAAATATTGATTCTAGGGAAAGCATCATCATTTAAGAGATGTCCATTTTGAGAGAATATACTAATTTATTTCATGAGGATATTCCTGGTCTACCTCTAAACCTAGAGGATGAATTTTCAATGATTCTTATACATGGGGAGTTACCATTATCCAAGAATCTGTATAGAGGGCTATTGTGGAACTTTAAGAGATGATGAAACATCTATTAGAGAATCTAGATAAATGTTTCTTATGCCCAAGTGCTTCACCATGGGGTTCACCAGTCCTCTCTATAAAGAAGAACAATGGGTAAATGGGTCTTTGCATCGATTATCATTATCATAACTAGATAAAGATAAAGAAAAAGTATCCACTTCCTCAAATTTACGACAATCCAAATAAGATTTCTGGGGAAAAAACATATTAATAGAAGATATTCATTTGGTATATTATCACGTAAGGTTGAATACTGATGATATCCATAAGAACACTTTTCATACAAAGTATGGCCACATAATGTTCATTGTAATTCCATTCAGACTCACTAATTCTCCATAAATCGTCATGGACTTTATGAACAATGTAATTATAGATTATGCTGACAAAATTGGGGTAGTATTTATAAATGATATTATAATATACTCATAAATCAATGAAGAACATGAGGAGCATATGTAAATTGTGCTACAGACCTTATGAAAGGAAAAAATTTATCAAAAGTATAGTAAATGTGATTTCAAGTTCCAAGAAGTCTCTTTCATGGGGCATATCATAAAAAAATCGTTATATATCTGGACCCTTTAAAAACAAAATCAATTGAATGATGGTTGGGGCCAAAATATGTGAAATATATCTATAGATTCCTTGGATTAACTAGGTATTATCTTTGATTTCTTAATAATTTCTCATGATTGTCAAACCCTCTATTCAGGATAACTCATATGGGAGTAACATTTTATTAAAATAATGAAAATAAAGGGATATTCATGGAGTTTAAAAGGAATCTTATCACTAAAACTATATTCACACTACCCACATGAGGATAAATTTTCATAGTATTTAGTGATTCTTCAAAAAAGTGATTGAGTTGTGTGTTAATGCATATTTACATAGTCATAACCTTTTCATCAATATAGTTGACATCTCATTTATAGAACTTCCATTGCCTGATCTGGATTTTTATACATTGATATTGACATCGAAAATATGGTGGATTATCTCATTATGAATATGTGTGAAATAAATATAGGCAGAAAACACTCAACTATATATCCATAAAGAAATAGATTAATATGTGCCAATGAATACATTAAGAGATGATCATGGACTATGATTACTCAGTCTACTAACCACCATGGAATGGTAATAATGTTTTGTATTCTCTATGAAGAAAGGATCTTACAATTGTATCATTGATGATAATTGAGAGGGATTCCATCTTATTTGACATGAAAAGGATGTACATGGGAATGATAAAAGACGGAACTTCATCAGTCCCTATAGAAATAGTTTCTCAACCATTTTTTAAAGGATAAAAGATGATCAAATAGATGATATGGGAAATCAAAAGAAAGTGAAAGCTATATGAATAGATAAATACAGAGAGTTCAATGTTTATTATGAAGGATTTCTAATATTTGGGTCATGGCTATGTGTATCATCATATCCTAAGATAAATAATTATCTGTATGAAGATGCACATAGTTTGACGTTCTCCATCCAACCAAGAAGAAAAATTATGTTTCAATATATATGATTGAACTACTAATGGGGCGATATAAAGAATGAGATCACTGAATATCCATCATAGTTATTATAATGAAATCAATTAAATGGTGACAGAACAAATTTAAGGATATGGTGAATAGATTACCCATACCAACATGAAAATGGGAAAACATCACCATATAATTCATCCCCGGACTTCTAAATACATCAATAAGAAAAAATTATATATTGTTTGTTTGATATTTTATAACTAAACAACTAAATTTGTTTTAATTCGAGATGATTTATTATTTGATCAAATTGA
The DNA here is from genome assembly GCA_963277665.1 of Viscum album. Classification (NCBI taxonomy): domain Eukaryota; kingdom Viridiplantae; phylum Streptophyta; class Magnoliopsida; order Santalales; family Viscaceae; genus Viscum; species Viscum album. The sequence goes on from OY728123.1 coordinate 1,546,193,230, forward strand.
ATAGATATACATCATAGAATATATAAGGATTCATAGAGAACCACTATCGATTGTATCTGATCAAGATATAAAATTCACCTCTATGTTCGGGTAATATCTCCGACATTTTCTAAAAACTAAGAATGACTTTTTCATAACATATCACCCACTAATGGATGGAAAAAATGATGTATATTTCTTGAAAATTAATTACATGATTAGATATTTCTCAATTGACTATAATGGAGGATTGGATCAACACCTACCTCTGGTAGAGTCCACTTATATAGAGACCCAACCCAAGATATCTCTGAGTTGGTGCCTTATTCTAATTACATTGGCATTTTTACTACAAATGAAGCCTTGAATGAAAAATCAGATTAGTATTCATGGTAATCCAAATATATAAATGGGTTCTTGATTAAAAATGTGCAAACTAACAACAACATATTTTTTTCTAAATAAATAACTTCAAGGAAAACTCTAATCTATATAGAATATACTTGCATATATTTCCTAGAATGCGTAATGGATACTTGTAGAAATAAACATAATAATTTTCCTCTCAATTTCTCATTATGTGTAAAGAATTGAGGAAGAAATAATAAATCAATGCTAAATAAATTAAAATGTCAAGGTAAATAACATAACTTTCTTTTCGTGTATTCAACCGGCTGAGAAGGAATGAAATAAGTAATATGAAAAGGTAATAACTGGAAACACGTGACATTAAAATAAATTGATTAGGAAAAATAAATATGGATAGGTATGAAACCAAAACCCATATAATATAATCAATGAACTAAAAAATGAAATGAATCCATATACATGTCGATAAAAAATCTCATAGATAAATAAAAACTAAAACTATAATAAATGAAATGATTTCTTAATGGAATTTATATTTAATGAACAATAAAAAATATACCATCAAGACTAATCAATAATAGTTTAAAATCACTAATAGGAACTCGTTTAAATTGGGAAACTATTTTTTATAATTAGAACCTATTGATTCATTGTAAATCTATATAAAATTCAGGTTCCACCCATCATTATGAGCCCAAATAATTCCTCAAATATAGTAATCATTAAAAATAATATGCTTTATCAAATATTAATATTGAATAAAGATTACAAAATTATAAATATATCACTAAATAATAAGATAATAATGAAATAATACATCATATATAAAATGGTATATGGTTTAGGCAATAATAATATACATGATAAATGATATGAATAATTAGGGGAAAATCAAATGTTTAAAGATCATATGAGATTAAATATTTCAAGGGGATTATAAAATGATTCAAGTGAATTTGAATAAGATCATTTGTAAAATATTTAATAAACCAAATAGAGAAATAATAGGGATGGTATCAATACAACAAATCCCAAGTGGATGAAAAAAAGGGTTTGTTGTAGATGATAAATATAAATATGACAAACATATATTTTAAGAGCATTTGTGAGGAAAAAATAATCTTATTTTCTATAACTTTTTGAAAAGATTTTTCATTGAATATAACTTTTGAAAAAAATTATTTATAATGTATCCTTTTAGATAGGAAATGGAATTCTCAGTGAAATGGAAGCAATTAAATCAATACATTCCATATGGGGGAAAAAAATTCAAAGCTAATTTTTTTAAAAATTCCTTATCTGGAAATTAAAAATAAGGTTCCTCTAAAATAATTAGTAAAAGGAAAAAGGGTAAAAATGTATTTAACAAATCCATTAAAAATATTTTTTGAAACAATTTTAATTAAACATTGAATTCTGAAGAAAACATGTTTTATATATGAAGATAAAAATATTGTCAGGTAGCCATAATAAAAAATTTCTAAAACATATTGAGTACCAAATAGTAGGAAAATGGTACTTATAATTGAAAATGGTCATGGATAATAATAGGTGAATAAAATGTTTTATTAAAAAATGGTTATATAAATTCCTCTAAAGGAAATACCATTCAAAGATAATTCGTATTATCCTTGTGGGAAATAATAATTAAATATTCCATAGTTTCCTATACCTCATTGAAACAATTTAAATCACAAGACTGAAGGAAGAATAATAATGAAAAAAGTAATCAATAACATGGAGATAAAATAAATCATGATATAATATATCAAGATTTTTAGTAGATACACCACTGAAAATAAGTCAATGGTGAACAAGACATTTATATCGTATATGTTATATGTGTGATGAAAATCCCATACCAATGTGATAAAAAATGAATTTGAAAACCGAAAGGTAATAATGACTCAATTAAAAATTTAAATACCATAAAGATAATAGAATTCATGATATTATTTGTTAATGGGTTCTTATGAATTACTTATATAATAAATAATGAGCAAAACAATAAATTATGACTCTTAGAAAGAAATGTGACACAAGAATCTCATTACTAGTGTTTTCATAGAGGTGAATGTCCTTTAATGACCCATATAAGGGATTTAAACATGTCAATAACTTATATCAAAACACTAATAGTATTTATATGTTCATATATTAATTTTCATAATATTTTATTACTATGATGTTAGTTGTCATTCATTATTTAACTATTTCATGTGTTAATTTCCTAGTTGTTCTAGTATGATTTAACGTCTTATTTATTATTACTATAAAATATATCATGGTTTCATAATACATAGAATGTAAAACATGTTGTTAATAATTTATATATATATTATATATGTTTCTAGTATATTCTATACATTTTTATATATGAAATTAAATCCACTATTCATGGAGTTGTTAGACTCTATGTACGCTTAAACGATAACTTCATTTTATTGTTTTATTTTAAAAAAGTGAAAAGTAAATGATATGTATATACATATATATTATAATTTCCGTACCATATTTATGTAATATATTTCATAAATTTTTATTAAAATTATCATTAATATGTTCTATGTTTAGTATGACCGACTCACACTGCTTTTAGGGGGTGGTAGTCTAAAATTCATCAAAAAATGTTATCGTATTAATAAAATTGGGAGAGTATTAAAAATATGTGTTATAAAATGATTAAAATAAGTATAAATAAGTAATAAATATATCATACAATATATATAAATACAGTTTCTATCATAGTTACCAATAATGATAGTTTGTAATGGAAAAATGAGCAGTCGTCATTTCGTGAGGACGTAGATTATCGTACAGAAAATCAATATTTATGTTACCCATTAGATGTAAGTGTGTGTTATTTTATGTCAAAATCATTATAAAAACATCACAGTATATTTATGATAATGGTGTTATTATATTAACATGGAATAATAATATTGGTGGTTGTGCAGAAGAAATTTAATGAAAAGAGATTGTTGGAATCTCTTACCAAACAAATTTTGTAACTCCTTTTGATGCATACCAATGGTCTTTCTTGGAAGGATTCATTCCCAAATAGGGGATTTAAGGTCATTTTAGGTATTTTTTTAGTCTATTTGGGTAGATCTAGGAATATTGTATCTGTTTTGAGTGGTGTGAGGAATGGGTAGAAGTTGTGGCCTTTTATAGTGGATGATAAGTGTCTCTATAGTAATAATTTGAGAATGGCATATTACAATAATATTCTTGTTGCATGTGGAACAAATAATTGAAAAAATTATATAAAAATAGAGTATATGGTGGATTTATTTCAATCCAATTGATCTTGTACATGTTAATTGGTCATTTAGGGCATTAAGGATAAGGTTTAGTCCCATATTACGCTAAATTTAATCATAATAGTTGTAATTAATTTTAATCACATTCACTATATTTTTTGATATAAAATAATGGTTGTCTTATTTTAAATAATAAATAATAGTTATTATAAATATTTAACCCATTTATCTAAATTCAAATTATATAATTGTTATAAATAAATTTACAATTCATCTTGTTGGCGGGATGCCAATGCATGTTTTTAAAGTAAAATTGTATTAATGTTTTCTCTATTTTTACAATAAATTTAAAACTAAAATTGATTCTACATAAATTTTTTTATTAAATGATATAAGTATTATACAAATAAATAAAAAATAACTTATAATTTATCCTTGTAAATAATTTAGGTGAAAAAGAAGTTTTGATCAAAAATTCAATATTTTTAAATATTCACTACAAATGAAATTTTTTAGAAAAATATTGAAAATTATACTTTTAATAATTATTACATTTTTCAATAAAATATATTTTTTTGACATAATATCTATTAAAGGTTCAAAAAGATATTTAAAATGGATTCTCTATTAAAGGATGATTAAAGTTCCATTATATAAATATAGGTATTCTTGAAAAATAGTGTTAGCTCATATCTTATGCATATAAAAACTAATAGATGAAAATAAAAAATATGTTATTTAATATAAAAAATATATTTCTATAAAATCATTCACTAAAGATAATCAGTTATGTTTATTAAAATATAACTCCATTAGAAGCATAAAATTTATAAAATTTAATTTTATATCCAATTGGTTATTATTATTTTTAATCATTAATTGTTAACCGATGAATTCATTTATTCTTTATATAATCAATCGATTTTAATAATTTAGTTAACCCTACAAATAATGTATAATTTATATCGTTTTATATTAAATAATAATACATTAATTTTAATTAAAACATTATCTTGTGTGTAACACAAGCCATCGAATAATGTTTATCTATCATGTAACGTAATTTAACTCATTGTTTCATGCATTGAAATATATAGAATATATTTTAGATATTTATTATATTATAATAAATATGTAAATTATATTCTCATACACTCTTGGTGTCTCATTTTATACAAGATATAAAATACAAGGTTCATCATTTTGAATTTCAGGGTGTTACATCTTACAATTATAGTTTCAACTTTAGCATCCAAATATTTCTCTACGAAGATCATTATAGGAATAGGTGCAGAACAACATAATGTTATAATGAATTTGTTTAATGAAAAATAACATGTATTGAAATGGTTGTGAAAATGGTGAAAAGTTTGAGACCATTCACCAACACATCATGGCTGCTCAGAGTTGACAAAATAGATATGCTGACAATCATCAATGAGACCTGAAATTTTAGGTTTGGTACATGGTATTCCTCCAAATATCATCTTGGAATAATGTGATGATGATTTTGAATAAAGGAATGCTTAGTCCAATACACATAGCCCTCTTCCAGACCCTTGGTCGTATCAGAGTGGTGACCTATCAACATGCACTCCCACCGATCATATCTAAATTACATGATTTATTCTACGTATCCATCATAAATAATTTAATACCATACACATACCATGTAAAAAATCTAGATGGGGTACCATTGTAGTATGATATCTCATATGGGGAGCAACCAGTGAAGATCTATGGTTATAGTGAAAATTTTCTACAAAATAATATAATTCACCTTGTCAATGTGCTTTGGAGAATCAGAAATCTCAATTAAGTGAAATGAAATCTATTGGAGGTGATGAAATAGAGTTACCCATATATTTTTTAGTATGTCAAAAAAAATATGGGGAAATTTTTAAATGGGAGAATATTGTATTAACTTGAAATCTTATAAATAAAGTTACAATTTTTGATTTATTTAATATTTTATAATGTAATATATATAAATAAAAAAAGAAATTATTTGGATTTATTATATACCCTCGTATTTAAAAGATCATTAAGAATCATTACAGTTTATAATAATGTCATTGAACACTAATAAAATGATTAGTATTAATATAGGATTATAACAAATCTGATTGACCTGGAAAATGGAAGTGATGGCCACAACCAACCACATCATACCATATAAGGGCCATTTATCAAAGAATTTGGGGGTGAAATTATCCCTAGGTTTTCCCTTCCCTAATCCCGATATGGGATCTTATAGTCTATGTATCATCGAAAGTGTTTATAGGATAAATTCATGCTCATTAAGATCACAGCCCAACCCCTGTTTGCAGAACAACCCATTGAAAATATCACCATTATGTAACTTACTCATACAGTGGACTATAGTATATTAAAGGGATAATTATCAATACCGTAACAATAAGAGTATGTAATTTTTTTTTCATAATAATGAGAATATTTTCATCCTATTGTTGTTATATTATAATGGATTCAAATTTTGACACAATAAAAAATAAATTGTATTTTTAGGAAATATTAATATTCAATTAAGGTGTTTACTTTCATAAATAAATTGAATTTTGAAATAAATAGTATATTAAAAATAATTTATTATAAAATAGTTTTTATTAAATATATTATTATGATATAAATTTTTTGATGTCAAATTTAATTTTAATAATGGTTCAAAAACTATTTTTGAAAAGAAAACATAGAATTTCTTCATAAATTATATTTTATTTTAAAATTAAAAATTCATATATTTAGAAAATTATTTAGATTAATGAATATTATTTTTTCAATGAGTTCATTTAAAATATCCAACGGTGATTTTTTTTAAAATTGTTTGAGTAAGTCAAATTTTCAAGAATAATTACAAACTGTATTAACACACTTTGTGTATTATAACATCAGAGTGACCTAAATGTGTTGTAATAAATACAAAAAAGGGTATCCAAGACCAAATTTACATTTTATCAAATAAAAAAATTCACTTTATTATTATTTTATTAATTTTATAAATCCATTATTAGTCGTCCAAACCCATTAATATATTTTAAGGTTTTAAAATCATTTCTTTAATAGTTAGATCCACCTCCACCTAAGAAAGGGCATTATTTTATTACATATGGACCATGTCCATATAAAACAACAATAAAAACTCCCATTTTATATAAATAATTAGAAAATTCCATAGGAATCATTTCAGTTTTGGTTATTTATGTATATAGAGTCCAAAACCATTGTTTTAGAAACAATAAAAAATACCCACTCATTGCATATATAAACCCCCAAAAACACTTATTTACATTCAACCAAAATTTGTGTATCGAGACTATAATATTATTTCCAACTCCATATTCTTCTTATGGAACCCCGATGCTCTCACGAATCCCCTAAAAATAAATCGGAGTCACTCACTGAAGTAAGGGATTCTCACTATATCTTCTTTATTAAAGTATCATTATTATATTATGCCTTGAATTTCAAATTAATAGTGATGGGAAATGTATTTTTGTGTCCCAATTACTGAAAATTTTATGTCCCAATAATTTGGTTCTCCTTTTTCTCGAGTCAATTATTTTTATGTTTTTATAGGTGTTCTCATTATGCTGTAGAAATTTCACTGTGATCTTTCATGCGAAAACCGATGTGTAGTGAACAACATACACATTTCCTATTAAGGGTATTAACCATTATACACTTCTAATTATTTTAAATGTAAATTAGATTTATTTATTCAACAATAATTTATTGTTTAATAAATTATTATGATTAATTAATCAATATTTTATGATCTATATGAAACACTTAATCATGACAATGAAATGAATTTGATGATTGAGTCCAGAATTTTATAGTGCTCCAATGCATTGAGTAATTTTTAGGCTAATGTGTTTTAATTTTGGGAAAGGGATTTAACCTAATTAAATTATGGTAATTTTTCCAATATAATGCCATTATATGTTCCTTGACGTATTTGTATGATGTTGTGTTTGAAAAAGTTTTCACATTTCCCGTGTTAGGATTATCATCTCATATCTGGAATTATTATTCATGTTTTTTTTTATTTTCCATTGTTATGTCTATTTTATAACATGTATTACCATATTATATTTTTATTAACTTATTATACTTTATATATTACAACTTTATATTATATATCCATATGTTATCTAATTTATTTTTAGTGTGATCATGGTAAGGATTTTTTCAATAATGGAAATGTTATAATTTTTTAATATGTTATGTAGTGTACATAATTACCAATGAAACTAATGTTATAGATATTCAATGTTATAGTAAGTGTTATTTAATGTAGTAAATAATTTATTAATGAAAAATAAATTTTCAGTTTGTTATACCACAATCCCTGAAGATGCTCCTCTAAAAACTTTTTGAATCTCCCACTCAAGGTATGGGATCTACCACTCTCCTTTTTACTCAAGCACATCTGTAATGTCATGCCTCTTGAATTCTATTTTTTCATGTAGGGATATTTTCATACGTATCACCATTATTGATGATTTTATGTCTAAATTTGTAGATACCCCCTCTCAATCTCATTAAACCCTCCCATAAACTGTTATGTACCCTTGTTACCATGACAAAATTTTGTAAATGATATTTATCTTTTTTTAATTCATGTTCCTATTTTATGTTATGCTTCTTAGTTTCCATTTCTAGAAATTTGGGTATGATTTACTACATACCTAGTATTATTATTTTTATTATAATTTGATGATTGAACTATTTTACTATCAATAAGTCTCCCCATGAACTATTACCATGTCAAAACTCATTAAGAGATTTCAATCTCATAATTTCAATTCGTGAACCTTCTTTGTAAGTATCCATATGAATCTAATTTCCTATATTTTCAAGACTATATAATTATCCATACACAATAAAATTTATTCTATAATAATTAGATACCATTTATCCCCTCTTATAATACCATTTACCAAAGTTGTTGTCATGAAAAAATTTACCCTGAGATTTCCCTTTTTTTATTCCACAACCAATTTTATGTAATTCCTATTAGTTTCAATTTTTAGTTGTTTATGTATTATTGAATATAATATAATTACATTAATTTTGATTACCATGTGATTATATACATATTTCACTCACATTCTGACCTCCCATGAACATTAGGCACACCGGTTACAATGCTGAAATTATTATGAGATTTCTCTATCCTCATTTCCATTTGATCACCATATTTGTATGAATCGATTTGAATATCAATTTTCAATTTTTTCAGTCTACTTATAATGATATTTATAATACAAAATTAATTATATAACAATGAGATACTATTTATTCAACTTGATTATCACATTTACCTCTACTATTTCAATACCGAAGTTTAGTAATGTATCCTCTTCATATCGTACTGATTGATGTGTCTTCCTTATCATTTTTATTTTATCTAAAATCACTATGTATGGTATATATTATTACATATACCACATAATTTCCATTTTATTTTTAAATTGTGTGATACCAATTTCACTCTAATTTATCTATTCATTAAACATTTAGATACCCCTTTTATGCTAGAAAAAGTTCACTACAATTTTCCATGACAAAATTTTTTATAGTGAATAGAAATACACATTTCGTATCCAGGGTGTTAACCTTAATGAAATTATAATTAAATTATTTGGGACTTAAATTTATGTATTATACACTCCTTGACCCTAGAATATAATGTTATAATAAATTATTTTATGTTTTATAATCTATGTGCAACACTTAAGTATGAGAATAAAATGAAAGTGGAAACTATGTCTAGAAATATACAATGCTCCAATGCATTGGGTAATATTTTAGTCTAATGAGAAATCATGAAAATGATTATATAGTGAAACTGTGTAATCACATGTAATTTTCCACCTTGATTTATTGGATGTTAGCATTGAATTCTGTTAAGGATCCAGTGTTTTAAGTTATTTTATCTTTTCTCAAGTGGCCTTTATGTTATCATGTTATGTCATGAATAGTAATTCAGGTTTATGATTGTCACAATTTTTATATCCCATTGAAATCAATATATTCTAACATGAAATAATTCCTTCCTTATAATATTTTTTATTCCCTTGCTGGGTTTTATAGCTCACCCCTTTCTTATGTATGTCCCTAGGATATCCCATGTAGTTTTAAATGTGATGGAATATTATGAGCATGTTAATGATGTTTTCAATAATGGCGATGTATTCCTTGATTTTAGTTTTCATGTAATGTCAAAAAGAAAAAATTATAGAAGAATTATCAATATTACATGTTTTATATTAGGTAATATTATGTAATAAATCATGAATTAATGTGTTTTAATAGTGTACTTTAAATAGTTCATATATGAGTAATGTTGAGTTTTTTTTTGGGATTAAAAACAGAATACTCTAGCCAAAGTCATATAGATATATGTAAACAAAAAAAATAAAAATCTATTTTTTGGTAATGTATAGTGTAATTTGTTTTTTAGAAAATACAACATTGTATGGAAAATATAGGTGTATGTGTCCCAAACACAAATGTAACTAGGGATAAACCTTGAAAACACCACAATAAGATAGACTTGATCAGGAATTGGTGTACAGAATCGTGAATTGTTTCACTCCTAGTTTAACACTCCTTATAGTTATTTATAGATAATTCACAAGTTCATTATGATCCATTACAAAGGGAAAGATAAATTCCATATTATTCTATGTTATGAAATAAAAAAAGTTATAACAAAAATTGAAACATACAAAGTATTATGTTAAGAAAATAAATGTAGTTTAGATGTAATCCCAATAATGTTTTTGGATTATCGTCAATGTGTTTAATATTTTAGAATTAATTTTCACTAATATTCCATGTTTAATATCAATGGATTGAAATATGAAGAAACTGGTAAATTTTCCAAATGAAGGGAATGTGATGAATACTGATCAAAGATAGTATTGGTAATTGATAAATATATTTTGAAGTATTATATCTACAAAATTATGGATAGAATAATCATTTAAATTATTATTATTGATCTAGAATAGATTTATACTATTACCTGAAAAAAAATATTAAATATTATTGATAACATATAAATGTGATTTAGTGATACATTTATATTTTATAAAACACATGATTTAATGATTGATAACCCTTTATAGGTGTTTGATGTTTGGATAACCCTAAATAATCTTGGGATCATATGTATAAGGTTAAAATTAGGTTTAAAATCAGTGGTAAAACATTGGATGATTTATTTGGTTGATGTTTTGTATGATAATTAGGGAAAACATATTACATAATCAAATATTTTTCAATTTACGTGATTATTGATATTTCAATAGTTTTTTTTATTTTGATGAGATACATATACCCATTATGATAATTTGAGAAGAATGATGTTATTTTTTGGAGGTGTAAGATTATGTGTATGATACAACCATTAAGGTTACAAAATTCCATAAATATGATGTTATTAGTTTGATATATGGGTATATATATATGGAATGATCAACGTTTAACCATTTTTATTTTTCTGAATTATTGGTGTTTAATATATTATTGTCTTTCAATTTTTTGTAATACCATAATTTGTTCTAACCATTTTCTATTCTGTAAATATAAAAGTAATATATTTTTGTTAATTGGTGTATTATGTGATCTATTTGATTTTTATTCTAGTGCATAAAGCATAAAAATGAAATCTCATCATTTGAAAAAACGATTAGATTAGAGTAAAAATTAATTAAAGGATAAAATTTTTCTTTTCAATGTATTATTTTTTAGTTTTTTTTCATAGTTTAGATGAAAAATTAATTCCTTGACAATAGGAAAATAATATTTAAAAAAATTTCATATTATGTTCACTTCCCATGAATTGATTGTCATTCGAACCATCACGTATTTATGGTTTTGTGGTCATTAAATTTCTCATGACCATGAACTATATCAAACTATATTACTTATTTTTTTTGTTTAATCATCCATGTATATGTTTTCACTTCCCACTAATGTTCTTCAATTTGGACTCCAAGTTATGTGATGAACTTCAAATATTCCTTTATAACCTTTCATGAGGATGTTTTATTAATCCTTTTTAAAATATTTGTTTTTAATAATTATGTTATAAATTATATAATAAATAGTTCATTTTTAAATTATGAGGAAACAATTTATTAAAGGGAAAAAGAATTTTACAGCTTGAGTATTTCAAAGAGAGAACTATGTTTATTCGCATTTGTAATACCTAACACTGAACTAAAATAACCAATGATTGATTAAATATATAAATTTTATACATTATATTAAATGTGAGAATATCATTATCATTAAATACTTTATTAAATACTTATATATATATATCATAAATATATTAATAAATTTTTTGATAAATAATCAATCATTTTTTGTTGTGTCTCATGTTATTTAAAAATACATTTTATACAAAACAATGATTTTTATTTCAATTTAGGAAAAAATATTATAATTATTTTATTGAAAATTTAGAAAATTTATTTTAAAAAAATATGTCCATTTTTAATATCACTATATCAAAATTAACATAGGGTTAAAATTTGGGATTTTTTTGGAAAATAGAGATCTCTTAGTGAATAATGCAAAATTGATTTTTTATTTGAAATTATCATTTACTTTGATAAATTAATTAATTTAAAAGTAAATTTTTTGTTTTAATTTTATTTTAATGCAAAATAAGTATTATTTAGTTATAGTTTAATTAATTCTATTTGGGTTATCATTATAATGGATTTTTGTATATAACTATTGTTAAGCATAAAAATGAATTGTTTTAAACGAATTGTCTAAAATAAAAAAAGTTTCTCCATTATAATTAATTAAAAATAAATATTAATGATAAATTAATTAAATGATATATTTATATTATATATCTATATTAATGCAGTAAGTTCATGCAATGAAGAATACCTATTAGAGTTAATGCAAAATCAACCATTCATTGAAGAATACATTTTTTATAAAATTGGTTCACATTATACTTACAAGTTTTATTTTACATTAAATTATTCTATCTCTATGATTTGATTTTGATAAAATGGATTCCATATTTGGAATCATCATAATTAAAAATTTGAAATAATTTTAACATAATTATTGAACAATATAAATATTAAATATATTAAATATTTACTCAAACATTAAAATGATAATATGTTATTTAATTGTCAATATAATTTAACAGAGACTAGAGACGAAGTAACCATAATATTATGGATATTTATATTTCATTTTCATTTAATTGATTATTATATTTATTCTATATGGTGTTTACTTTTTAATTGTATTGGTAATTAGTATGAGAAAAATCATATTTTAATACAATAAAAAATTTTATTTATGTGTAATATTTAATGAGGAAATTTAAATTGATGATTTAAGTGATTTTTAAAATAAATATTATTTGACTAAAATATAATTATGAAATAATTAATATTAATTATAAATTATAATACAATTTTCCATGAAGTCAAATAAAATTTTTATAAGGGTTCAAATATTTTTTTTCAAAATACCCATTATTTATGAAAAAATTTTCATTGATATTTTAAAAGTGAAAATGAGAATGTCGAATTTTTTTTGGATAAAATTATTTTTTTTTCAAAATCAAAATGTCAAAATTATCCAATGGTTTGTTTTTCACCTGCCAACCCTCAAATTATTTTTAGTAGTATTGGATCTCTCCCCACATAGTGAGTTATCCTGGTTCATACTGATGATTTATGTCTTCATTACATAAATCCCCATAGATTCATTTAAGGTCATGGACCATTTTTTTGGTTTTAATAAAAAATTATCATCGTTGGATGGATATTTTATGTTTTTAAAACCATTTTATATGGAAATAGATCCCTTTCACATGAACAATGGTATTATTTTAATAAGTCATTCCCTTATCGTTATCATATAATGACAACTGCCCCTATTTGGATGAAACTATTTAGGAAAATTGTGAGAAGGTTTGTGATCTTCTGAATTATATTGTATAGGGGCCAAAACATAATTTTGAGATAAAATTATGTATTCCCTAATCATTTCATATTAAAACCCATCCATGATTCATATTATCATTATTTAAAACACATAAAGAATTTACATACTCTACCATATCTTCTTCATAGTCCTCCAAAGGTGCCTTCAATCCAAGAAAATGTTGTTCCCATGCTTTTGGAATCACCCTCTCTTGGTAATGGATCTCCCACTCTCATTTTTATCATGTAATCTATTTTTTATTGTGCATCATAATTAATATTTTTTATGTTGGGATATGTTTTTCTTTATCAGAATTACTTTCCATTTGATTTATAAATGATTATAAACACCATAAAAACCCCTTAAACCCTCTCATAATCCATTATGTACACTCATTACCATGATAAAATTTAAAAAGGGATTTCACTATTCATTTTATTTATGCACCAATTTTATGTTATGATTCATAGTTTCCATTAATGCTTGTTCTATTTATGATTCCTTAAAACCAAATTAATATCCTTTTTTCTTAAATTTTTATTATATAATTACTTAAATCACATTAATCCAATCTCATGAACCTTTATGTACACTTGTTACCATGTCAAAATTTAGAAAGAGATTTCTCTCTCCACATTTCCATTTGAGCACCTTCTTTGTTTGTAGCCTTTAAAATCACAATAGTATGTAATTTCATACCATTGTAATCGTCCCTATACTATATAATTGATTCTATAATAATGATATAAAATTTATCCCCTCTCATTATATAATTTACCCAAGTCATTTCCATGCCAAAATTTAGTATGGGATTTCATTCTTCTTTTAATTCAACAACATATTTTATGGTATGCCTATTATATTACATTTCAGTTTGTTTGGATATGATTTCTTATAACCATCTTACATTCCTTTTTTTAACATATCATTATAATCCTATATCACTCTCATTAATCCCTCCAACAAACCATTATATACACCTATTTCCATGTCAATATTTTGAAAGAGATTTCACTCTACTAAATTTAATTATAGCATCATATTTATAGGTATCCTTCTAAATCTCAGTTGGAAATGTGTTAATTTCCTTATAATGATCCCTTTACTAAAAAACTGATTATATAAAAACTAGACGCCATTTATCCCCTTACAATATATAATTTACCTAATATTTTTTCCTTGCTCAAATTTCGTAATGGATCCTTTCATTCCCATCATTATTGATGTTCTTATTTATTTGTTATCTTTTATCTCAAATTCCTAATGATGTTATATGTTCTTAAATATCCCCTTTTCAGTCCATTTTATGTCTAAATGATGAGATAAAACATTCCCTCTCATAATGCTCTTCTATAAACATTTATACACCCCCATTTTGTTGTGGAAGGATCCCCAAAATTTTCAATACAAAATAATAGTGTAGTGAATACCCATAACCATTTAATATCAAGGTTTTTTACATTCATACACTTATATTTATTTTATTGGGTACTTACATATATGTATTCCACACTCCATGAATGTGTAATAAATTCTATGATAAACAATTCCATGATTTAGGATGTATGTGGAACACATAATCATGAGAATGAAATGAACCTAATGGGTGTGCCATAATTATATAGCACTCCAATGCATTGGGTAATGTTTTAGAATCCTGATATATAATTAAAAGGATTAGGGAGTGAACATTATATATCATGACACTATTTCCATCTTGATGTGTTGGTAGTTATCCATGAAATATGACTATGATGAAGTGTTTTATGTTTGTACCATATTTCCCATGTTGCAATTATGGTATCACACTATATCTTCTCTCATTATTAAATTTTATGAATATAACCACTTTTATATCCCATTGAATATAATATTTTATATCATTTAATTCTTCCATCATGTTATGATTTTTTTATTCCCTTAATGGGATTTATAGCTCACCCATTACTTATATATATCCCCTGGTTATCCCCTATAGTTTTTTGTATGATTGAATTTTATGAATGTTAAGGATGTTTTCCAAAATGGAAATTTATTCCTTATGCATTGTTGTTATGTAATTTACATAATTCCAAATTTCATTATACTTATTGTTCTTCTAAGTTTTATTTTGTGTAATCACTTGTAATAAATCATGAATAAATGTGAAATAAAGATTAAAGTATTCATATGATTTATAAATGTACAATTTCACTTTATTTATTCAATATATCCCACAAAAATATTTACACATTATGCCCTTCTAGTGATAATACACACAAATATTCTATTCATATCTGATGGAATTGAAAAAAATAACAATGTTATCAAATATACTCATTAAGGTTTAATGTAATATGTAACCATTGGGGATAATATGTGTGTATAAAATGATTATATAGGTATAAGAATATAATAAAGTTACACAGTAGAGGTTAATTACAACCATAAAATTATAGATCATAATCATTCTTAATAAATAAAAAATATTTCAAGGGGTCATATAATATTAGACCATCAACAAGAGATAGAATGTAAGAATAGTATAACTATCGAATTAAAATTAAAATGGTATCATAATAATTGTCTTTTATATAGTATAAAAGGATTTACAACTAAAAACTATCCTTCATATATAATGGAAAAATAATTAAAATTCATGGTATAATAATAATGGTCCATCGATTATATCTTAAGCATGCGCAATAACATTAAAATGTGGCATATGAATAAGTATATAAATCATAACATTATGTATTATGTATCATTACCATATTCATATAACATCAATGATTTTTAATCTATACAAAAATATCATTTTTGTAGAGCATTAATCACCACCTAAACCCCATAATTTATTATATCAATTTCCAGAATCTATGCCCCATAACAAAGAAGATCAGGTATCATTACTTGTTCCCCATAGTGGTTCAATCATTATAGCTCTCTGACCTAAAATTATATAATTATATATAGAGATTTAGATAAATAATTAAATGTATATATATTTCCCACAAATCACATAATGATAAAACAATCATTTTTGAGCCAACTGAAGTTGAAAACATTCATAATTCCATCATATCTAAACTCTATTATGATAAAGAGATTAGATTCAATGTGTATTACAAAACTATTAGTAATAGTTAATATAGAAATAGAATATTGATTTTATAATTAGAAAATACCTATTGTATATCATAATAAAAGATATATTATTTTGACATATATTAGAATGAAGTGAATGTGAACTAGAAAATTAAATTGAAAAAATATATAGAATAACCCATTATGTTTTATTGATATATGATTTAAAATGGGGCTTAATTTATAAAAATATTAAAATTAGAATTACTTTGGAAAAGAGTGAAATCATTGGATGGATTCATTTTACTAGAATATAAATTGTATGGTGTGAAAATTTGACTACCTAGAAATTGTTACAAAGGATAATTTCTATCATAGATTTATATGAAGACCATGTTAATGAAAAATAAAGTCAAAAGACATTATCCAAAGTTATTTTCAAATAGATGGAATGAATAATTTTAAAATAAGTTTTTTATAAATCTAAATATAAATAATATAATAAAGAAATTTATTAAATTAAAAAAAGGAAACAAATGAAAAATTTTGATTGGAAAATATAGAATATACTCAAAAATATTAAAATTCCTTTTTAAATACTATAAATTTTTTAATGAGATATCTATCAATATAATAATCTTAGAAATTTATTTTGAAAAGAGTTAAATGAAAATATAATGATGAAAATTAATAAATCATTTTTAGACTTTAGAGTAATAAATGAATGTATTTTCTGAATGAAATAATAATTTTTTTGAGGAGAATATCCATTATTAAGGTTGAGAATTATATGTTATAACTTAAATTTTTATGTGAAAAATAAATCATTGAAGTATATGATTTTGATATGAAAATGTAATTTCATTTGAGAGTAATATAAAAAATGTTATTACATAGATAAATAGTATAATATAATTATCTTTTGAGATCATGGTCACAAAAAAGAAATTATGTATTAACAATTAGATATTGGGTAAATAATGACCCTTTGAACTTCAGCAAAAGAAGAATAAAAAAAATATAAATGTTGGATTAAATCATAAACATCCAAATAACTTTAATTAATCATTAAAAGTTATAATTTGAGTAATTTTTTTTATATACCTCATTTAAATGATTAACCAGTGTATAACATGAAAACATGCCTCAATGATCGGAAAATAAGTTGAATACTCCATATAGAAGTCAAATATTATAAACTATTTGAAAAGGAAATTTATTAGAATGAAAGAAAAAAAAGAAGGAATTTTTTTTTCAAAAGAATCATAAAAATGATCATAGGATGTAATAAATTAATCATAAAATAATGGAGCTTTAGGAGTAATATTATAACTCAATGAACATAAACTATGTTATCATAATCCATTATAGGATTGGAAAATTGTGAATTAAACTACATTAATTGATTGAAATTGAAATTGAAATTTACAATTCATGAAAAAAATAAAATATTCATTTGAAAATATGTAAAATAAGGTGAATACACACCTTATAAATAAAAATATGTGCACAATATGATACATGTATACTAAAAGATAAATTAATAAGTAACACCCTAACATTGGATTCCTCCTTGGTCACACATGATCTAAAAGAATATATAATATTCTAAGAACTATTAAAAATAAATTTAGTATCAATATACAATTATATTTTCTTTAATATTAATATTTTATATTAATTTATTACATATTTTCTAATATCAATCATTTTATATCGGTTATCATTTGTTAGTGGTTTCTACAGTTTCTTTTTGGGCATAGTATATTAATTTTCTCATCACACCATGTAGATGAATTAATTATCTATAAAATATCAATAGTACTAGAATCGTGTTTTAATAAGTATTTATGATATTATAGGTCTCTTCCGTTAGATTTTGGGGTACGACTCTATAATATGAATATGAAACATGTTGGTTTCAAAAACTTTAATGAAAAAAGGTGACATATATAAAATGATTTAACTTAATATATTACTATTAAATAAAATATAAAATATTATCACCAAATTAGTATAATATATTTTTAGTATTTAGATTCTAATATTAATTTATAATGGAAACATTATGGCATCATTTATATTAGTGGCGAACTCAACATGAACAAGTTTATGTTATAACAATGAATGAATAAGAACATAGGGTTATATAATGGAAATATAATTTTCATGGAATAAAATTTATGTTAATATAAAATCATTATAGTTGATAATTATAATAATATTATATAGACATGAGAAGGTAAATTAATTTAATGATTATAATTCATTTCCTGATTTAATGAAATGACTACTTATCATAATTAATTAATTCAAAATGTATGGCAAAGGACTTGATCATGTTACCAAAGTGTTATAAAAATGAAATATTACTATAAGATAAGAAAAAATGGAATTTATTTAAGAGATGTTTGATGAAAATATTTGTTAAGAGGATATAGTAAAATGATCCATTTTTAATTGAAAATGATGGATATTTCATTGAGAACTTATGTTAGGTGTGGTATAAAGATAGAACATATGAGAGTAATGTGATTTAAGGAAATGATTTTAAAAAAATTAGGCATGTCTCTTACTCAAAAAAGGACTTATGATATGAGTTCATATCACATAAATTAAATTCTATTCATTACAATGATAAATCAAAACTCTTACACAAAATTTTAATAATTTAAATATTTACCATTATATTTTTTGTTATAAAATATCAATCATCCATCTTATCAAATTTACACATGAAAATAAAAAATTAATACTAAATATTATATATGTGAACATATAAATATTTTAAAATTTTATTTTATATGATGATATACAATATATTTATGTATTTTTGAATGAAAAAAACATTTTAAAAATCAAGTTTTCTTCAACTTATGTAATATTTATTACTGTCAGTATGATTGATAATAATTTTATATAAACATGAATATTAGATTAGAATGATAATTTAAAATTTATCAATTTAGAAAAATTAACAGAATTTAATAAAATATTGACAAAAAATCTTTTTCCTATACCATGAAAACTATCTTTTACATAAATTGGTTATATTTATTCCTAAAAATGAGATTACACATATTATATATTTATGATAGAAGATTCCTACAATGAATTCTATTTTAAGAAATTCATTTTTAAAAATAGATACAAATTTTATTAAACATGAGAATGCATAATACATAAAAACAATTTTTAGAAAAAAATTTATGATTAAAAATAAATTTAATTTTATCCCATAAAAAGAATTACTAATTTATTAGATGTTTAATTGTACGATCCTAATTTGAAATATTACAATAAAATGTAATTTTAAAATTGTTCAATTTAGTTTATTATGATATCAATACACAATATATAAAAAAATTATAATCATTAGAAAGTTTAACTTTTATTATGAAAATATTTATATTTACTTAAAAATAATTATAAATTACATAATGTATATTTTTTTTACATTTTTATTAAATTTTAAAAAATAATGTTATTAAATTTTTTAGTTTCTATGTGATAATTTTATGTATTGAATTCGTAAATATCAAAAACTATGTTTTTATATAAATATTTGTTTAACCTTGATTAATTAAATTAGTATTCCTTATTGTTTATTAATAATTGATTATATGTTACTAAATTATTTTAATAATCACTCAATATGTTTTATGAATAATTTTATTCCCAAATATCATAGTTCTTATTAAATTAATTTTAAATAATACATATAAATCCTTAATTAAACAAAACCCATGTAATACTTAAAATTTGTTATATTATATGTTAATATCATCATGAAATCTACTTAAAACCCACCTCGGGATCTCCATATAATACCTAAGGGTATGAAAAGAAATAATGGTAGTTGCATGTGGTGATTTAACTAGCATGGATATCATAATTATTTCAACATCCTTTAACATTTCCTATAAATGATTTCTCTCAAGCCATACATACCTATTTGTTTCAGGATCAGTTTCTATATAAATCCCCTGTAACACTACCTCATTTCTAATACTAGAATAATAAGGATCATGTAGAATAATTCTACTACATGAATCCATTTTGTATACCTTATATATATATATATATTTCATTATTTGATTTCTTATATTTATATATGTCAATTGTATTTATATGTTATGATGTTCATATTTTAATTGAACTCTTTATTATATCATGTTATGTTTTAATTAAATTTTCTTGTGAAAAAAGTTATCAAACTAATATAATTTATGTAAGGGTATATAATTACTTAAATCATAGGGTTATAAATACTTCCACATTAAATAAATGTTAATACTTGAATTTTAATTCACTTACTCATGATATAATAAGGGAAATACTAAGAAAATCATATTTTTCCGCAACCATTTATGAAAAATAAACATCATGATTGAGTATTAGAAACCATATAAATTATTTAATGTTTATTATGATATTATAGATATATTTGTATTATTATATGTTCATAGGTTGATTTAGGGGTTGAAATGTGATTCCCATATCATTAAAATTATCATGGAAACTATGTCGATAGATTGAATCCATGCCTAGATTAACATCGAATACTAAAAAAGAGAGAAGTCAATTTTTATTTTAAAAGTATCATCCTACAAACTAAAATAATCGAGAAATTGTAAAGACAATATATAATTCTTTTATGAATAATATATTTCTTGGATAATTGAATTTCTAGCTTTTCAGGTGCTGGTGTGATGCTCCTAGACAAATTTCCACAATATAAATGAGAGATTATAACAAGAATAAAATAATACATCATTTAATATATATTGGAGGATGAGTGTTTAATTCACCGCATAATTTACACAGTCAACATGAATGGTAGTTATTAAATAAGATCGTACATGATTAACTTCCATAGTGGTTTTTAATATATATTTTGTATTTTAGAAATCATATCTTGGTGTTTATTTTAACAATACCTAAACTTCATGCATTTGAGTAACTAATTTATTGGTTGTGTACTGTTTAGGGATTTTGTAAAATATATTTTATTAACTAGATTCTTCATTTAACATTGACAAACATGATCTTTATGTATGACCTTTGTACATATTCAACATTTTAATATTCCATTATGAAATTTCCTTCATGGATTTTCCAACATTTTAAAGACTGGGATTTTTTAATATTGTTTATTTTATAGAATTAATCAATTGAACATACATGAAACTCCATTATTCCGGAAGTTCATTTTGTTTTTATGCTTCAGGTTTTTCACCCCAACTCAGGATAAATGAGTAATAATAACAATAATACTTTTTACAATTGTTTTTTATCTTGTTAGATTATTTATTGGGACAATAACTATATTTTCCATCACAGTTAATGTAAACTAGGATCCTCATAGCTCAAAACATTAATAATACACAAATAGTTAACATTCTTGATAATAATATCATAAGAGATTTATTGTAAATAAGTGCATAAAAATTCCACTGCAGTTTATCTTACTCTAGGTCACCTATGATTATTATTTTTAAAAAAATCATTAATTTGAAATCTCTTATAATTCATAATATAATTCCTAAAAATAATAAAACCATGTTTTTATATAAACTTGATCACCCCAAACCCACACTCCTAGACCTAATTCTATAATTCCATACTTACACAGTAAATATTATACCAAATGAGACGATATATTTATAATATATATATTTTTTATATCATTTAAAAAATAACAACAGTTCGCCACATAAATAATTTAAAAATACCTAAATTAAAATGTTTCTTGTCATTAGTGATTGTACATATAAGTGTATAATTTGGAATTTTTGGATCAATATCACCCAAAAACATCATATAATGTTATATCCTTATAGATATATTACCCATATAAATTTAATTCATTTTTAGGGGAATGGAATCATAAAAAGGGTAATTTTAGATGCTCGATATGATTAAAAATAAATGATAACCATAAAATTATATGAGTGGACATAAAAAATATGTGTATGAGAATATAATAAAGGAGAAAAAAATAATAAAATTATACCAAATAAATAATATCCCATAAGTCATTCCTGATAATGAAAAATCATTTCAATGGGTTATATAGGATTCTATTGGCATCATGAAATAGAATATATGAATGGGATAAATATATTGTTAAAAACATGGATTAATAAGAGATGATCATAAGGCCTTATTGAAGGAAGTGTTTCCATAAAATTTCATACATATATAATATAAATGAAATATGAAGACATTAAAAAATAATCATGAAACAAGGGGAATATCATTATAATGTTTCATAACATATATTTATGGCTTAATAAAAATAATAAAAAATCCTAAAATTTTGGATCATGAATGAATTCTAGTATTTTATAACATCATGGATCTATAATTAGGCATCGATACTAGTATCCCACAGTATAGTTTATTAGAAATCACTATCTGCACCAAATAGGTGATTGAGATTCAAAAGTATCACATTAAAATTATCTGACAAGATATTGATTTTTAAATAATGAACTATATGTTTATATGAGACCCTACCCATCACAGAATAATGAACCATACTTATATTACCATATGAACTTTAAAACATTTATAATTAGATGATACCCATACTAACCCATGAAAATGAGATTAGTTTCATAATGATTTTCCCAAACTATGGTCATAAGACATTAAAAAAGAATATGTATGGTGTCATTAATGAAAATACCTAATAAAGATTAATAAATAATAATATATGTTAATATAGATGTAGAATAATTTAAAATAACATTATGTAATTACATTAAAAAAACTAATATGAAAAACCCTTTACTAGTAAATAATATTTAATTTTTAAAATGTAAATGATTTATAAAAATAAAAATAAAAGTCATTATAGTAAATCATAAAATCCTAAAAAGGTAATAATTATAATTTATTGCAATTTTAATTATTTTAAAATGAGATATTATTGAAAAAATTAAGAATTTATATTCTTTTCAAACATTTTTAAAAAGTTATAGCCATTATAAAATCGAACCACATGGCATTTTCAACTATTATATGAAAATATATGAACAGATGAATTAATAAAATGTTATTTAAAAATATAATCATCAATAATATAACCATTAAAATAAATAAATCTAATGAAGATAAAATATGGACTTGAAAGTATAAAATATATTAAAGTAGGGAGAAATTGGGTTTTAACCTTATAAAACATTTTTACAGAACCACAACTCATTAATTATAGTAAAAAAACTTCTCTTTCAAAAAGAGGTAAAATTAATTATCAATATAACATGGAATAATACATATATATATTTTAAATTAATAGTGTAATTTTTTGAAATTAAATAATATAGAGAAGGATGATAATATTTTATTAAAAATGAAAACAATTAATTTTTAACAATATCACTTTTTATAATGAATGAAAATTAATAATGAAGAATATTTTGATAAATAAATCATATTTAGTTATAGATAATATAACAATAAATATATAAATGGAAAAATATTGCAGTTCCCCTATCCCAGTTACCCATATTCAGTGCAATATTACATATCATTGGCATGGTCACAAGAGTTCATGTGTCAAAAGACCAATTGGTTTAGTAGCTTTAGAAGTACCAAATAGATACACTAGTTTTACATTACATGATTAAATAAAAAACAACATTGTTTCCCCATTTAAAACATGCATATCCTTAGCCTATCTATTCAGGTCAGTCATAAAATACTTCTTCATATCCCAGAAAAAATAAAACATAATAAAAGGGGTGAACTCAAATGCTCATTATGGATAACTATAAAGTGGAAACTTAAAAAAAACATAAACATTTAAGGAAATGTATAAGAATAAAACACAATCCTTTTAAACATAAATGTTTTCATAATATGGAAATGATAAATCAAGAAAATCTATTTTCTTATTCACATGTATATTCAACTAGTCGAATAGTCACATTAAATATCAATAGCCAATTTTATAATAATGGAATTCATAATGGCGGACAACATAACCACATAGTCAAGGCCTCATGCCGAGACTACAGATAAGATTTTTTCAAGGCCTTGTTCCATGACACTAGTTTGTCTCACGAGACTTATCAATTCATCAAGAAGCTATAGCGGGCTTCACCTGTCACTTGCTAAGTCCAATTCATTCCTCATTTGAAAAGGTTAAAATATATCATAAACATTCGTATTAAAACAAGCATATGAAATGTTAATACTTTAACCATAAACCATGACTAGTATAAAAATAACATATACATTGTCAAACATATCACAAATCCTTAAATATAATATAGAATATAGTATCATAGTAAATCAACATCAACCCAGTATAAATTCTATCAAAGGATGTTGACATAGATGTAATCAAAAATATTTGAGAGAAATATATCTTTCTATTTGAAATCATTTTAAAGTCATGTAATTATAAAATAAAACATTTATTTTTAAAACATTATTATAAGATTATAATAGATACTTCTATTATTTTAAAATGGTGGAAAATTCTCGCACCCGCCGTATAAGTTAAAAAACATTCTTACCTTAATTGGTCGAAAAGGTCATAAATTACCTTATTTGGAAAACGACAGAGACATTCATTTCAAAAAAAATTAAAAATTAATCCAAGGGTATAAATGAAATTACAAAATATTCAATAAAATAGTATAAATTTTTTGAAATACATTTTTAAGAAACACTGATGTGGATGATAAAGAGGTCTTAGTAGATATTCACGTATAAACAAACTTGAATAAACAAGATATTAGAGATTAAAATGTAACTTGTAATTTTACATAGGAGATGGTAAGTTAACCACCTGAATAATAGTGTAATAATTCATATTAAATTATCCAATTAGGATATACAATAATATGATATCATATATGATCTTATAATTTTTATTTTTTAATTAGGTTTTAGTAGTATCATCATTTCCGGTGGTAACTGATCCATTTTCATTAAAACGTATTGTTACATATTTAATGGTTGTTATGGATATTATTTATTTGATTCATATCCATAATGATATTATGTTCTTAAAAAATATTTTTTATTCATAAAATGAAATTTATTCTTGAATGGTTACAATGAGAAATTAATCTCATTGCGTTTGTGGAGACGATAATCCGTACGTACGCAAGAGAAAAAATATAATTATATTAATGGTGGAATCATATATAATTGGATGGTATATCATATATAAATAATAATTAACCAATTATATTTATTATTTACATCAACTATAATCATTATTATACCCATCTAAATAATTAAGTGTTGAAAAAAAAACTACACCACGAGGTTGAGACGACAAGCCATGCGTACACACATATGATGAATTTGTCATTCATCTGATGGATAGAATAATGACTATGGTTTTTCCATGATTATTATAACATCATATAATGTAGAAGGTACTTGATATATTATTTTTGTATGGAAACAACAATGAAATAAAAAGTGAAATATGAAAAGAACATTGATTGAGGTGATCAATTTATTACCTCTTCTTCAGGTGCTTCCTTTTGATTTGATCAAAAGTTCTCTAGAGGCTGGATTTATGATCAAATTATGGTCTTTTGGTTTAATTGGGGGTATATGGGAGGATATTTGGGTTGGGTTTGGGTGCGACAAATGGCATTGTAGTTGTTATTTTGAGATAAAGGGGAGTATCCTTTTATAAGAGAGGTGAGTTTCACTTTCGGAAAATCTTGAAATATTAAATTATTATACAATCATATTTGGTTTATAATGGCTCCAAAAGGATTTATTTTGAGGAAAATGTGGGGCTGGATGAAATACTTCAAACAATAGGTTTTATACTGTTTTAGGTCACCATATTAGCATTCTCTTTTATATTTAACTCTTTGTTAAATAGTTAAAGTTTTACAATGTATTATTGTATTATAATAATAAATGGATAATAAACTTACTATAAAACCCCAATAGAATCCCAAGAGGTAAATTAATGATTTATTTATTTTTAACTAATTCCTTTGGCCAATCATTATTTTTTATGTAATATTATATTGTTTAATTAAATAGATTTTGTTTTAAAAACTCAATTATGTTAATTTTGACACTATTTAATAATTGATTTTTTTAAAATACATAAAAACATTATTACTTTGAAAAACAGTAATATAATAAACCCAAACATGTCATATTAACCAATAAAATTAGGGGAATTTTTTAAAATTCTCAATTTACATTTATTTTAATATTTATAATATCAATTATTTAAATTGTTCATTAATTAGGTAATTATGTCATCATCATTTTGACATAAATAAATTTAATTATATAATATATCAATATTATAAATAAAATACCATAATGTAAGAAATGTATTTATATTTCTAATGAATATTCATAGTCAAAATTATCTTATGTATAACCCTATATAAAAAATGATTTTGTTATTAAAATTTGAATTTAACACTTTTAACTATTCTTTAAAAATAATAATAATAAATTCCCTAATCTAATACAAGTGTTTGAAAAAGATCAAATATTATTCCTATGGTTGATTTTGGTCTATATAAACATCTTAAATATAATTTGGAAATGTTTTTGGGTAATTATAATATCATTTTTACCTTTAATTACCCTATTTACTTTTAACCATGGTAAATAAAAGTAAAAAGTAACTACTCCCCAAATATTGTTTTCATCTTATAGAATAAAATTTTACTTACTGATAACAACTGTGTCTCTAGGATTTTTGAAATTCAATTCATAGAAGCAATAAAATTTAGTTTTATGCATATTTTCTAATGTACCTAGAAGGTGGGTAAAATACGTTAAAAAAATTCAATAATTTTTTTTAAATATTATTTTATTATAAAATGACTCTAATAAATATCATTGAAGTAATATAGTTATTATGTATATGTTTTGAAAAAATATATATTTAAATAGAATAAATTATTATTTAAATAATAAGTTGGTTTTAAACAAAAACGAAGTGTTTTATGCTATTATTCAAAAATTTAATTTCTTCAGAAAAATAAAAAAATTCACCCGAAGATAATTTTGATTTTCCAAATAAAAAAATGAAGTCCATTTTGAAAATTAAAATTTATAAAATTTTAGAAAGTGGTTATTACTATTCATAATGGAATGTTTTATAAGAGGGGAGTAGCCTTTTATTATTTGGGTGGTTTTCCATCATAATTTCCTCAGGTTCTGACATTACCTCTTCAAAAATTTGGTTTCACCATTAAACATTTACCATGTTAATCATCTGGTTTCTCAACACTTGTTCTTTAGTATCATAAATCCTCATAGGTTCATCAAAATAAGATATATCAGGTTCTAGTTATATTTCATCATAGGTTAGTACATGTGTCAGGTCAGGCATATATTTTCCCCACAATGATACATGGAACACATCAAGAACTTTGGAGATACATGGAGGCATTATAAAACGGTATGCTATAACTCTAATTTATTCTAGAATTTCAAAAGGTCTGATGTACCTAGGACTTAATTTACCATTCTTACCGAAACATATAACTCCCTTCCCTAATGATACCTTCCATAAAACATGATCTCATACTTCAAATTCCAAATCCTTCCTTCAGTTATTGACATAACTATTTTGTCTACATTGAGTTGATTTGACGTGGGTTTGGATAAACTTTAACTTTCCAATGTTTCCACAAAAAATTCTATGCCAACGAGTTCTCTCTCACCAATATAATCCCAAAATGATGGTATGTGACACCACCTTCCATATAACTCTTCATAGGGTTCCATCTGAATACTTTATTGTAAGCTATTTTTATAAGAAAATTGTACCAGAGGTAAATATTGATCCAAAATACCTTCAAAGTCAAGTGAGAAAGATCTCAACATGTCTTTTGAGGTTTGAATAGTCTGTTCTGATTGTCCATCAGTTTGATGGTTATAGGCAATGCTTAAATGAATTTCAGTATCTAGGGTTTTCTCAAGATGATTGTAGAATCATAATTGAAAACAGGGATCATGATTAGAAACTATCGACAGGGGTAAACGATAAAGTCTTACAAGTTCATTAATATATTGTCTTTCTAAACGTTCAAGTTGTAAATATCTTTTGATAGCAAGATAATGCGATGACTCGGTAAGATGATCAATAATGACCCATATTGCATCATTTCTTCTAGGAGTCTTTGGTTGTCCAAACACAAAGTCCATCATAATATCATCTCATTTCCACTCATGAATGGGAATAGGTTTCATGAATCGACAATGATGTTGTCTTACAACCATAACCCGTTGTCAAACCATATATCTTGAAACATTATCAGAAATCTCCCATTTTATGTTTTCCCACAAAAAATTTTCCTTCAAATCATTATACAACATAGTTTGTCCAGGGTGTATTGTGAAATTGGAGCTATAAACATAACCCAACAATTCCATTTTTAGACCAGGTATATAAGGAACACATATTATCATCCTAAATTTCAAAATTCATTATTCATATAGAAATTCAACCATTCTATCATCATTCATAGCATTAATTTCCTATTGAAACTCCTCATCATCAGTCTATGGGCTTTTTATCCTTTATAGAAAACATGGTTTTGAAACCATTTGACAAAGTATCGACTTTTCACCTTCCATGGTTATTCCAATATCCATATTTACAAGATCTGTGAACATAGGATCCCTTTTAACTCTCTTCTTGTTCAATAAAACATAATTATTTTTTCTCAAAGCATCTTTCACTTTATTTTACATCCACGAGTCATAGTGTATAGGGAAATCATAATAATTGAGTAGTTCAAGCCATTGTCTTTGCCTCATGTTTTGTTCTTTCTATGAGAAAATATACTTCAACCTCTTTTGATCTACATATATATCACATTTTTTACCAGAGAGATAGTGTAGACATATATTCAAAGCCAAGATTACCTCTTCTAACTCAATATCATGCGTGGGATTGTTTTGTTCATGAATTTATTTCTTTTGTGATACATAGGCAATATATCAATCATTATTCATAAAGACGCAACCATGTAAATTCATTGATGAGTCAATATAAAAAACAAACCCTTCATCCCCCGATGGTAGAGTCAAGATTTGAAATTGACTAATCATCTATTCAGTTCTTCAAAGAATTAGTCACACTATTTTATCCAAACAAATTTAACCCCATTAAGTGTGATCTTGGTTAATGGGTTTGCCAATCAGGAAAAATTCTAGATGAAACACCATCAGTAACCTGCTAAACCAATAAAACTGCATTCCTTAGTTATACACATTGATGTTGGACATTCATTTATTGCTCATGTGTTAGAAGTATCTATAGAGATTCCATCCTTAGAGATAATATGGCTAATAAAAAAAATCTACTAATGCCAGAATTCACACATGCCAAACATCCCATATAATTATTTTCATCAAAGATTCTTTAGAATAGTGTGTAAGTGATTTTAATTATGTTCGTATCTTTTAAAGTATATGAAGATATAATCAATAAATACTAAAAAAATATCCCCATGATGTTCCTTGAAAAATCTATTCATTAGATACATGAGGACAGATGCTACATTAGTTACCCCAAAATGATTTACTATAAATCTGTAATGCTCATACATAGTTTGAAATGTTTTTTTCAGAATGTATTCTATCTTTACTCCCAACTGAAGATATCCAGATCGAAGGTCAATCATTGAAAAATATTTAGTTTCTTGATGTTGATCAAATAAATCATCAATGCCAGGTAGGTGATAATTGTTCTTTTTTTATAGCACTGATCACCCTGTAATCAAAGAACAACCTCATTGATCCATATTTCTTCTTAATAAAAAGAACATGGGCTCTGCATGGAGAAACACGAGTGATAATATATCCTTTATTACTAAATTTCTCTAGTTTTTTCTTTAGTTGCACTATTTCCAATGTGGACATTTTTAAGGGGTCTTATATATGGTCCTTGATCCAGGAATTAGATCAATGGGATACACAATTTTTCATTCTGGATGATTTCCTGGTAAATAATCTGCAAACACATCAACATATTCTAGCACAATAGGTATGTCCTCTATTTGAAAATTCCTTTACTCACACATAGTTATTTCACTCTCTTCAGCCCCAATAATTTGATTTAGTTGAACTACTGGGGGTGGATCTAGATAAGAATCATATTGTGACGTTTCTGCTCTAAAGATATGGTACTTTTTATCATCATTGAAAATTGTAACCTCCTTCGTTTTACAATAAATTTTTTCATCTCGTTCTGAAATCCAATCCATACTGAGGATTATATCAAATTAAATCATTGATATGTCAATGATATCTGAAAAAAAATGTTTATATTCCCTAATGTGAACTGATTCACAAAGCATTGTTGCAATGATACATCCCTTAAGAGTTTTGACTGACAACTCCCTTGATAAATCAATTTGGAAATATCTAATTTTCTTAGAAAACTAGGATGATATGAAATAATGAAATGATCTAGATTCAAATAATGTAATGGAAAAATTTGAGGAAACCACTAAATTACCTGCCACACATCATTTGGAGCATCGACCTCAGCAGTAGTGTTCTCATAAGAATCACATTTCTCCCTTGCCTTTTCTGAGGTAAGTTTACTTAGTGATTTGGACATTTAATTGAATAATGCATCATTTCTAAATAATTTTAGCAGTCAACATTAGAAGCATATTTAATTCCTTTTCAATCACGTGTTTGGTGGCTATTTCACCACACTTTTAATAGACTCACATTTTCTTCAAGCAAGTCCCTGGTTATTTCTTCCCAAATTTATAGTAGGATAGAAATTCAACTTTTCCCTTCTTCACATTATTTCCATTTCTAAAGTGTTCAATAATTGTCTTCCTTTCTTGCCTAGAATTAATTTCATAAGACATAGAGAATTCCTTTTCTATCATGATAACACATAAGACTATATCTTCATACAATTAGAAGGATTGTGAGGCTAATTCCCGATGGGGAAATGGTTTTAACTCATAAAAGAATCGATAAATCATACCCTATGGTTTATGTATATAATCATATTCACGCATTTCTATCCTTGTAATGCTATCCTTATACTTTATGACATTATCATCCTCATTTTTCCTCAGACTCGGAAATTGTCTTTCTATATCTGCTCAATGGTAAACAGGAAAGTATTTTTCTACGAAAAAATATTTAAACTCCCTCTATTACATATTTGATACTTCTTCATCCTCCTTTGTATTTTTAATTAATTACCACCATTGATCTACATCTCTCGTGAGGCGATAAACATCCATGACAACTTTTTACCTTTCACTAGTCCACAAAGCATGAAATATTTTCACTAATGAACATATCCATTGCTCAGCTAAAAGGGGATGTCTAGTCCCATTCAATGTTGGTGGTTGTTTCCTTATGAAGTGGTCTAACATTGATCCCCCACATTGTGGATTAGGGTGTTCCATATGGGTAATGTTATTATTCATTACCATAGTGAGTTGTCCCACTAGAGTGAAAAGATGATCAACACAAATTGCATCACCATATCCACTATAATTATCACGAGTAAGAGGGAAATCCATACATGGACTACATGAATTGATATGGTTTCCATTCCTTCTACTAGGAACCTTTTCTAAACATTGTCATACACATAATTAGTTTATGAATCCCAATAAATAATTCCAAACTAAATACATACCTTACATAAATTGAACGGTTTATGAATATAATACCTAATCATAAAAAAATATTTCTTTGAGAGAGTTTATACTCATAAATCCTTAATAATGGTTTTTAAAGAAAATTTGAATTATCCTAAGAATATTCTATGGGAGTTTCGTAACCAAAAGTGAAGTGAGGACTATTGTCGTGTACCAAGATTCCCTGGCTAATGCATGAAACTTCATGTTGGAGTTTGTACTCCTATATACATCTATTCCAGATACTCCACTACATCCCTGTATCCAGAGAGTGATATATTTTTCGGAAAACTCAAAAAATATCCACATTACTAAAATTTTAGGATGTTCTTTTATACTAATTATCAGAGTCTATCATAGTGTAATATTATCTAATTAGAGTTTTTCAAAATCATGTTTCCAAGGTTTTTACTAAACTTTTTATGTTACCAACTATAATGCCACGACCCCAGTTACCTAGCGTCGTTGCATTATACCCTAAAATTGGCATAATCATAAGAGATCATGTCTCTAATGAGTGATTAGTTTAGTAGCCTTGTAAATTCTAGATTCATACATATGTTTTACATTACATCATGAAATAAAAAACCACATTGCGTAACCTGTTAACACACTCATATCCACAAATTATCCCTTTAGGTCAGTTATAAAATAATTTTTCTAATCCTGGGAAAAATAAAACATAAAAAAGGGAGAGATCACATGCTCAATAATTATAACAATATAGAATAAACTTTCTTAAATAAACCTAAACATTTAAAAAAAATGTATAAAAAAATAACACAAGACTATAAACTTAAATTTCAGCATAATATGGTAATGATAAATCGAATAATTCAATTTACTTATTCACATGTATATTCTAATAGTCAAATAATCACATGCAATATCAATGGCCAATTTTATAATGATTTAATGAATAATGTCGGACATCAAAACAA
Source organism: Viscum album (assembly GCA_963277665.1). Lineage (NCBI taxonomy): Eukaryota > Viridiplantae > Streptophyta > Magnoliopsida > Santalales > Viscaceae > Viscum > Viscum album. The sequence goes on from OY728123.1 coordinate 1,546,226,503, forward strand.
CATAGTTAAGGCCTCATGCCAACACTACAAATAATATTTTTCAAGGCCTTGTGCCAAGAAACTAGTATGTATAACGATACATAAATATTAATTGAGGATCTATTGTAGGCTCCACCCATTACATACTTAGTCTAATGCATTCCTCCTATGGAAAAGATGAAAAATAACTTAAAAACTCATACTAAAACTGGCATATTAAATGTTATTAATTTAACCATAAACCATGAAATGTATAAAAATAACACATCCATAGTCAAACATATCACAAAACTTTCAATAAAATATGTAATGATGTATTATACTAAATAAACTTCAAACAGGTGTAAAATCCATTAAAGGATGTTGACATAGATGAATCAAAACTATTTGAGAGAAATATATCTTCATATTTTAAAATAATTTAAAATTCATATAATTATTACTGAAAAAAATTATATTTCAAAATATTATTATAATATTTTAAGGGATGCTTCAATGTTTTATAACATCATAAATTATCCGCACCTGTTGTATAAGTTAAAAAAACATTAATGCCATAATTTGTCCAAAATTTCATAATGTACCACGTTTATAAAATGACAGAATGATTTCTTTCAAAACATTTTATAAAAATTAAAAAATGGTATAAATGAATTTAACTAATATTCTTATAAATATTAAAAATGTTTTTAGTTTTTTTTAATAAACACAGATATAGATGATAAAAAGGTCCTAGAAGATACTCACATTTAAAGAACCTCAGATAGTGAAGAGATTATAGAATTAACCATTTCCTTGTACTTTTCTTTAGTCGAGGGTAGGTTGACCTCCGTTGTAATGGTAAAATTATTTTTATTAAATAATAAAATAAATATTTACATAAATATGATATCATATATGTTCATCTAATCTTTCTTTGATAATGATATTTCAGAAGTATCATGGTTTCAGGTGTTAACTGATTCATTTTTCTATATAAGTTTTGTTACATAAGTAATGTTTATTGTGGAAGGGATGTATTTGATTCATATACCTAATGATACATTGTTTATAAACATTATTTTTTATTCATTAAATGTAATTTATTCATGAATGTTTACGAAGGGGATTGAATCACAATGCATTCATGGAGACTGTAATCTGTACATACGCAAGAGCGACAATACCATTATATTAATAGTGGAATATTATTTAAATAGATGATATATCATATATACATAATCATTAACATATTATATATATTATTTAAATTTTATACCCATCGAAATAATTATGTGTTGAATAACAAACTACACCATGACCTGGAGACGGTAAGCCGTACATATTAACGTACGGTTACATTATCATTATTATGTGGGATGGAATAATGAATAAAGTTTTACCATATTTATAATAAAATCAAATTATGTATAAGGTACTAAATTTAATTTTTTGGTATGGAAACTATAATGAATGAGGAAGTGGAAGAATAAAAGAACTTTGAAAGAGGTGTTAAAATTATTACCTCTTCTTCGGGTGCTTCTATTTGATTTGATCAAAAGAGCTCCTCAGGTTGTTTTTATGATCAATATAAGGCCACTCGGTTGAATTTAGGGTATTTGGGATGTTATTTGGTCTTGGTTTGTCTGATCCAATGGGAATTGGAGTTGTGATTTTGCGAGAAAGGGGAGTACCCTTTTATAAGAGAGGTGAGAGACAGTTTAGGAGAAGCATGAAATATTAATTTATTATACCACCTTATTTGGTTTATAATGGCCCCAAAAAGATTTATTTTGAGGATATGGTGGGTCTGGGATGAAAACCACTCATCTGAAATGTTTTACACCTGTTTAGATCACCATATTAACCTTTTTATTTATATTTTACTCTTAGTTAAATAGTTTATCTTTTACAATGTATTCTTGCATTATTATAATTTATGGTTAATAAATATAATATAAAAACCCAAGTGAACCCCATGTGGTTCATTATTAACATATCTATGCTTATTTAAGTCCATTAGCTAAACATTATATTTTTAGGAATATTATACCATTTAATAAAATCGTATTTTGTGTAAAAACTTACTTCTATCAATTTTGACACTATTTAACAATGGATTTCTATTAATGTCATAATAACTTTATTACTTCGGAAAAAATAATTTAATCAACCATAAAATTTCATATTAAACTATAAAATTTATTGAATGCATCAAATGTATAATTTATATTTATTTTAATATTTATAATATGATTTATTTTAATAATTCATTAATAAGGTAATTAATGCATCATCATTGTGTCATTAATAAATTTAATAAATAATTTTTAAAAATTAAAAATAAAATACCATGATATATATAATCTTCTTATATTTATAATTAATATTTATATTCAAGTTTATCTTATGTATAACCCTATATTAATTTTTTATATATTTAAATTTGAATTTAACACTTTTAACTCTTCTTTAAATAGAATAGTAATAAATGTCTTAATATAATCCAAGTGGATCAAAAGGAAAATATATAATTACTATGGTTGATTTTTGTCTAAATACACTTATCCAATAGAATTAGGGCATGTGTTAGGGGAATTATGATATCATTTTTACCTTTTATTACCCTATTTACTTTTAACTGTGGAAAATAAAAGTCAAATGTTAATATTCAATTGTAACACCCCAGGTAAATAAAGAATATGACATTTTTATATTTATCCATATTTGTGAATAAAATATTAATATTACTTTAGAGGGGACGCTATTCTCGATGGCGTACCCAATACGCAACAACGAGTTTCTTGGGAATCTTACGTTGCACTCTAATAATAAAATAATATTATTTTAAATGGTAGTTAACGCCTAGCTGTTGTGATGGCGGGAATGAATAGAACTAACTAAAAAATGATTATATATGTTTGTAAAATATTTTTACTTTTTACAATAAATTTTAGAGGATTAAAAATGCGAATGAATCCAATTTTAAGTGTAAACAATCTAATATTCTTTAAAAGGTCGATTAACCGCCTTTTGATGACGAACCTCTTTTAAAACCACTTTTTGACAATTTTATGTGTGATATTTGAAAAAATAAAATTCTTCTTTAGAATCGGGACATCAAAATTTACTTTGTGTAAATTTTTGGTATTTTTCCGAAAAAGTTCAATTTTTAATGAATTGGAAAATGTTGTATTTTAATTCAAAACCCATTTTTAATATAATTTATTTATATGATTATATTATCTTATGAATTGGTTTTAAAGTGAAATTAGAATATATTTTTACCATTTAATTAAATAGTGGTCACTGGAATTAATTTCACTTTGAAATTTGACTTAAACTAGTGTCAATCTTTTGATATATATTGTTTCATAAAAACACGCTATTTGTTCTGACAGCGGGAATTAATTATTAAATTAATTAATTTAACATATATGTTATGAATTTTGTAAAATAGACATCATTTTTGAATTCGGAATATCAAATATAGCTTAGGGTGAATTTTTGGTATTTTTCTGAAAAACTTCAATTTTTGATGAATAGTGAAACCACTAAGTGGTAGTTAAAGAAACTGATTTTTCGTTTAAATGAAACTTTGCCACTTCTGTGATTTGATTTTCAAAAATCCGACATAGATGGTTGTCATTAAGAAGTAAAATGTGGTTCAATGGGATTAAAATAATTTTTTGGTGAATAGTAACTTATTAAGTTTTTAATCGCGATTAGAGGTAATTAGTGTAGTTTTAGGTAAGAATAATGTTTTAATAAAATGAAATGACCTAGAAACATGTCCTAACCTCATTGGATGAGTCATGACCGACCAAGAAAATCCATGGGTCAACTTGGGGACCCCATAGAGCCACTTTGGTTGGGAAATGACATAAATAACTTTTTATTTAATATTAAAGTAAAAATAACACAAACATGAGATGTTTTACTAAAATAATTTTTACACGGGGTTATACAAGTCAGATTTTTGACTATAAATAGTAATTGGAAATATAAAAAGATTTCATACATAATAGTATTTTTTTATAATTTTTAGACATTAAATAAATTAAATTATTTATGACATCATGATGATGCAGCGATGACCTCATTATTTAACGATTTAAATAAAATGGAATGATAATGTAAAATCTAAGACATACACATGTCCAAAACCTATTGTATGAGTGGATTTCGAACCCTTATCACCTTATCCTCGAAACACATCAATGTGGGACCATTAAAATCCAAAACTCATTCTAAAATAAAGTAACATTTATTTACTTTCCAAGAGTGCCCCTCCCCTCCTCTTATAAAAGGCCCCCACCACTACCTCCTTACCCACACTTCCAAAGCCTTTGGATCGGCCAAAACCTGCCCATTTGGTCTCTCCACATCCCTCTCTAACTCCTTGAAGCCTCACTTTGGGAAGAAGTCTTCCTAAGGAAGCCTTTGAGCTCAAATCAAAAAGAGTTACTCGATTTTAAGGTAATGTATTCACTTGTGTTCTTTTGTTTTATTTTTCTTCTCCAACCCCCTAAACTCTTTTTATTCATTTCTTTTGTAACAAATCCAGTATCTTCAATATACTAGGATGTTTTTATAAGAAGAATTAGAGCTACACTTACACACACCTACATCAAATGTTTAAAGAACATACTGCTTCTGTGGATGGCGAATTTCTGCCTCACGAAACGATGATTGTTCAACACTCATATAACACCTTAAAATGTGGCCATTAAGATGTAACTATATTTATATATGATATATAATATTTTTAGGTTTTGCTTAATCTTCTGTATTTTTATATTGTGGTATAACTTTATGGTTTCCATTGTGGGTAAACACGATAATTTCATTTTAGGAAGTGCTGACTACCGCCCCCTCAAAGTGATTTGATTCGTTAATGCCATATGTGGGATGTATAAAGGATGTATTTAAAGTTATTATATATGATGTATTTTACATATAAATGATGAATATAATTCTGGAATTAAAATATACATACCTCTCATTTAGTTTTAATTCCATTAATATGACATAGAAATGAAAGTAGCGTTCATGCGTACGTACGGCTTACCATCTCCACGAACGGTGCATTTCATTTCTTACCTCTAAATGATTATGTAATATTATAAATACATGTATATTCTAGATATATATGATATATATGATATCCAAATCATGAATATCATTCTGTATATAATAAACCTTTGACCACACGAACAACATGTAATTGTAAGAAGTCCACTTTCGACTTAAGAACCAAATAACGACAAAACAAACATTATTAACATAAAAGATTACATAATGTTTATAACATAAAAATAAGTAATATAAAAGGAATAATGAACTTGAAAAATTTTCTTAAACAAGTAGAAATTAACTCAAGTTTATTATTCAGGACGTTACAGAACGATTGAGTCAAGTCGGACCTGAGGTAAGGGATCCTACTCCTCTCTTTCTTTTTAAGTACACTCTTTTATGTCATTCCTTTTAAGATCGTCTTTCTTATGATTGGGATATTATTTTATATTACTCATACTGTAATTATTATGTTCATATTATGAGAGACCCTATTTACTCTCATCAATCCATTTTGGAAGTTTTGAGTGGCGCCGTTAGGCTGCCGAATTTTCGTAAGAGATCTAACCTCTCTCTTTCTTTTTAAGTACTCTCTTTTATGTCATTTATTTTAAGCTCATCTTTATTATGTTTGGGGATATTCTTTTATATTACTAATACTTTACTTTTTATGGTCATATTATGATAGACCCTATTTGATCTCATAAATCCATTTTTGGAAGTTTTAAGTGGCGTCGTTAGGCTGCCGAGTTTTCGTAAGGGATTTTTCATCTCACTTTTATTCCCGTGAGATTTATGCTACATTTGCCACAATTTCCTTTGAGTGGTGTATGTACTTCCCATTATTTTACTCATTGTGTAATATACTTTCATTTATGAGTATTTACATTAATGTTTTATTTTACTTCTTTCACGGGGTGCATGTCTCGAAAGATACCCATGTCGGTAGGGGAACCTTTCACCCTCCTCTTTTTAAAAGACTTCTTTTGTTATGTCTTTTAATTCACATAATATTATGTTGGGATATGTTCTTATATATCCTTATTGATTTAAATTTTATTTTCATGTGATGAGATACCCTTTTTATCTCTCATCAATTCATTTTCTGAATTTTGTAGTGACGCCGTTAGGCTGTCGAATTTTTGCAAGGGAACTTCTTAACCCAATTTTGATTCTTTGGGATAAACTTGTACTCCTTGAATATGTCATTCTATGAATATGTGTGAATGTCCTATGATTGTATTACACTTAATATCCACTTATATTTGGTGTATTCATTTGTCACACATAATTATGTAATTGATTTATCCTTAATCCAAGGATACCGTCTTTGTATGGGACTTCGTCTCAATCTCCATTCATTGAGGCATATTTTGTTTTATACACAACCTTCTTTTATATGGTGTATAAAACCCTTTGAATTTTATGTTTATCCAAAAGAAATCTTCTTTATATAAAGCGTTTTACTAAACGCCAAAAGGGAATGTTTTTGTCATACGTATGCGGCGACAATGACTTCTCCGCCGCCGTGACCATTATTTGAGTTTCGGCTTCCTCTACAAGACATACCTTTTTTTAAAGAAAAATAAATACCCTATTTTACTTTTCTTTTATTTTGGTATTGAAAATGGTTTTCATAATGTTTTTATATCAATGTGTTGTATTGATATCTTGTGATTGAAAAGTGGAAATGTTATGTTTCCTTTATGCATGTTTTATGTGATACGATTATGATATGGTTCTTGGGCATTATTATAGAGACGGGTGGTTCCGTGAAAAACTAAGGGCAGGTAAGCCTGATATAGCTCTCCAATGCATTGGGTAACTCAAAGGAGTGAAATGTTAAGGTTTCTCCGAAGAGATTTAGGGAATATACTGTGGTGGTTATTCCAAACGTAACCAAGAGGGTTACTCCCTACGTAATAATGTTATGAATGCCTCAAGTTACCTTTATGTCTTATGATTTTTATGATTTATTCATGATTTTATGAGGTATGTTAAAGTGCTTATGTTTTACGGGTAAAGTATGATTTTATTCTTATGTAAACATGTACTCATATTTCCTTTCTATATTTTTATATCCCTTACTGAGCTTTTTATGCTCATCCCAAGTTTTTGAAATGTTTTTCACAGGTCAAGGGAAGGGTACATGATATGATGATAGTGTCAAGGAAGTGTCAAGAAATAATCCATGTTTTATTTTAAATATGTTTCCGTTGATGGGAAAAAAATGAATACTATCTTTTATGTAACGACTTTGTTTAAATGTGGAATGTAATGCAAGTTTTGTGATCTAATTCTCTAAAACTCTAAACCTGAAAAGATCCTCAATGTGTAATCTTGTAATAACTCAAGATTAAGTAAGGTTTAAGGCTGGGGATTTATATCAATAGAATTTATTTTTAACTTATTTACCCACATTTTACATACTAATATCAATTGTGTTTCTTGGATTTTTGAAATTCAATTAACAGATGTGGTAAAATTATGTTTTATGCAAAATTTCTAACGTGCTTAGATGGTGGGTATAAGACGATAAAAAAATAAATAAAATTGTATATATCTAATTTTATTATAAAATTAATCAAATGAATTACATCGTACAAATATAGGTATTATTTATTTATTTTTAATTAATATAAATTTCAAGAAAATAATAATTATTTAAATAAAAATTCCTTTTTAAATAATAAAAGTGTATTTCACTATTCATAAAAATTGAATGTTTTTAGAAAAATAAAAAATATTCACCCTACGCTAATTTTGATATTCTGAATCCAAAAATGAAGTACATTTTTAAAAGTAAAATTTATAAAATTTAAAAAGTTGGTTTTACAATTCATAATGGCTAATTTGATTGGTCGTGGCGTGCTAGAACTAGAAGTTGCATACAACGGAGGCTATTGTATTATTCAAAGGGAAACGTATCTTGGAAGCTTTGGGAGTTACAAATATATCAATATTATATTAAAATTTTAGTGTAAAAGTAATATTGAAATATAATTTTTTTTGAGGCATGAAAATCTCAAACAAGATTATTTATAAATGAATCAATAGTATATATAGAGTGATTATAAAATAAAATTTTAAATCCCACGAATTAATATCTAGTAATGTTATTAGTAGGAAATTGTTTAATTGTTCCACCATTTCAAAGAAGAATATGAGTGTAATATGAAATAAATCCTTAATGAAAGGTAATTTAGTTTAATGCACCTTATGAGAATTGTAAGTTAGGGTGTATTTGAAATATTTTTTTGAGTAATAAAAGAAAATTCACAAAAAATGTAGAGAAAATAAAAATTTAATATAATCATATATAGGATTAAAATGAATAAATAAGAATGATTCTAAAAAATATTTATTAGAACCATGTAAAAGGAAAATGATTTTACAAAATACCTTACAGATTTTGTAATTATTGAATCAATATAATATGAAATATATAACATTAAATCAAACATTAACTGTGGTGAATAATAATATAATAATTATAAAATAAGAAAATGAGGTATAGAAACACTATGAAAAATGAAAATATGTGTATACTATGAAACATGGTTTAATAAATGGAAATTGTGTTGGAACACCCAGACCATGGATTCCAGTATGGAGGAAACAAAATTAACCTCAAATATAAAAAACTAATAACCATTAAACACCTGTTGAATAATCAAAATAATTTATATCTAATTTTATATGATAATTTTATATTCATTAATAATATATATGTAACTTTTTTAGTTAATAATAATCATTGATTATTATATGTTCTAATCGTTCCTTGTAGTTTTTGGTGTAATTATTTCAGTTCTCAGTCATTGTACTTGAGTTAATAAACTCAATAATATTAAACTAAATTAATATGATTTATATAATGATTTATTAAGTTCTAGGTTTATTACATTTTATTTTTGGGAATGGTCTTCAGGATGAATCTACAACACAATTGTATTTGTAATTTTAAAAAAATTATATGATATATTTCTAATGAGTAAAATAAAAATATTAAAATTAAAATAATTTAGATGAGTTTTTTATTATTACTAATGTATATATATTTATATGAATTTAGTTATGTTAATCACTAATTTTGGTAATTTAAAGCATCATTTGTGTAGGGGTAAATCCAGAACAAATAAGAATGTTATGTAATTATTGAACACATATGAATATAGATAAATATAATGGTAATATAATTTTCCTAGAAGCATAATGATATTAATATAACATTATTATAAGTATTGAGTAATATTTTAAATGATATATTAGAGAAGATAATGGAATGGATGGAAGAAGAACATTATACTTACTCTAAGGAAATATCTCATACCCCCATGGACTTCCCTCTAAATGAAGTTTATAGGCCCCTTTCATATGACCTGAGGAATCACCCAATTAAATAGGAATGTCATGTAAGAAAAATAGTTTTGTATTAAAGAAAATATAAATTACAGGATTTAATTATAAGGGGTTTGTGAGAGATTCTTTTATATGTGAAAATTAAGTATATGTCCATGGAATATTATGTTAGGTGAAGGGTAAATATCTAATGGCACAGACTTTATGTGAGTTAGGTAAGGATATTTTGGCTAGTAATTTAGGTGAGGGTTCTAAACCATAAAAGGACATATATAATTTCCAAATACCTATTTAATTATATATAATTCATCTCATGATAGATTATTTATTTTATCCCTTACTTTGTTTAAATAATTACCATCTTAATTATTTTATTAGAAAAATTATATATTGAATAACATTAAAAAATTTCAACATGGTTATTCCAAATTTGGACTCTATTTAATATAATTTAAATTATAAATATGTTGAATTTATATCTAAAAATAGAAAATATAATATATAAAAAATCCGTTAAAAAATTAAATCATTAAATGTTTTTAATCATATTTCACGCAAATTAATATTTATATATGTGTTAATCCATTTTTTTAAAATTTATGAAATAATTTAGAATAATAATTTAAAAGTAATAAACATAAAAATATGAAAAACACTGAAATTAATTCTTTGATAAATATATCATTTACATTTACCATGGTATGTAACTCTTACCATGTAATTTTATTTTTATGCATAAATAATTAAATTTCATCTTATAAATGAATTTATAGATGACTATACTAAATAAAAATTATATTTTATATAAATTTATTTCTAAAAACGATAAAAATTTATTTTATTATATGGATTTATAATGTATAATTAATGGATGATAAATAAATTCTTAAGCATAAAAATAACATTACTCATATTAATTAAAATGTAATTATATTTAGTTGGATGTTGCATAATACTTCAATAACCTAAAAAATTTCATTAAAAACATATATTAACTTAGGTAAAAAAATAAAACTTATTTAAAAATGTGTCTTTTAACAGTTAATAATTTATATTTACTTATAAATAATTAATAATTAATGATTAAATGTTTATTTAATTATTTACTACTATTAAAATAGAATTTTATTATATATTATACTTTATATATGACATATTTATCAATAATATATATATATATATATATTAAATACCTTATTTATCAATAAAAAATTTATTAAATATTGAATTATTAAATTAGAATTGCGTAGATCTTCATAAATAATTCGTATAATATAATATTTTATTTTAAAAACAATTCATTAAATTTTATGAATAGATTATTATAGGAAACATATTTTTTTATCAAATTGAATATTTATAGATTTATAATAATTCTTAATGTATATAATCAAATGTAATGATTAATATTTATTACATTACATGTTTATATAATACAAACTTCTAAATTAAAAACCCTCGAATATATCCTCATTAGACTAGGTTTTAAGGCATGTTATATTTTTTAATCCCCAGTGGTAATTCATCTTGAATTTATTACATAATAATTTTCATGATCTTGAAATTCTCCCATGGATGAGTCCCTGATGTTGTATATGATCATGTTCCGAATAGTATTAGGTTTCTAAAAACCCTTCTGATACTACCTCCTATAAAATCTCCAAATAACGATCCTCATAAGGAATACTTCTACTATATTATGTTAATGATTCAATATTCTATATATACTTCATAATTCTTGTTACATCTAGTTATATCTAACAATTCCACTAATATTTTACAATATTCATATTTTAATTTATATCATTAATTATATAATGGTTTGTTTTAAATTAAAGTTGTGTGGGAAAACATATATTGACCACATTAAATTTATTTATGTGGAAATAAATAATAAAATTTTGGTACTGTTATAAGTAAGGAAAAATATCTTTGTTAGTATTGTAGGATTTAATCTAACAAATGGAAATTATATTCCAGAATTTTTATACCATTTTAATTATCTATAATTGTAGACATGAAAATAATCCTGTTTTACCCCCTTTTTACTATATTTATTAATTTACAAGGGAAATTATATTTTACTAAAAATATTTTATAGACTCTCTTACCTAATTTATATGTGTTTATTCTAAATTTATAATCCCGTTATAATAATAAATTTTCATAAATTTATAATCTGAATGACTAAAATAATATATTACATATTTCAAAAAAAAAAATAGAAAAATTATATTTTAAACATTAAATTTATTAATAATATTTCTCATCAATTACTAATTTAATGAGATTTTTTATACTTTAATAAAAAAATATTTCTTTAAGATGATAATCATTTAATAAAATATATTTATATTATTAAAAAAAATTAAAAAAAATTAAAAAAATAATTTTTTATGGATATGAATTTTTAATTTAATAATATTTTTATATTTTTTAAATTAAATTTATTTATTTATTTACCAACAATTTAATGATCTTCATCAATATAATTGTATTTAAGATAACATTTAATTTGGTTTTAAAGAAATTACAAGTGAATAAAAGGATGAATAATAATTATACATATATATATAATTTATTAAATTAATAATTATATATCTATATAGTCATATATATATTTATAAAATCCCTTAAGGCCATAGAATTACACAAAAGGGTAGGTTATGTAATGGATCTAGTCATATGTTGTGTTTTAAATAGCATAGATCTTGTATTGTTTCCCCTGAGCATGATCTTCTGCCAGAGAAGCTTTTTATCAAGTTTTACAGGTGGAAGTTTAGCTTAGGATTGGACGAGTGAAAACTGAAGTGATGAAACAACCCATATAATCTCAAAAACTGATCATCGTAATGAATTATTATACTAATTCATGTCTTTTATTTTATTTTTAGTATAGATTTCATAAAAAAGTAATTCAATATATACAAACTAATTAAACATAAATGTTACAACCTTCATTTTTTATTTATATATTTATTATATATTGTTTTTTTAGATCATTGTTTCATATGAAACAATATTCCAATCACATTAAGCTATATAAAGGGAAATAGATAATACCATTATTGTGTGTCACATTCTCCCTCATTAAATAAATTGCATCCACATAATTTTAATTATATCCCACTATTGAAAATAGATAATTGTAACTATATTATATATAAGACTGAATATATAATTTTGTTGGATTTTCCAGCCTCAAAGACATATTTAAGACTAAGTGAATCATATTTTATGAGGTGATTATACTATTCCCGATATTGTGATTAACCCCAAAAATTTGAGTTAAATACACCTTATAGACCTCAATTTTTTTTAAAAATAAATCAATAATGAACAGTGAGAAACATCATAAAGAAAAAGGCACTACAAGGAGCCATTTAAATTCTATGAAAAGATACCTATAAAGGACCGGAGCTGACAATAACACCAGAAGAGAACCCCTGAAAATTGATGTCAAAACCAAAAATCCAAAAAAATAGGACGACCAAGGAATGCTGCCTAAGACCGACTCGACAAAACCATCATCATGAAACACCAACTAACAGATCTCTTCAAATCCTTCCATCTAGAGTAGAAATCATGTTTTATCCAAGACCATCACTGAGGATATATGGTACAACAACACTAGAAACTACAACCATAGCATCAGCACCACACCAGAAACACTGAGGATGATTCACCCTTCCCGCCAAAACCAGAATGTGGGATGGATACCGCCACACCAAACCAACCAGAAACATATCCCCTAATCATACTGCCTTACTAGAATCCAAAATCACAACCTATATGATCGAGCCATTAATCCAGACCAAATTGGAGACTTTCACAAGGGGTTTGGGTGAAATTATAGAGGATAACGATGGATGGTGGACCCAAACAAGAGTAAATATAGAACCAAAAAAGAAAAAATACCACTCATTATTAAGTAGTAATACCAAATATAAATAACCTAAATGGTCATGGGATGATTTTGGATACGAAATATTATTTCTATGACCTCTAAATTATAATTTTTTATTTATATAGAGATCCTATTTATGCCTAAAATAATGTAAAATTGGAATGAAAGGACAAAAATAATATTCCTAATAATTACATTCCCACAAACATAAATTTCATAAGAATCATAGTCATGAGAAAGATTCTACGTAACAATATTATTTTTTCATAGATATTTCAATATATATATTTTTGGTGAATATATTCTCATTACAAAATCTCTCGATATAAAGGATTGGGTGAACCATAATCAAATAAGAATCTTGAAGTTATTGAGTGGATTCTGAGTGTAAATTTTACCATTTTTATACTAACATTTGTAGTTACAATTTTAAAAAATTTCCCTCCATTATCATATAGTAGTCATTATATTCAACTGGTTATATTTATTAACATTTTTATTTACGTATTTCATTGTATAATTACCATATTACATATAGTTAAATCATCATTGGGTGTGTGGTACATAAAGAAGAGATTTCCTAGAATCCATATCAATTTATAATTCATATGATTGATAACCATCCCTTATATAATTTTTCAATTTAAATTTTACTTAAAAAAAGTTCCTTATTATTATTACCACATTTTCATCATGTAAGATAATTAATTTTCATTCATATATGAGTATCCTCATTTAAGATTCTTATAATCCATCTTTCAATTTTTTCTTGAAAACCATGAGAATAATTGAACTCCCTAATTTTAATTTCTACATTGACGACACATAGTAAAATTACATCTTATCCACAGAAGTCGATTATAGATAAGGTTTTTCGAATTATGTTTTTAATATATTAAATAAATGATCAATTTTATATTCTCAAACAATGATAAATCAAGAATAATACCATATAAATCATATGTTGTCTTCTTTATAATTAAAGATGGGCTCATTCTCCTTTTTTATCATCTATTATTATTACCTCTACATCATAATTTAATTATTTTATATAAACATCTCTTTAAAAATTCTTTCATAAACACTTTTAATCCTATAAAGTTAATTTATTCATGAAACTTAATATTTTTTCTTGGGTTCCACTAATAATGAAATTCATCATCCTTATGAAAATTGGTTTAAATAATCATTTCATGATCCATGTATTATAGATTATAAAATTAATATATATTATATTGAGACACTATATTATAATTTATAGAGGATACCCTAGAGGATGGCCATTTTCACAATTTGTACATAATAATGATTTATACACTAGTCTATTTTAGATTTCCATTGGATTTTTTTTATTACTCATAACATTAAAAATCTTATTGAGTGTCACCTATAGATTTTTTACACCACCAAACATCCTTTTTGGCTTCTCATTATGAATTTTTTTTCATCGTTTGTCACACTACTTCAAAACTAAATTCTACCCGCTCTCAATCATTCTATTAAATCATAAAAGATATTGTTATACTGAAGTAATAATAATCAATGTAAGGATATATAAGATAATGATAATCATTGACAATAGGACCTAAATTATTGTTTAATCATTTCTACATAGTTATTTTTTTAATTTATAATACATTATTTTTGGTTCAATATATGATATTTTATATTATATATAGTTATTCATCATATTATAATGCTAAAATGATACAAAACCCCATTCTGATTACAATTTATGTGCCCAGAACCATACTCCCATATTTTGTGCTTAAAACTTATTATTTATACACATACATTGGTAATAACCCAGATAAACCCTTTATAACATAAATATATTTTCAATAATTGAGAAAATATAAAAATTTACTTCATTGTTAAATACAAAAACTCATAAATGAAATGTTTAATGTCATTAGATATTAGTTAATTTTTTTTATTACATAAATATTCAAAAATATTTCTTATAAAATTATCCAAACATGATATCATAACAGAAATATCACACATAATATTCAACATCATATCCAATTGAAATAAAAACATAAGAAAGGGGGGATGCCAAATTTATAGTAAGGAAAATCATAAAATATATCAC
Organism: Viscum album; assembly: GCA_963277665.1. Classification (NCBI taxonomy): domain Eukaryota; kingdom Viridiplantae; phylum Streptophyta; class Magnoliopsida; order Santalales; family Viscaceae; genus Viscum; species Viscum album. Next base: position 1,546,241,901 of record OY728123.1, read on the forward strand.
TTAAATATCATAAGTTAGCATTAGTCAGTAATGTGGATATGTGTATAAAAACTAGTCCATGAATATAACATAAATAAATCATTCCAAATTAAACATGAATTATGAATCAAGAATCACATTATAAGTTATTGTGTAGAAAAAATGACACGAGTCATCAAAGATGATAAAAAATGACTCTATACTTTTGATTCAAGATCATTATCATGGGAGAAATATCTATTTAAAAACAACATGGAAATATATGAGTTTTGTATATGGAATGATTGAAGTAAATACGATCTTAATTGATTATATTTATACTATGGTGAATGAATATAAAGACTTGAGATAATAATATTGATCCATGAATAATAACATAAGAATGTGACACCACAAAGAAGTATAGTATAAGTATAATCATATGAATTCATAATATTATAAAAAATGATAAATCAATGAAATCATAAAATATTTCAAGTTTAAAAACCAATAAAATCAATAGAAAATTGACTTCAAAAACCACTAGCCCATAATATAGTTAGTTTGGGCTGAAAGACCTTGTTTTATAACATTTATTTGTTGGGATATCCACTTATGTGTGATAACGTATTTTTGATTAGGATAAACCTTTATATATATTAACATTTTTTGGATTGGGAAAACAACAAAGGTAATATATATATTTTTTGTGATGTTCTATCCACCCATGTACAATAACCCTTTTATGGCTCACTATATCATCATGTGCACCATCCTATTAATAATTTATATAAATCATTACCAAATTTATTGAGGTGAATATTTATTAAAATAATATATTAATCAAAAAAATTTAATTTTTATAATTCATTATCCTGTAATTATTCACATTCCATTATAACATAAGTACTTCTGAAAAATAGATTTGTTTTGTAAATGATTTTAAAAAACCTAATCATAATACATTCATCGAATTAAAATGGATGGTACTATTAGAGAATAAACTAATTAAGTCTTATAAACAATATATATATATTAAATAAATGAACATAATATTATAAGTCCAATAGATAACTATTTATAAATATAAGAAGAAATAAAATTATATTTAAATATAATTTTATTTAAAATAATGAATTTATAAAATCATAGAAATAATAATTTATTTAGAAAATAAAAAAACATTTGGGAAGGAATATTTTTAAATAAAATAAAATTAGTCAAACGGAAGGTAAAATTATGTGGAATGGGTTAAAATGAAATATCCTTTTCACTATTTTTTAAACAAGTCATTTTTAGTTGAAAATGAAAAAGGAAATAAATCAAATAGATTCAATTAATATATTCATAATGAATATAAAATATAATTGAAAATGAATTTAAGAAATTATTTAATAATTCAAAATTATATTCATTAAACATTATAATGAAATTGGACATGATGAAAAATGATTAATCTCTCAATGTGATGGGTAAGGTATGATATAATTAGAAGAAACTACTAAATTTATTTTTTCCATATCTCAACCACATTTTACTATATTATATTATTCATTTTTGAGTATCAAAAGGTTATATTATAAAAACAGAGTAATATCATTGGAATTTATATAATTTATGATTATAGTGTATATCACACATAAGAACATGGTTTTTGAAAATTATTTGGACACGATGTGTCTAGAATGTAGTTTAATTGAGTTGAAATTTTCATCTTCCGCACATGGTATAGATAACTGTAAAGCTATGACATTGTGCTCATTAAAGGGTGTATGGTATGGTAAACCATGTTTCAGAACTATATGACCTTCTTAATTTTGTTAAAAATAGGGACTTCCAATCCTTCCCTTTTTTGAATTTCACTCTTAGGACCCCTACATTCACCAACATTTGATCCCCAGTAGTAGTGGATAATTCCCCTGAATTTCCCCCTCCTATATGTCCATTAATCATGACATTCATCATTGGTTCAAACTAAATATTCATGATAAACTCTTTATAGTATCTTCCACATTCATTTTTTCCTCCTTTTGATCATTATATGGAATGGTAATAGAGACCCAGGGTTTCATATTTAGAATATTCTAATTATGGATTTAGTGTTTTAGGGTTCATCTTGGATTCCTATGTTGTATTTGGGATCTATTGAGGCAGTTTATAAGTTTTGATTGCGAAAAAACATGTATAATCCAGGTTTCTCTAGTCTTGATAATTTATGATTGAAGTTATGTCTTATTGTCGGCTTATACTAAATATTAAGTGTTAAATAAATAAAATAAAGTATTCATAGTAATTTATAAAAAGAGGAATGTTGTTACTCTCTGAATTTCCATAAATTAAAGATGATTTCCTATTTTCTTTTCTATTTAAAACATTTTTCAGTTTTTATTCACACCTTGTGGTTTATCTAATTCCAAAATTGACATTATAATAAAATAAAAATTAACTATAGGTATTTTTAAAGTTTTTTCCTATGGTGTTTGATTTTCAATTAATGTAATCATTTTTCATGGACTCATTAATATTTTTTATCCAGTATCATTTTATGTGTACTATTTAATGATTTCATATGTTTTTTCAAAGTTATTCTATATAATCTATTTTCATAAAGGAAATTTCGTAGCCTAGTTGGATCTTTTAATTTTTTTTTAAAAAATATAAATGAATTCCCATTTATGCTCTATGAATCGTTATTTGAATTGATCTTTTATGATATCAATCACCGAATATAGTTGAATAATATTTATTTTAATTCTAAATATATGGTATTGTTTTTATGAAGGTTAATTAGAGGTGAGAGATTGAATTATTTTAATAATTAGATTATATGGTATAATATAGTTACTAATATTTATTACATTTTCATTTGATGTGTATCCTTTTATAGATTTTTGGGAAGTCTATAAACTCATACTAAACAAGTTTAGTTTCATAATCTATCTAGTGAAACAATGTATGAGTTTTATCTTATTGTGGTATCTATGATTCATTTACATTATGTAGTAAACTATCGGGTGTTTGGCTAGGTTTTTTCAATTTACTATGATAGTTTATATTAATGTACTATTTTGAGAGAAAAATCACGATAAACACACATTAATTTTTCATTATTATTATATGTTCAACGTTATATTTCCAAAATTACTTCACAATACCTTGAAATGAGAGATTATTTCCATTGATAAATTGTTCTATAAGAATCATATTTAACAAAAATTCTTAAGTTATCTACTTAACTGGGCCACACTTTACCCCATTATAATCATCTCAAAATAATAACTATATTAATATGCAAGGTAGGAAAACATAATAAAGGGTTGATCTCAATTTATTAGTATGTAAAAATTTAGTAAATTTATGACATTCGATAAATTTTACACATAAACATGTTATCTGTAACTTATCAAAGTTATCATGGGATCAAAATTGTTTATCATAAAACATTATTGATGAATAAGGATAATGGTAATGGAACATAAGACTAAAAAAACCCATTTAATAAGCATACTGATTGTAACACGACATAAATCAATATAGAAATAATACTGAATCATCAGAGTATGACATAAGGAAATGGAATACTATAGTCATGTGGGATACTATGTAGGAATGAAATAACATATAATAATGAATCCAACATAATCAAGAGGAATTATTATATTCATGTTCCACACAATCAAAAAAATGATTCATAAAAATATAATCATGTTCATAAATACTTATTTCGTGAGATATTATTTTATAAATAATTCATTGGATGGAAATTTAAGAATAAATATGGAAATCGTCCATTTATATATGTGCCACATGATATAAATTATACAACATTTCATAAATAACCCATGGAATGAAAATAGGTTTCATATTATTTCCTAATGGTATTGTATAACATGATGTAAAAAGTCTATCAAATGATACAAAAAACAAAATCCCCCAAAAATCATTACATCGTTAAATAATTTAGAGGGTGACTACAAAAAAATTAGGAATATCCTTTATAAATAAAAATGAAAATGTATATAAAGCATTAATATTTATTTTTAAATCATTTAATCATTGAAAAAAAGATGATGTTAAATGTCATGTTCATATGAAATTATCAAGAAAATAGAAGTCAATATTTGTAAAGATATAACTTTTAAAATATTATTAAATAATTGATATATAAAAAGAACTATTTATGTCATATGGTAGTGTGATTTTCATGAAAACAAATGTTCATGGATGTTAATATAGATTAAATTATATTCAAAATTCCTTTTTTGAAAGACACTTTGTAAAAATATATAATATTACTTTAATTCAAAATAAAAAGAGTATAATAGAGATTTCACAACAGATAAATTATAATTTGGTTTCAAATAAAAATGGATAATAAATAAATGAAGAGAAAACATGGACATTGAAGAGAAAGACACTTTTTTGATAGGATGTAAAATATTTGATTTTTTTTAATTTTTGTAAATAAATTACTGATAGATGTAGTTTTTGAATTCAATGTTTATATTCCCTAAAAAAGTATTATTTAATAGAATATTTTTTTTTGGAAGAAATATGGAATAAAAGAAGATGTTACTAACATAAACATTATAACTTGTGAAAAGAAGATTTATTTTAACAAATACAATATGGTATATATAATTAATGAATTAAAAAATATTTGGATAGGTATTCATGTGGAAAAAAATTAATATGAATTAAAAGTGAAATATCAGATAATTAAATATTATGGTATTATTTACCCAGATTTAATGAGATATGTTCAATGAGAACAATCACTACTCAGTGGATGATAATTGAGTCAACAACAACCCTTAAAACTTAGTATCATTAAAATGAAAATCCTATTAAATATGTAAAGTTAGATGGATTTATAAATCTCATAGAGTACATGAATCATATGATTTAATGAAATGAATGTCCAATATATACACTACAAAAATAAACAAGTAGGGAATATTAATCACATCTCAACGATGAAAATTTGAGTTGAAAAACACCATACCACATTAATAATGTGAGAATTAAAATAACATGGGTGGGAGATATAGAAGTGGACATTAGAATACAATAAAATTAAACATATTTATCATATATTAATATAATAGTGTCTTTGTTCGCCTATAAAAATATATTTTGAAATATTTATAAAATCATAGAGATTTGATAATTAAGAAAAATATACCCTTATATTGTTTCCTAAATTCAATGTATTCACTATAAACTCAAGTATAAAAAATATAACTCAATTAATTATTTATTCTATAACCCTATTCAAATTTACTACCATTATTAATAATTATTTATAATTATTCTATGCATATGTATTAGTTAGATTTTCTAATTTTAAATATTCCAGGTTTATAATTATTTCATTTTACTAATATTCTAATATTAGTGAAAATATTAATTCATATATCTCATCTAATCATTCCATGATCATTTAATTTACCATTAATTTACTATTCATAATTATCTATAGATTTATAATTGAATTCTATTCATGTTTCTGTTATGATCCTACAAAATGAAACTGATAATGATCATCTTTTTTTTATTTTTAAAATACTAATGGTAGTATCTAAATAAATAAATTATATTTTATTATGACCAATAGATAAAAAAATAATTATTTATTATCTATATCTAATGAATAAATTATTTATGTTTTCATAGTGACACATTGTATAATTTTATAGCATTGTTCACGTATATTGTTGAACAGACACAAAGAAGAACATATCATCATTTATTGGTTTATTATGTAATAATATAGATATAATATGATTATTACATATGTATAATTATATATATTTTTTAATAAAGTCATATATCATAATTTATGACAATTAAAAGAAGTTATACAGGATGTGACAATATTACAATGCATGAATAAATTTTCTTCCTATTTGTACACTTGTTTTATATAGTTGAATTTACAACCACAATGTTTATCATATTATTAAATTTTTTTCCAATATTGAATTTCAAAAAACCTTAAAATTTTCATAATTTTTTTTCTACTCATTAAAAAATTATTATGACCACCTCAGATAGTTGGTAATGAAAGACTAAATCCACCATTCAGTGGACACGATAGTTCGCACATACGCAAAGATGAGGATTTAATTTTCCATATACCATGAGAAATGAATTATATGGTGTATTATTTTTTAATCTTAACAATTATTAAAAAAATATACAATTAAACAAAAATTTCTTGAATGACTATCTTTGTTACTCGGTGATATAAATAAACATGTTGCTTCATGTAGGCAATATATTACACATGCACACAATTGATAATTTCAATCATCATAAAAGAAGAATTAATTATTTATGGAGGATATTAGAATAATATAAAAAAATTATATTTAATAATAGTAATTAATGCATCTTATAATATCAGAGAAAAATTTATTATATTGAAGGAAATGAAACATCTTTAATCGAATGTTGGGACTTATATCAAGATCATATGGCATCCCATGGATGATTCAATGGAAGGGAATAAGTGTGGGGAAAATTAGTGACCAGAAGGATAATTATGTTAGATATTTTTACATTGGATTTATTATGGGTTTATAAAGATTTTACAACATTATTTTTGAGTGGTATATAAGGGGCATTGAGAGGCCCCTTTTGTAATTGGTGAGAATGGTATTTTAAAAATATATCCTATAATTAAAAAGAGATAAATTTTTTCACAATTCACTAAGGCTAAAAAATATACATTAATTAATTTGAGATAATTTTTTGTTTAACAAAACATAAAAAAATAATTTATAATCATTCTATGAAATTTTTGGTATTTTACCCCTTAGGATATCCGTTATTAGAGTATTCATTTATAATTGGGTAACTATTTATTACCTATGAAAGTTATCCGTTATTCGTAAAACTATAATGGTACGTATTAAATAATATGAAATTATAATGACATACATTATATCCATTTTACTATATTTTCATAAAAATTTAATACTATTTAATCTAGAAATAATAATGGTATACATATAAATATATATTAGTAGAAAATTAAAACATATGTTCTAAAATTTAAAATAAAGTTCTATTAAAAATATATTATTAAATTAATATATTCAGTTAAAAATTATATTTTTTTAAAAAAATGAATTTATAAATTTTAATTTTTTCATACATAGAAATAATTTCATAAGGTCATTGTATTTGTAAAACATTTGATTTCACTATTCTCATAAAAACTGGCCTTTTAAATTTTTTTTATAAATATTCATCATAAGATAATTTGGTTATTATTAATCAATAAAATTAATATATACTTTTAAAATATAAATTCTAAATCTCAAAATGTTAATATTTATATGGAAACATACAAATATAATAAAAACGGTTGTCATATAAAAATAAATATTTATGTCAATATCTACTCTTATTTTTATTTCCTAACATTTAGTAATTTAATTTGTGTTATTATATTTATTATATAAAAAATTATATTTTAAATATAATAAATTTATTTTCATAGAATAATGAAAAAATTGATTTTTAGATAAATTCATGTTTAAGCATAATATGATTTTATTCAATATTATCCTTAAAGAATTCAATTTTATCAATACATTGGTCATAATTTTTTTATTTTAATGTTTAAAAAAGAAATTTATAAAATATCGTGTGATATATTAATTAAATTGGTAATTATAATTTTATACCATCCAATATTCTACTAACATATCCTCTCATATTTTCTATATAGTGATAAATCATAACATAATCCCTAGTGTAACTCTCATATAATGATTCAGCTAGCATGGAACATATAGAAATTTATTTGATCATAGGATTATCTCACAAAACATTTCACTCTTGTCATAATTGTTTGTGTTCATCTTGTTTATTACATCAGTAAAAACCTTATGACACCACATCCATTCTGTTATTGGAAAAATGGGAATTACAAGGAAGACTCATACTGTCCTAGACTATCCATTCAAAATTTTCCAAGTGTGGTTAATATTATTTATTCCGTCCAATTTAATGGATATATTATAATGGTTATATTAAATTTTACTATTGTTTTTGTATTTTAATATAAGTTTTCCTTATGTGTGTTAATAGAAATTAAACTATGTTTTTATTTAAATTCAGAATATTATGATATTTGATAATGTTACATTCCCCCACACAAAATAAATTGATACCTCAAAATTTTTAAATTTAACATACTTATGAAAATAGAAAATGGTATTTTTGATGAAATATTTAATTTCTAGTTGGGACTCATACATAATATAATCCTCTAGACTAGTGATCTCATCTGTCACCTTATTATTTTCATTTGACTAATATATGCTTTTATCTCTATACATTTGTTCCAAATACCACTATAGAGTAATTTTTAAAGGAGTTTTATAGTTTATTATTTTATCAATAAATTTTTATTTCTTGATTTCTAATTTTAATCATGGTTTTTTATCTGTGAAATTATTGTGTCGTACATGTAGAGGTTACCAAATTCTCCCAATATGAAATTGTATTTGTTTATTGGAAATATAATATGTCTTGTAGAAAGAATATTTATATTTTCATTTTTTAGAGAAGAGTGATAAATCTAGGATGTAATAATCATACCACTCTAAAAATTATAATAAAAATTCAGCGTATAGTCATCATGGATTTGACTTCATATTTTTAGAAAACATTCTAGAAAATATAGTGTGATAATAAATATATTAATATAATAATCAATATTCTTACATATGTGACCAATGTTTATAAATACACACCATTTTAATAAACCCCTTTGATATGTTCACTTCCATAGAATTTATCTTGTTCCCTTGACTATATAATTTAAAAATATCTATGATCTTTTTCCCATATATTAGGGAATTTACATAAATAATTTCAAAATTTCCACATTTCAGAGAATGAAATTTTTGTTTTATATTATAATGGTAGTCATTTAAATTATTGATGTCAATAAAAATCTTTATTATTCCTAAAATTTTACTTTCTCAATATCCCCCTTTCATACAAAAATAAAACTAATTCTTCCTCTAATTTGTGTTATGAGGAAATTTTTCCAACATTTAGGATACGCATGAAATTGAATACTCTTTTCATAATAATATATTCTACACAATATTCTATAATATTCCATCATTCTCTTTTTTTTGGAATTCATAAATGCTCAAATTTTTTAATCATATTTTTTGATAGATGGATTGGAATGATCAAAATATTTCTCATTCCCTCTCTTATCTTCTTATATTTTGTATTTTTAAAATCCTCATATTTTCCACATCGCAAATCATAAAATTATTTACAAGAAGAATTAAAAATTAATAAAACATATATGTTTTAAAATAAGTTATGAATAATTAATATCATGGGATAATTATCATCAATAACCACTTGTAAATTAAACCTCAAAATTTCATACACTTTAATAAAATCATTTTTTCCTATAGTTCATTTTTTTCAACCTAAACTACTCTTGGTCCAACATTGTTTTTGTTTAGAAATATTCTTATATAATTCATAAATTAATTATAGAGAATATATAATCCTTTGTAATGGATCATATAGTTAATTTTAATTTCCCAAATCATATCTCTTAATAATATATAATTGGAAATCTTGTCATGCCTCTATACTAAGAACTGTTTAAGGATCAAATTACTTCCCAACTAGTGGTTTTAGGAATATTTCCCATATCTTCCTATGTGCTAGAGCCATATAAATTTTTTCATCCCTAGTTTGGGATTATTATTCTAGGAAACCATAACATATATAGTTTACCATTACATTACGATATTATCCCATATGTTTCCTTGACCCATTTTTTTCACTAATGTTTTCCAGTCCTATAACTAAAATTTCCAAACCAATACCGAAAAATAACAAAGTCTTTATCTAATACCAAATAAGGCAACCCATACTAAACATACCTTTTTAAATAATTTTCATAAGTTAAAAATTATATTAAAAATAAGATCACATAATCTTGAGAAACAATATATTCATTTCATTAAGTACAAGTTACATAAGAACCATTTTTTCAAAAGCATTTGAGTTTTTATCAATAATATATTCTCACTATAAAGTCTAATATGATTTTTATTATTTATAATCATCATTATATGATATGAAATTGAAACATAAGAACAAGATGAGATAAAATTCATAGTAGGGGAAAACATATAAATGAACCATAATAGACCGAACAGAAACCTAAACATATTTGAGATATCGAATCTAAATAAATCATGAGATCATAAGTGATAATAATAAAACTTGATAGAAGATTAAGGATCATGTAATCAGAATATAATACTATTTAAAGGACATTAAAGAAGAAGAAAAATTATAATATTTATTAAAATAATTAAAAAATAATTTTAAATCATCGGAGTGTTAAAAAAAAGGAAATATCATATACATATAGAATATTATGGAAATTTAGAATAAAATAAATAAATATACCAAAATACAGGGAAGCATTAAATTCCTGATCCACACACTCACAGTGTAGGACCCCAAACATCTTATAATGTTCGTTCTTGTTTATGTTTTAGTTAAATTCACATTATTTTTGGTCAATGGATTGGTTCATGGGTGGTTGTGGAGTCTCAATGGGGTCCTAGGTGTTTGAAGCCTAAAACATAGAAATAATGGTCATTCGTTACATGTTTCATTATTATCTAATGGATTGTAGTAACCATACATCATAACATTGTTGGCCTAGAGGACATTGGTTCATAGTTGTGGAGACATGAATGGGGGATCCAAAAACAATGTTGTCATGTATAAAGCCATCCCACATAGCCACTACATGGTTTTTTAAATATTTCATGCTAATAGGATACCATGCTACTTTGGCCCCCTCATGGATAGTGGGTGCTACACAATTTGCCTAACCAGGTGTCAAAATTAAGTGCCTCATTAAATGGGGTAATTTCAAAATCTTCCAACTTTTTATTTTTTTGGTTAGTAACCCAATTTTCTCCACCTACCTTCTTCTAGTTTATTAGGTGATTATCCATTTCCTCATAAATTAAACATGAATTATGAATCATGAATCACAATATATTTTATTTTGTAGAAAAAATTACATGAGTCATCAAATATGAAGAAAAACGACTCCATACTTTTGATTCAGGATCATTAGCATGGGAGTAATATCAAATTAAAAACAACATGAAAATATATTAGTTTTCTATAAGGAATGATTTATGTAAATATGATCTTAATGGATTATATATATACTATGGTGAATCAATATAATGACTTGAGATTATAATATTCATCCATGAAGAATTACAAAATAATGTGAGATCACATAGAAGTATAGTACAAGTATAATCATATGAAATCATAATATTATAAAAAATGACAAATCAAAGAAATCATAATATTTTTCAAATGTAAAAACTAATAAATTCATAAGATATTGGACTTGAAAAATAGTAGCACATAATATAGTTATTTTGGGATTACCGACCATGTTTTATAACATTTAGTTGTTGGGATATCGACTTTTGTATGATAACTTTTTTTGGATTGGGATAGACCAATATATAAAATAACATATTTTAGATTGGGAAAACAACAAAGGTACTATATCTTTTTATTGTGATGTTCTATCCACCCATGTACAACAACACTTTTCGGGATCACTATATCATCATGGGCACTATCATTTTAATAATATATATAAATAATAACCAAATTTATTGAGGTGAATATTTATTACAAAAATATAACAATTATATAAAATTCATTTTTATAATTCATGATCCTGAAATTATTTACCTTCCATTATAACATAAGTACTTCTGAGAATTAAATGTGTTTTGTAAATGTTTTTAAAATACCTAATAATAATACATTCATTGAAATAAAATTGATTGTAACATTAGAGAATACCCTAATTAAGTCTGAGAAAAAAATAATTAATTTAAAAATTCATAGAAATAAGAATTTATTTAGAAAAAAAATTATTGTAAAGTAATATTTTTAAATAAAATAAAATTAGACAAATGGAAGGTAATATAATGTTGAATGGGTAAAAATGAAATATCATTTTCACTATTTTTTTAAAAAGACATTTTTAGTTTAAAATGACTAAGGAAATAAATCAAATAGATTACATTAAAATATTAATAATTATTATATTATAAAATTTAAAATGAATTTGAAAAATTATTTAATAATTAAAAATTTTATTCATTAAACAATATAATGAATTTGGACATGAAGAAAAATGATTAATATCTAAATATGTCGGGTATGGTAAGATAAAATTAGAAGAAACTACTCAATTGATTTTTTTCACATCTCAACCACATATTACTCTATTATATTATTCATTTATAAGTCTCCAACATTTATGTTATAAAAACTAAGGAATATCATTTGAATTTATATAATTTATGATTGTAATGAATATAACACGTAAAAATATGGTTTTTGAAAATTATGAGGACACAATGTGTCTAGTATGTAGTTTAATTGAGTTGAAATTTTCATCTTATGCACATGGTTTAGATAACCGTAAATCTATGTCAGTGTTCTCATTAATGGGTGTATGGTATGGTAAACCATATGTTTGAACCATATGACCTTCCAAATTTCGTTAAAAACAATATTTTATAATCATTTTGTTTTTTTAATTTTACTCTTAGGACCGCTAAATTCTCCAATATTTGAGCCCCAGTAGTAGTTAAGTATTCCACTACATTTACCCCTCATATATGTCTATTAATCATGACATTCATCATGGGTTCAAACTAAATATTCATGATAAACTAGTTATAGTCTCTTCCAAATTCATTTCACACATTTTTCATCTTTTCAACTTTATATGGAAATGTAATAGTGACCCAAGGTTTCATATTTAGAATTTTCTCAGTATGGATTTAGTGTTTTAGGATTAATCTTGGATTCATATTCCTTATTTTGGTTTTATTGAATTATTTTATCAGTTATTTTTGGGAAGAAAACATATATAAGGATGGTTTCTCTAGTCTTGATTAAAACTATGAAGTTTTGTTGTATTCTTCTAAATATTAAGTGTATAATAAATACAATCAATTATTCATAGTAATTGATAAAAATGTAATGTTGTTTCTCTAAGAATTTCATTAAATGAAAGATGAATTCCAATTTTATTTTCTATTTAAATCAATTTTCTATTTCTATTTACACCTTTTGGTTTATCTAATTCCAAAATTGACCTTCTAATAAAATTCCAATTAACTATAGATATTTTTTAGTTTTTTTCATTTAGTGTTGGATTTTAAATTAATGTAATGATTTTTCATGGACTCATTAATATTTTTTTATCCAATATCATTTTATGTGTATTATTTAATGATTTCATATGTTTTTTCAATGGTACTTTGTATAATCAATTTTCATAAGGAAAATTTCATAGCCTAATTAGATATTTAAAATTATTATTTTAGAAAATAAGAATTCTAAATAAATTCTCATTTATGCTTTGTGAAACGTTATTTTTAATTGAACATTTATGATATGATTCACCAAATAGAGTTGAATAATATTTATTTAGATTCTAAATATATCTGTTTATTTATATGAATGTTAATTATAGGTGAGAGATTGAATACTATTAATAAATAGATTATATGTTATAATATAGTTAATACTCTTAACTTCATTTTTCTTTCCTGTATATCCTTTGATAGATTTTTGGGTAGTCAATAAACACAAACGAAACTAGTTTAGTTTCATACTCCATTAAGTGAAACTATTTATGATATTTCTCTTATTGGGGGATTCATGATTCATTTACATTATGTTGTGAAATTTTGTGTGTTTGGGTTTGTTTTTTCAAATTACAGTGATGGTTTATATTGATGCACTATTTTGTGAGACAAACATGATAAACAAACATTAATTTTTCCTTATTTTTATATGTTAAACGTTATTATTCCACAATTATGGAATAATTCCATGAAATAAAATATTATTTCCTTTGATGAAATGTTCTATAAGAATCATATTTAACAAAAATTCTTAAGTTATCTATATAACTGGACCACACTATACCCCATTCTTATCATCGCAAAATAATTACCATATTTATATCCATGGTAATAAAAACATAAGAAAGGGTTGATATTAATTCATCAGTATGTAAAAATTAACTAATAGATGATATTAGATAAATCATAAAACTGAACATGTTATCTTTAACTTATCAAAATTATCATGGGATAAATTTTTTTTATCATAAAACATTATCGAGGAATAAGGATCATGGTAATGGAACATAAGACCAAAAATATTCAATTAAATAAGCATAATGATTATAACATGACATAAGTCAATATAGAAATAATACTGAATCATGGGAGTATGACATAAGGAAATGGAATACCATAGACATGTGGCATACTATGGAGGAAAAAATAACATCTAACAATGAAACCAACATAATCAAGAAGAAATTGTATATTCATGTTCCACATAATCAAAAAAATACTTCTTAAAAATATAATCATGTTTATGAATACTTATCTTGTGAGATATTTTTTATAACTAATTCATTGGATGGAAATTTAGGAATAAATTGGGAAATCATCCATTTATATATGTGCCACGTGATATCAATTATTCAGCATATCATAAATAACCCATCGAATGAAAATCAGTTTCATATAATTTCTTAATGGTATTGTATAACATGATTTAAAATTTATATAAAATGATACAAAAACAAAAGTCACCAAAAAAAATTTCACCATTAAATAATTTAGAGGATTACTACAAAAAAAATCTATGAAAATCCTTTATAAATAAAAATGAAAATATATGTGAAGCATTAATATTTATTTTTAAATCATTTATACATTTAAAGAAATATGATGTTAAATGTCATGTTAATATATAATTACCAAGAAAATGCAAGTGAATATTTTGAATGATATTACTTTTAAAATATTATTTAATAATTGATATATAAAAAGACATATTGATATCAAATGGTACTGTGATTTTCATGATAAAAAAAGTTCATGGAAGTTAATAGAGAATAAATTATTTTCAAAATTCATTTTTTGAAAGACACTATATAAAAAGATATAATATTACATCATTTTAAAATACGAAAAAGGTAATATAAATTTCACAAGAGATAAATCATAATTTGGTTTCAATAAAAATGGATAATAATGAAATGAAGAGAAAACATGGACATTGAAGAGAAATACGCTTTTTTGAGTGGATGTAAATTATTTTAATTTTTTATAATTTTTTTAAATAAATTGCTCATGGATGTAGTTTTTGAATTAAATGTTTATATTCCCCCCCTAAATGTATTATTTAATAGAATACTTTTTTGGAAGAAATATGGAATAAAAAAA
This sequence comes from Viscum album, assembly GCA_963277665.1. Classification (NCBI taxonomy): domain Eukaryota; kingdom Viridiplantae; phylum Streptophyta; class Magnoliopsida; order Santalales; family Viscaceae; genus Viscum; species Viscum album. Next base: position 1,546,257,239 of record OY728123.1, read on the forward strand.
GAAGTTAATATTGTAAAAATTATAACTTAGGAAAAGAAGATTATGATAAGTAATACATTATGGGACACATAGTTAATGAATAAATAAATATTTGGTTAGGTATTCATGTGGAAAAATCAAAAATAATAATAATTAATAGTTAAATATCACATAATTAAATATTATGGAATAATTTACCCAGATTTTATGAGATATGTTCAAAAAGAACAATCACTACTCCGTGGATGATAACTGAGTCAACAATAACACTTACATAATAGAGTCATTAAATTGAAAATCCCATTAAATATGTAATGTTAGATGGATTTATAAATCTCATAGAGTACATGAAGCATATAATTTAATGAAATTCATTTCTAATATATACACTACAAAAAGAAATAAGTATTGAATATTATTTCCATCTCAACATTGAAAATTATAGTTTAAAAACACCATACCACATTACTAATGTAAGAATTAAAATATCATGGGTAGTAGATATAGAATTGGATATTATAATATAATAAAATTAAATATATTTATAAAATTTTAATATATTTGGGTATCTGGTCAGCTATAAAAATATATGTTGACTTATTTGAAAAATCACAGAGATTTGAAAATTAAGAAAAACATATCCTTATATTGTTTCCTAAATTAAATGTATTAACTATAAACTCAAATATAAAAAATAAAACTCAATTATATAATTATAAAATAATCATATTCAAATTTATTACGATTATTAATAATTAATAATATTATTCTATGCATATGTATTAGTTAGTTTTTCTAATTTTAAATATTTAATGTTTATAATTTTTTCATTTTACTAGTTTTGTAATATTAGTGTCAATATTCATTCATAATCCTCATATAATAAATCCATGATCATTAATTGAACTTTGATTTACTATTTATATTTATCTATATATTTATAATTTCATTATATTCATGTTTCTTTTTTGATCCTATAAAATCAAATCGATGATGATCATGTTTTGGTTATTTTTAAAATACTAATGATAGTATCTGAATAAATTAGTTATATTTTATTATTACCAATAGTGAAATAAATAATTATTTATTATTTATATCTAATGATTAAATTATTTATGTTTTCACAGTGACACATTGTATAATTTTATAGCATTGTTCACGTATATTTTTTAACAAACACGAAGGAGAAAATATTATCATTTATTGGTTGATTATGTAATAATATAGATATAATATGATTATTAAATAGGAATAATTATATTTTTTCGTTTTTAATAATGTTATATATCCTAATTTAAGAAAATTAAAAGAAGATATCCATGATGTGACACTATTAAAAAGCATGAATAAATTGCCTACTTATTTTTACAAGTATTTTATATAGTTTAATTTACAACCATAATGTTTCCCATATTATTTACAATTTTTCCAATTTTGAATTTCAAAAAACAATAATTTTTTTAAAAAAATTAATCTACTCATTAGAAAAATTATTAGGACCACCTCAGATAGTTGATAATGAATGACTAAATCCACCATTCACTGGATGCAATAGTTTGAACATACTCATGGATTATGATTTAATTTTCCGTATACCATGAGAAATCAATAATATGGTGTATTATATTTGAATCATAAAAATTATTTAAAAAAATACTTTTAAACAAAATTTCCTTGAATGACTATCTGTGTTACTCAATGAAATAAAAAAGCACGTTTCCTTATGTAGGCATTATATTACACATGCCCACAATTGATAATTTCCATCATCATAAAGGAAGATGGAATTGTTTATGGTGGTTATTACCATAATATAAAAACATTATATTTAATATTATTAACTAATGCATCTTATAATTTTAGAGAAAAATTTAATGTAATGAAAGAATGGAAATATCACTAATTGAATGTTGGGACTTATATCGAGAACATATTACATCCCATGGAAGATTAAATGGAAGGGAATAAGTGTGGGGAAAATTCTCCACTAGAAGCATAATTATGTTAGAAATTTTTACATTGGATTGATTTTGGTTTTATAAAAATTATACAACACAATTTTGGAGTGGTATATAAGGGGCAGTGAGAGGCCCCTTTTGTAAGTGGGGAAAATGGTATTTTAAAAATATAACCTATAAATTTAAAGAGATAAAATGATTAATAATTAAAGAAGACTAAAAATATACATTAATTAATTGGAGAAACTTTTATGTAGAACTAAACCTAAAAAAATAATTTATAAATATTTTTTAGAATGTTTTGTATTTTACCCCTTAGGTTATCCATTATTAGAGTATTCATTTTGAAAAGGGTAACTATTTATTACCTAAAAAATATATCCATTATTCCTAAAACTGTAATGGTACATATTAAATAGTATTAAAATATAATTACATTCTTTATATCCATTTTACAATATTTTAAAAAAAATAATATTATTTAATCCAGAAATAATAATGGTATACATATAAAAATTCTTTAATATAAAATTAAAACACATGTTCTAAAATGTAAAATATATTTATATTAATTTTTCTTTATTAAATTAATATTTTCAATGAAAAAATATATTTGGTTAAAAAATTTCTTTATAAATATTAATTTTTTTCTAACATAATAATAATGTCATAAGGTCACTGTATTTTTAAAACATCTGATTTAACTATTCACATAAAAACTAACCATTCAAAAAATATTCTAAATATTCATCATAAGATAATTTGGTAATTACTAATCAATAAAATTAATATATATATTTTAAATATAAATTCTGAATCTCAAAATTTTAATATTTATCTGGAAACATACAAATACGATGAAAATGGTTGTCATATAAAAATAAAATTTTAAGTCAATATCTACTCTTATTATTATTTCCTATCATTTATAAATTTAATTAGTGTTATTATATTTTTAATATAAAAATAAAATTTTAAATATAATATATTTAATTTCATAAAATAATGAAAAAAACTAATATTTAAGAAAATTCATGTTTAAGAATAACTTGATTTTATTCGATATTTTCCTTCAAGAATTAAATTTTATCAATACATTGGTCTTAAAAATGATATTGTTTTATTTTAATGTTGAAAAAATAAATTTATAAAACATCCCATGATATATTTATTAAATTGGAAATAATAACTTTATACCATCCTATATTTTATTATCATAAACTCTAATATTTCCTACATAAAGATAAATCATAACATAAGACATAGTGGATCCCTCATGTAACAATAAACCAAGCATGGGAAATATAAAAATCTATTTGATCATAGGGTTCTCTCAGAAAAAATTTCACTCATGTCATAATTGTTAGGGTTCATCTTGTTTATTACATAGGTAAAAATATTATTACACCACATCATTTATGATATTGGAAAAAATTGAACTCACAAGGAAGACTCATACTGTCATAGACAATCCATTCACAATTTTCCAGTTGTGGTAAATACTATTTATTCCGTCCAATTTAATGGATATATTATAACGGTTATGTTGAATTTTGTCATTCTTTTTGTATTTTAATATTAGTTTTCTATGTGTGTGTAATTTGAAATTAAACCATGTTTTTTTTAATATAGAATATTATGATATTTTATGGTGTTACATCCCCCCACACTAAATAAATTTATACCTTACACTTTTTGAAATAAAACATACTTATGAAAATAGATAATTGTGTTTGTGAGGAAATATTTAATTTCTAGTTGGGACTCATACATACAATCATTATCTAGACTAATGATCTCATCTGTCACCTTATACTTTTCATTTGACTAATATATGATTTTATCTCTATCCATTTGATCCAAATACCCCTATAGAGTAAATTTTTAAGGAGTTTTATTGTTTATCTTATTATCAATTAATTATTATTTCTTGATTTATAATTTTAATCATGGTTTCTTATCTGTGAATTTATTGTATCATATATGTAGTGGGAAATGAATTTTCTTACTATGAAATAATATTTTTTTAATGGAAGGATAATATGTCATGTAGAAAGAATATTTATATATTCATTTGGTAGAGAAGAGTGATACACCTAGGATGTAATAATCACTCAACTGTAAAATTTTTATAATAATTCAACATCTAGTCATCATAGAGGGGACTTGAAATTTTTAGAAAACACTCTAGAAAATATAGTGTCATAATATATATATGAATATAATAATAAAAATTCTTATGTAGGTGACCAATGTTTATTATTCCACATATTTTTAATAAACCCCTTTGATATGTTCACTTCAATAGAATTTCTTTTATTCCCTTGACCATATAATTTGAAAATATCTATGCTCTTTTTCCCATGGATTCATGATTTCGAATAAATAATTTTACACATCTCCCCATTTTAGAAAATGAAATGTTAGTTGTATATTAGAATGCGATTTATTTCAATTATTTATCTCAATAAAACTCTTTATTACTCCTAAAAATTTCGTTTCTATATATCCCCCTTTTGTACACAAACAAAACTAATTTCTTTATTGATATGTGTCATGGGGAAATTTTTCCCATGTTTAGGATATGTATGCAATTGAATATTCATTCCATCATAATCTATTCCACCAAATATTCAATAATAGTCCATCGTTCTCTTTTTTTTAATTCATAAATCATCAAATTTTTTATTCCTATTTTTGGATAGATGGATTTGAATGGTCATAATATTTCTCATTCCCTCTCTTATCTATTTAAGTTTTATATTTTAAAAATATTCATATTTTCCATGCCGCACATCATAAACTTATTTCCATGAAGGATTAACTGTTATTAAAACAGAGACGGTTAAACATAAGTTATGAATAATTAATATCATGGGAGAATTATCATCAATAACCACTTATAAATTAATCCTCAAAATTTCTTACTCTTTAATAAAATAATGTTTTCCTGTAATTCATTTTTTAAAACTTAAACTACTCTTGTTCCACTGTAGTTTTTGTTAATAAATATTCTTATACAAATCATAAATTAATTATAGAGAATTTTTAATCCTTTATAATGGATCATATAGAGAATTTTAATTACCCATATCATATCCCATAATAATGTGTAATTGGAAATGTTGTTATGCCCTTATACTATGAACTATAAAAAAATCAAATTACTACCTAACTAACCGTTTTAGGAATATTACCCATATCTTCCTATGTCCTAGAGCCAATGCCATTTTTTTCATTTTAGTTTGGGATAATTATTCTAGGAAACCATAATCTATATAGTTTACCATTACATTACGATATTATCCAATATGTTTACTTGTTCCAATGTTTTTTAATAATGTATTCTAGTCCTATCACTAAAATTGATAAACCAATACCAAAAAATAAGTAAGGCTTTATCTAATACCAACTGAGGCAACCCAAACTAAACATACCTTGTTTCATAATTTTCATAAGTTAAACATTATATATAAAATAGGATCACTAAACCTAAGAAACAATAAATTAATTCTTTAAGGACTAGTTGCATAAGAACCATTTTTTTGATAGCATGTCAATTTTTATCAAAAATATATTCACACTATAAAATCTACTAGGATTCATAATATATAATATCATCTTTATATGTTATGAAATTGAAACATAAGAACAAGATGCGATAAAATTCCTAGTAGGAGAAAACATATCAATGAGCCATAATAGACCAAAAAATACCATGAACATGTTTGAGATACCTAATCTAAATTAGTCAAAAGATCATTGTTTATAATAATAAAACATGATAGAGGATTAAGGATCATGAAATCAGAATATAAGACTATTGAAATGCCAGTAAAGAAGAGTAATAATTTTAATATTAATTAATGTAATATAAAAATAATTTTAAATAATGGGAGTATTACAAACAATAATTGAACGTCATATACATATGGAATATTATGGAAACATGAAAGGGGGATCCAGAAACAATTTTGTTATGGATAAAGCCATCCCACATGGCCACTACCTGGGTTTTTAAATAGTGTGGGCTTGTAGGATACCATGCTTATTTGGAACCATCTTGGATAGTGGGTGCTAAAAAATTTGGCAAACCAGTTGTACAAATTTCTTGCCTCATTAAAAGGGGTAATTTTATAATTTTCCCACTTTTGATTTATGGTTAGTAACCCAATTTTCTCCACCAACCATATTATAGTTTCATAGGTGATTATCCATTTCCTCCCAAGATTCAATGGAGTGATTATCCTTAGATTTTTGTCTATTTGGAGTGCCATAGGATATTTATTGAAGCTCATGGTGAGTCAAACAATCCGCTTACTGTTATTTTATAGAAGATTACTTTTATAATCAGTATTCTCCTTCTAAATCCATGAAAACCTATTTTTCCTGAAGATTCAATGTTCGAGATTTAAATTTTTTTAGTGTATGAATACAGGGATATGGTTGATTGGGAATTTAACGATGAACTAGGGGTAGGTGATATAAAAATTATATCTCATAGTCTTGATGTATTAATGACGTATATGTGTTTTTGGTATATTATTATTTTTCACATATTTTCCATTGTAGGTAGTGTTATTTTTGAAAGTTTGATAGAGAATTAAACCCCTAATTATTCTTGTGGTATACTATAAGGTTGGTGAGACCTATCTACGGGCCCCCATGTGGTGTGCCACTCCCCTGAACGTCGATATTGGTTGTTAAATAATTAATTTATAGGATTATAAGTTAGAAGTTGTGATAACTATTGATAAAATAGGTTCCTATGATTATGAAATAAAACAAAACATAAGTGTTTTTATATTTTCAATAAGTAATATGGGGGGTTTGTTCTATTCTGATTGGATTCAATGGGTTATGGAATGTAAATGGTAAAATGTGTTAAATAGTAAATGAAGAGTTTTCGCATGAATAATTTGTATGTGGGTATTATTGGAATTAAGATCCACTCTATAGTTTGGGAAAGACTAAGGATCTAGGCCACACAACATTTTTTCGTTGGTTAGGGTGTTAAAATGTGGTTTTATGCACATAACAAATGCATGTGGTATTGTTATATAGTCTAAGGATCCATGGAATGTAGTTATATATATATATTCTATTATTATTCACCCTATAATTTAGAGAAAATTGACCCCCTATAGAGACCCATTCTTTTCATACATTGATAACAGTTTAGAATTTTAGAATATTTATTACAACATATAACAAAACCATGACCGGACCTTATAGATATAGTGTATTTAGAATATGGGAAACATAAATAACTAGTTCATAAAACAACTGTATTGTCTCCAATTTATTTCATAATAACCTGATTCCTTTTTGGCATATCATAATTAATACCCTTATTTATGACCTAGGGAAAAGAAACATATTAAGGGTGAGCTAAAATTCTCAGTAAGGGTAAAAAAAGGAAATATCAATCATATTTTATTCATAATGACATAACATTTATAAATTTTTTCCTAAATATAAATGATCAAAATATCATGTCATGGGATAAATCATAAACGTTAAATGTAATCCCAATAGTCATAACATAAGAGAAGAAACATTGTGGAATACACACACAAGAACAGAAAATCATTTCATATTAGTCAAGCCTTATTTCTTAGAACATGATAGCGGAAAAATTGCATTACTGAACCAAGTTCACTCCTCATTTTAGCAGAGTATCACTGAACCAGATTAACATTCCATTCCAGCCATATCTATCGCATGAGATATAAGTAATCACCCAACACATTGGAGGGAGATATAGGTCCCACACATATCATAATGAAACCATTCTTATGTGTTCCACAAAAAAATGAATCATTAATCATTGGAAAACTCATGAAATAAAATGGGTTCATATACATCATGTCATTATAACATAATACATAAAAGATAAATGGACTTTATAAAAATAATTCCATCTTAAACATAATAAAAAACTGTAATAATGGGTAAAAAAACATAACCCTATGTCATCATAGTGGAACAATAATTTTGATAAAACACTTGAACTTAATTTCTGAGGAATATATACTTTCTTTTTCAAAAAATAGTTTCTCTTCTAAAAATTTGATGAAATATTTTAATAAAATATATTTTTTTTCAAAATAAAACATAAACCATGTAGAGGATGATTCAACAAAATAAGGCATCATGAAAGTGTAAAAATCCACTCATTCTATACAAGTTAAAAAAATATTCTTCTCGTACTTTTTTTAGAAAAGAAAAAAAGTACCTCATATGGTAAATATAAGAAATATTCCATCCATATAATAATATTAAACATGTTATGATAGTATCCTTATAAAACAGGTGAATATATGATAAATATACCCATAGTACATACTTACGTATAAACTATCTCAGATAAAAATGATATTTGCAATGTTATCCTAGAATAAATAATGTTACATATTTATTACAGAATAATAATAATTCTTTATTACATTTTTGATGAAATTTTCATTCATTTGATAGTAGTATTTCATTGTAACTCTTTATTTTTATATTAGTTACATTATGTTCCTATGTATGTTTGGTTAGATAAGTTTTTATTCCTATTTTTAGGGTATAGTTATATCATTTAAAGAATGTTATAAGTATAATATATAACATATTTATTCATTCATTTCATTTATATAATCTTGGTTTAATGAGTATTATGTAAAACAAATCGCATCACACCATGAAGACAGTAAGCCATACGTACCCACGATTGATGATATTGTTCCCAAAATTGATGAATGGTCTTGAAGTGGATAGTTTATAGTGTCTCAAAATTAGAATCATGTTATAATAATAATATTTTCTTATTATTTCCACCCTTATACCCATACATGAATGGTGGTGGTGAAAAACAGATTACATTATGACTTGGAGAAGGTAATCCGCACGTACGCACACATAGTGATTTCATTTTTATAGGATGGATAAAAGAGGAAACAGGGTTGTATAATATTTATAATAACTTATCAATATATTAGTGATATTGATGTTATTACTTTATAATGAAACAACTAAATAAGTGGATTTTGAAGAAGAAATAAATTTGAATGAATCGGTAGAAGGGATTTCCTCTTCCTCAACGTCCCTCTTTTAAATTTAATCTTAGGGTACTAGAGATGATCTTTTGATAAGACCAGCACATCAAAAATGTAAATAGAAAATTTGAGAAGTAAATTGTGTATGGATTGGAAGAGAATGAAGGTTTAAAATAGTGTGAAGAGGAGAGGGAGGAGGTTCCCTTTTATAAGAGAGGATAGGGGAACATTAAGAATATCATAAATAATTAATTTATTATAAATTCAATTTTGACTAAAAATGTTTCAAATCTTTTTTAATTCAAAGATAAGATGATTTTGTTTTGAATACACATCATAAAATAATTTTAAGACTTGTTTTTAATAATTTTTCCCATAACATTTTTGGTTAACCCTTAGTTTACCATTTTTAATCTTACCGAGATATCATGTTATTTTCTCATTATGAGTCAGTGTAACTTCCATGTCATGTCAAACGACCCAAATAAAATTAATTATGTAATATTTCGAATTACATTAGCCATTTTTTTACTCATAGATTTTTAGGAATATAATATCATTTAATAATATATTTTATGTTTTAAGTTGTGAATTATGTCAATTTAGGACATTATTCATACTTGACACTTTAAATAAATCAGAACAACCAGATTCCTTAAAAAAAATGTATTAACTCAAATAAAATATGTATATATCATCCATAACATTTTTGGATTGTATCAAAATTTCAAAAATATATTTATTTTAAAATTAATAAATTCATTTATTTAAATCATTAATTAATGAGGTAATCACTACATCATAATTATGTCATAAATAAATATATATCTATTATCTAAAAATTATAAATAAAATATAATGATTTAGAAAATAATTTTAGCTTTCTAATTTCAATTTATATACATGGAGATCAGTTATATAACTCAATATTAAAATCAATTTAATAAAAGAATTGTGTTTAGGTTATAATCATCTGTACATTGATTTAATTATTATAAAATGACATTTTCAAATCGATGTGATTCCATAGAGTCCCAAAATAAACCCACAGATACCCATGGTAATAAATATCTCTTCCAATAGGATTAGGACATGTTTTGATGTAGTTTATTATTATTAAATTATATTTTTTTACCAGTATTTACCATATTTACCCTTTAACCATTGTAAATAAAATAATTACTACTGTTACTATTCAAATTGTAATAAATTAAAAGGTACCTATTCACACAATTTGGACAATATAATTAAAAATATGGAATCCATTATTCCAAATTCTAATCATAGAAGTTGAAGTAATTAATTCAAAACTATTCCCATTGTTGAAATGAGAAAACAAGTTTTAAAAGATAAAATTTGTAAACAAATGAATTGTTTTTACCTATGAATTCAATATAAAATTAATGAAGATGAAATAAATTATATTATATGGTAATAATATATTTTATATATACTTTATAACTATTCAATATTATTATTTATCCATATAAAATATCTTGATGAAAAATGTTGTTTTTAATGAAAATATAGCGTATTTTTACTATTCATCGAAACATGGCAATTATCATATTAATATCAGAAATTTATTCAAATTAAATTTTCATATACCATGTCAAAATAAAATATTTATTTTGTCATATAGAAATAAAAAATGTGTCAAAATCATAATTTAAAATGAGTTCTATATTCAAAGGTGTAAAATTAACCGTTTATAAAATACGGTTTTATTCATACCCTATGACTAAAATATCGATTGGATTGATATAAAAAATATTTTATTAAGTATATTACACATATATACAACAATTTTAATTACTAAATATAATTCACTCAAAAATAAATTTATATAATAGTTTTATATTTTTCATTAATAATTAATAGACAATTAATTTGTAATGTATTTTCATAAGTTAGATATAATTATTCTTGCTAACCTAACGAATAAGATATAAAAGTAATTTTATATTAATGACATATCTTGGTTTATTTAAACTAACAATTTCATGTAAAGTAATCTATCATAGAATAAAAATTATTTAAAGAAGATATTTCATAAAAACATCAAAGTGTTATATTCTACACCACATAAACTAAATTTCACCAATGAAATTTTTCCCTAGGAAATAAGCATATGAGGTTATGTCTCCCTCATCACATCCTTAATATCCTATGAGGCTTCTTATAATTGGAGGTTCCTCTATAAAACTTAAACCAAGTGTGTGGCCTAGTTTTGTTGAACTTTTCGGCTATGATCCAGAATCTCTATCTGTTGTTCTTCATAAGGAAGATCTTACTCCAGTGATATAGCCATTGAACATAGTACATGTGATTGATTGGGTATGAAATTTCTCATGTGAGATACATAGAACACATCATGAAGTTGCGAGAGATTTTGTTTAAGTGACATTTGGTAAGCTACCTTCCAAACACAATCTTGCATTTCAAAATGATCGATATACCTAGGGATTTTCTTGTGATCCTTTCATAATCTCATTACTCTCTTCTAGAGAGATATTTATAAGAACACCATATCACCCACTCCAAAATCTAGGTGTTTTCGTCAGTTGTCAACATAACATAATTTTTTGACTCTGAGCTTCTCTTTTCTATTGTTGAATAGATCTAACTTTTTCTTCAATTCAACAGACAAGATCAGGTCCTAATACATACATTTACCCAACCTCATTATCACGACCCATCCCCCAGGGCCCATGTCCTGACTAACCCAAGCCCGCCATTCATAGTCCAAGGGCTGGCGACTAGCACTAAAGGCATATTCCCTAAATCTGGGAAGTCATTGCCTTCGTAACTTGTAAGCACACATAACCAAGCACAAATCAAGTTAGGAACACAAGTAAACCAAACTGTAAATAGAGTGAGTGCATTAAGTTTAAGGGGATGGTATACAATCCCAACTGGAAAGTGCAAGTACAACTTTGAAAAAATAAAACTGAAGAAAAGGGAATGACAGCTGCATGGTTGTCCTCCGAGGATCCAACCTGAAAGGTAGGTACATATTGCCTCCTCAGCACACCTCATCCACCGGAATCCTCTATGTACCGACACTATGTGTGGTCCCCCTCTAAGTACTATGTAGTCCTGATACTCTCAGCATTAGTTAGTGATGTTTGTCATCTGCGTCCAACACAACAAGGTGCGGGCATAACCCATGCATGGGTGAGTATAACGATACTCAGTAGGGACCCTGAGACCCTCTAAGTCTCACAAAATCAAAAAAGGATAAAACACAAAGTATGAAATAAATAGATAAACATACATAGGTTTATTCCCATACATATACCTTAGATATCTAGTAATTCATCTCAATCATGAGTAAACACTAGAGGTTCTGACTTAGATCACACCGGGATTTATTTTACAGGTAGTGTCACGTAACATTCCTTGTCACAATGTCGAACACATAGGCTGCTGTAGTACTCCTCCCCTATCGAGTACAGTGGGCATGTCGGGTCACAAAAAGTTTTTTCCCACAAACCTTGGACTTCTAATGTACTCCTCATGTTGAGTATCATGGGTCTGCTATGTCACATAGAGGCGCTCCCCACCGTGGGTCTACTGCGTCAGACAGTGGTGCTCCCCCTCGTGGCCTGCTGAGGTACTCCTCCTGTCGAGTATCGTGGGTCTGTCGCATCACCAAGGTTCTCCCAAACGTGGGTCTACTGCATCACCAAGGCACTCCCCACAAGGCCTGTCAAGTCACTCTGAGTTGAAAGGGTCAGTAGTCATCAAGTCTTAGCTAGTCACTGGGTTCCCGCACCATACTCTCTTGTCTCCTCGAGGATCCACTCCACAAGCTACATGTCGATACTCGAACTACCATGAAGTCCCACTAAGAAGTATCTCAAAGGTCTTTCACCACATATGGGTTGTAACGTAACAGACGGTGCATCAATTAGACGCCCGATCCTTGAATTATTTTCCTTGTAGTCCCGGGGTCCTGGTTGGATTCATGTTTGATCGAACTTGACCGTTCCCCAACTTAATCCAAAACATAGTGGGGTATCACTCAAATGTAATGTCTAGCTATATTATTTCTAGTTCCATTTATGGTTCATCAAACAAATGTCTTGTGCCAATGTTATGGAAAAAAGAATGTAACTGTCTGGACCAACATGGGCCGACCTGGTTCTTGTCAACCCGACCCAACCTGTTGGGTCTCTCCCGGCCCACGAGGGACAAGAGGGTGTCATGAGTGTGGCTTGGAGAGGGGTACCACAAATGCGTAGACCAGTCATGGGGGTGTGGTTCAACCGCAAGGGCACGGGCCGATAGTGTGGGCATGGACAAGCCGTGGGGCGCGAACCGGTCGTGAGGGCGGCAGACCAGCCACGAGGGTGCAGACCTTCCAGGAAGGTGTGGACCAGCTGCGGGGGAGGAGGACCGACCAAGAGGGATCAGACCGGCCGCAAAGGCATGGACCGGATGTGAGGTCACTAATCAGCTGTGGGGCCCGGACCTGCCGCAAGGGTGGCAGACTAACCATGGGGTGCAGACCAGCCTCGTGGGTGGCAGAACGGTCATTAGGGTGTGAGCCTGTTGCGGGTCGGCGGTCCGTCCATGGGATGACGGTCCGGCAGAGGCGGCTCGGTGGACGGCGAAGGCATCTCGGCAGATGGAAGTAGTGGCTCGGCCAACAGTGGCAGCATATTGGGGAGCCTTGAGTGGCGGAGCCACGAGGAGCGAAGGTTGGGAGGCAGTGGGGGCGGCGGGGCGGGGTCGTTTCACCACCTCCTTCATCTCAGGAAATTCCACAAATCAACACATGATTTTCTGAGGGGTCGGTCCATGTTTGTTTGGATAGTACCCTCTACGTTAGGGTGGTAGAAAATGGCTCAACAATAACAAGAAATAAGAACATCTAGCCCTCCAGCAAAGACTATTCCCAACATGCAAAAGAAATCATATGCAGATCAACTAATTAGAACGTTGATCCATGTTCCTTGTTTTAGAAGTGAAGAACTTGGGTAAAATATATAATCATTCTTAATAAACCCCTAACTCGATATTTTCATTGATGTTGGTGCGGGAAGGAAGTACGGACATCAATTTGTCATAGATGAAGATGTCCCACGTGAGAAGAAGTCCCGAGAAAAATCTCGATGTTGAGGTCGGCGTTCTTCATTGGCATAGCGTTCTTCATGGTGGAGCATTCTTTGTGGAAGAACACATTCTTCCTTGGAGATCATTCTCCCACCAAGATCTCTCTCTCCTTTTCCAAAGAATGTTCTCAAAATAAAAACCGACTAAAAAAATGTTTTTCCCCAATTTAAATTGTTTCCACAATTTAAAATTAGATAAATTTATTAACTAAGTTGGAAAAAATAATGTTGTGTGTTGGCATAATTTAATGTGGAGGAAGCTCAATAGGATCCTCAACATTAATGAAGGAGTTTAGGAGATTCTCTCTCATTAAGAGGTTCAGGTTGTCCTCACCTCTTAAATCAAACATGGAAGGTTTTGTGGTTAGGTGATCCCCACCCCATAATATCCACAAGAGGGTGGTTACAACAAAATAAAATAAATTTTTTTATTATTTTATTTTATTATTTCCACGAAGAACCCAAAAATAATCCTTCACCCTCGACCAACTGCCATCGAGGTGAAAGTATCCTTAACCGAATACCGGCACTATGAGTTCAACAGTGCCCTCAAATTTAAATTCTGAGAACCAGTTCAAATGTTATGAAAACCAGCTTGTACATTTAATGAACGTACCCAAAAAAATGTTTAGAAATTCATTTCGAGCACTTCAGGCCTCAGAATCACACACTATCAATTTTCATGGACACGTAATATTCCAATTTAATTAAAAAAATACATGGAAATTCTGGGTCTTTAAATTCACACCACCTCAGGCTTCACATCCCCGTTAGCCACAACTCAAACTAAGGGAACAAGTAGGGGTACTATGCATGCATTTGAGCCTTCAGCTCCCATGTTCTCTCCTATAGGATCTCGTGCTACCAGCGAACGTGCACCAAAGTTATAGACTATCCACGAAGGACCCACTCCCATCGATCCTCAATCTCTACTAGAACGTTTGTTAATGTCACCCCATCATCGACGTCCATCTCACCATGGTTGATGATGTGAGAAGGGTCATGCACGTATCTCCTCATTTGGGATACGTGGAAGACGTCCTGCACCCAGTGCAACTGAGGTGGAAGAGGTAAGTGGTATGCCCCCTTTACAACTCTACTGTGGACCTAAAAAGTTCCAATGAACCTTAGAGATAAATATCCACCTCATCCAAATCTTCATAGACATCGTCGGGGTGAGACCCGTAGAATGATGTGGTTGCCATCCTCAAACTCCATAGACCTCTGTCTCCTATAGTCATATGACTTATACCTACTCTGTGTAGTATTCATCTGGTATTGGATGATCTGCAACTTCTCTATAGTAGCATGTACCATCTCTGGTCCCACTAGTGCTGACTCCCCTCGGTCAGTCCAACACAGGGGTGATCTGCAAGATTTCCTGTATAACTCCTCAAAAGGTTCCATCCCTATGGTGGAGTGATAGCCATTTCTGTATGAAAATCCACAAAATATAAGTGATCCTCCTAGTAGTGGCCAAATTCGAGGACAAAATCACGCAACATGTCCTCGAGGTTCTGAATGGCCTACATAGTCTGGCCATCCGTATGAGGATGGAAGGTAGTGCTCAAACAAAGGTGTGTCCCGAAAGCCTACTGCAACCCATTTTATAGCTGGGATGTAAACCTTGTGTCACGATCAAAGACAATTTTCAAAGGTACTCCATGTAGCCGCACAATCTCCGGCACATAGAGGAGTCCAATGATCTCTAATGAACCCTTCTATTTGATCGGTAGGAAGTGGGCCGACATGGTGAGTCGGTCGACGATCACCCAAATCAGGTCAGGTCCCCTGGATGTATGTGGATGTCTTGTCACGAAGTCCATAGATATATAATCCCAATTCCACTATGGGACCTCTAATGTCCAAACCATGCCTGCTGATACATGATTCTCTGCCTTCACTTGGTATTAAGTGAGGCACTGAGAGACAAACTCTACAAGTTCTTTCTTTATTCTCAGCCACTAGTGCTGTCGTCAGATATCTTGGTACATCTTCACCACTCCTGGATGTACTGCTAGATGGGATGTGTGGAACTCCATCAACAATTCATCATGAAGTGGCAATGGTACCATGGTACGTCCATTGAATAGGTTGATGTGCTCCCCACCTTCAAAAACTCCATCAGGTGCCTACCCTGTGGATATATGGGCACATCGAGCCTCGCAGTCAGCATCCCCACACTGTGTCTCCTTGACTCACTGATGAAGTGGGTGAGTGACTGAAAGAGGCTGATTAATGGCAGCTCCATCACGTTCAACGAAGGATATCTACAAAGCGGCTAGCTACTCTGTTGCCTCACCTAGCAGTTGTATACCAGACCTCTGCTGAGTGAATCTGCTACAACATTCCCCTTCCCAAGAGTATAGATTATCTCGATGTTAAAGTCCTGGAGGAACTCAAGCCAACATCACTGTCTCAGTTTTAGGTCCTTCATAGAAAAGATATGCCTGAGACTCTTGTGATAAGAGTACACTGTAAAATTCTCACCCATCAAATAGTGTCACCACATCTTCATGGCGAAGACCAATGCTACTAACTCCAGGTCATAGGTAGAATAGTTATACTCGCGCTTTATCAGCTGTTAGGAACCATGTGCGATCACTGCTCGCTCCTGCATCATAACACATCTGAGTACAGTCCCTGATGCGTCGCTATAGACTATGTACCATATACCCTCTTCTAGAAGCCTCAAGATGGGGGCACTAGTCAGCCTCTACCTCAGCTCCTGAAAACTCTAATGGTATCTCTTCGACAACACGAAGGGTAGACCTTTCTTCATCAAGGATGATATTGGTGCTGGAATTCTAGAGAAATCTAGCACAAACCTCACGTAGTAACCATCCAATCCCAGGAAACTTCATACCTCTGTCACACTCAAGGGTGGATCCCAAGCTAGTACTGCCTCAATCTTCACTGGATCTACTGCAACTCCGGCCTCCGATATGACATGTCCCAGAAAGTGATCCTCTCAGATCCAGAACTAGCACTATGAGAGCATAACATAAAGCTGGTGCTCTCGGAGTGTGTCTTGTACTACCTGCAAATGATAGGCATGATGATCCTCATTAGTCGAATAGATCAGAATGCCATCGATGAAGACCACTATAATGCGATAAAGAAACTGCTAAAAGATCATGTTCACGAGTCTAATGAACACAGCTAGAGTGTTGGTCACACCGAATGGCATAACCATGAACTCGTAATGGCCATACCGACACCTAAACAGTGCCTTCTACATATCCTCATCTTTTACTCTGAGTCGGTGATAGCCTGATCTGATGTCCATCATCACGAACCATTGTTCTCCCTTTAGGTGATAAAAGAGGTCGTCAATTCTCGGGAGTGGGTACTTGTTCTTCACGGTCACCTGGTTCAGGTGCCGGTAGACAACACAATGACTCAAGCTCCCATACTCCTTCTTGACAAACAGAATCAGGGCTGTACAGGGAGAGACACTGGGCTGAATGAATCCATTTCCCAATAAGTCCACTAGTTATACCCACAGTTCACGAAGCTCCGTGGGAGGAAACTGATATGATGTTGAAGATATCGGTGCCATATCAGGGTACTAGTGAACATAAAATTCCACCTCACTGTGAAGAGTTAGACCTGGGACATCATTAGGGAAAACATCTACATACTGGTCCACCACTACAGGATTGCTCAGACTCACCACATCAATAACTCTGATGGAAAGGCTAGCCAACTTATGAGTGATCGGCTGCACTCTCCTCTGGGTAATTCCGTCCTGTGATACAAAGACTCCCTTCTCTCCAGTGAAGGTAAAACTGGTCCCATTCGTGCAGACACACTACACCTTGAACCTAATACAGTCTATATGAACATGGACTGTAGATAACCAGTCCATACCCATGATTACGTCGTAAGGCCTCGACGATGCTACTAGGAGATCCCAGCTAAAGCTCTCGCCTCCTAGAGTAAGCTTGCACTGTTGGCACCAGTGCGTAATCATCAAATCTACTCCTGTAGGAGTATCTAGCTTTAAGGATCGAGCCAATGGCTCCACCAGAATCTATGAGGTCTAAACAAGGGAAGTGACAATAACAGAATGACCGGAAACTCTGTATATATGTAATGTAGCTATGGTAGAATATACACATATCGTACCTCATATCATCTCTGGAGCGCCATGATCGTAAGCCTCAGCTTCCTGGAGCTAAGCTCTCTTCTATCCTCCAACTCCCTGTGGTCGTGGTGGACATCCTGGTGGTTTTTTTTTGTAATATCTTGAATCACCACCCACTTCCATCTACATGACTAGCTCCTATTCCACGTCCACCAACTCCCTACAGACCTCCTCTGTCAAACCATTGTCTCTTTCGCGTCGGTCCTTCAACCTTCTACTGATCATCCGCATGACGGGTCGGACAGTCATGAGCCATGTGACCCTGCACGCCTCAAGAGTAACACTGCATGACTTGATCTATATTAAGTTCCCTGCACAACTGATCCAGGTTCATGGGGTCATCCACCAGTAGGTCTAGTCCTCTTGGACCTCTGCAACATCAGTATGCTTCCATCTATAGAAGACTCTTCCACGTGATGACTGGTGGTGGGTCTCGCTACTGATGACTGCTCAGCAAGGAAACTCTCTAGTAAGAGTTCTCTCTCAAACACCCCAGCCTCTGTCGGGATGATGAGTGTGATCATCGAAGCCCTGATCTCCCACCTGATCCCCTGATCGAAGGTCCAATCCCTAAAGAATGGTTCTCGCACCATATCTATGGAGTAGCATGAGAGGTCAATCTAACTATCCGAGTACAGAGCTATTGTCATGCTACGTTGCTATAGATGAAGTAGCTCCTAAGTGATCAGTGCATGAAGAGTGGCTGGGACAAACTACGCTCAAAACAGTCTTTTGAAGTCTACCTAGAGAAGCGTCACCTCATCATGAACCTAGAGCATCAAGAACCACCATCTACCTGTTGCTGTTTGTAGAAGGATGGTGTCAAGAATCACCATGAGATCGGATGGTTTCCCTACGGGTCGAAATACTCTCAAGATAGCCTCTAGCCAATCCTCAGCCACATGTGGGTCCATCTCTCCCCTAAACCTGGATGGCCTCTGGAACAAGAACTCGTGCAACGCACTGAAGCGGCGTACATCATCTGCTGCTAGGGCTGGTGGCATCGGTGGCCCAACGAGGATTGGTACCGCTGGAGCCTCCACTGGTGCCTCTACTGGAAAAGGGCACTTCATCAAGGCATCATCGCTCAGTGGGAAATCTGTGCGTACAACTCCCGGAACCCCAGCTAGCAGTATCCATGGAGGAATCCAAAAAAGATTCTAGTGTTCCATGGTCAAAAAGTTATACCTGGTGAGTTTAAATTTATACCTGGGGAGCTGAATCAAAATATCACAATGAAAACTTTTCAAAACATACACGCAATTTGTATTTTCAGCCACTGAGTCAGAAATCAGAAGTCAGGGTCCTGTCGTATGAATATGTCAACAACCGTAACAATACTGGACTCCCTAAACTAAAAACCACACTCATTTCCCTGAACACTATTTCCCCATAGAAATGATCAAAGTCCTAGTTCAATGGTAGAATTGAATCCTCTAATACAAATTTGTCATGACCTATCCCACGGGACCTATGTAGTGACTACCACATGGCCACTATCCATTTTATAGGGGTTGGAGACTAGCACCGAAGGCGTATTCCCTATAACTGGGAAGGCATTGCCTTCAAAATCTCTAAGAACACGTAACTAAAACACAGAAAGATAGGAACACAAGTATACTGAACTGTAAACAGAGTGTGTGCAGTAGGAAAAAGGGGCCATAATACAAGCCCAACTAGAAAGTATGTGTACAACTGTGATACAATACAACTGAAGAAAAGTGAAAGTCATCTGCAGGGTCTTCCTTCGAGGATCCTACATGATGTGTAGGTACATATCGCCTCCTCAGAACACCACTTCCACTCGTCACCTCTACGTACTGACACGACATGTGTTCCACCTCTAGGTACCATCTAATCATGGTACTCTCAGCCTCAATCATTGCTATTCATCGTCTGCATCCAACACAACAAGGTACGGGCATAGCCCGTGCAGGGGTGAGTATAACGATACTCAATAGGGACCCCGAGACCCTCTAGGCCTCACAAAATTAAACATGGATAAAACAAAAAGTGTGAAATATATGGGTAGCCTTACTTAGGTATATTCCCAAACATATAGAAAAGTTATCATGTAATCCATCTCAATCAAGAGAAAAACACAGAGGTTCTGACTCATCTCATATAAGGATTTATTTTAGGGGTAGTATCATGTAACATTCCCAATCACAATGTCGAACACCTCGGTTGCTGGGGGACTCCTCCTTTATCAAGTATAGTGGGAATGATGCATCACACATAGGTGTTTCACACTAAACATGGACCTATGAGGTACTCCTCCTTTTGAGTATTGTGGGTCTGCTGCGTCACACAGAGGTGCTCCCCACCTTTTGTTTGTCACGTCACATAGAGGCACTCCCCCTCATGGACTACAGTGGTACTCCTCCTGTTGAGTACCATGGGTCTGTCTTGTAACCAAGGCATGTCCTACCATTGGTCTTCCGTGTCACCAAGGCACCCCCCTGGGCCTGTCAAGTCACTCCTAGTCCAAATTGTCAGCAGTCGTCAAGTCTCAGCCAACACCTTGGTTCTCGCACTATGCTCGCTTGTCTCCTGGAGGATCCAATCCACAAGCTACTATTCAATACTCCAACTTCCATGAATCCCCATGAAGTAGTATCTCTAAGGTATGTCACATCATAGTGGACTCAACATATTAGACGACGCGTCAATCAGACGCCCAGTCTGTGAGTTATTATCCTTTTACTCTCGAGGGCCCAGGATGGATTTGGGCTCAATCGAACCATACCATTCCCCATATAAATCCAAAACATTGTGGGGTATCACTCAATGCGACCACCTCACTCTATGATTTATATCACCTCTGACGGCTCGTCAAACAGACGTTTGGTGCCAAAGTTATGGCGAAAAGACCGTAACTGGGTTGTAGTGGGCCATCGTCCATTCTGACCCGGCCAGACCGACATGGCCCGACCAGTCCTAGAAAAACCTGGTTTGGGTCGACGTAGCCTGACCCATTGGTTCTGTCTTGGCCTGTAGTGTGGCCCCGCCTATTGGGTCCAGCCCGGCCCGCGAGGGCTGCGAGGGTGTCATAAGGGAGACTTGGCCGTGGGGTACCGAGAGGGAACAAACCAGCCACGACAGTGTGGACCGACCGTTAGGGTGCGGACCAGCCACAGTGGTGGCGGACTGAACCCAAGGGTTCATTCCAGCCACGAGGTTGCGGACCGGCCACGAGGGTGGATGACTGGCTGTGAGGAGCGAACTGGCCGTCAGAGCGCGGACTGGTCGCTGTTCGGAGGTCCAGGTTTGTTTGGCTCTTACCCTAAATGTTGGGGTGGTTGAAAATGGCTAAGCAAAAACAAGAAAAAAGAACATCACACCCTCCCACAATGATTGTTCCCAACATGAAAAAGAAAACATATGCGGATCAACTAATTAGAATGATGATATGTGTTCCATGTTTTAGAAGGGAAGAATATTGGTAAAATATATAATCATTCAAAATAAACCCATACATCAGGTTGTTCGTTGACGTTGGTGTGAGAAGGATGTACATATGTCGATTCATCGTAGATGAAGATATCCCATGTTGGTAGAATTCCTATAGAAGAATCTTGAAGTCGAGGTTGGCATTCTTCGTTGGCAGAGTGTTCTTCATGGAAGAACGTGTTCTTCATGGAAGAACATGTTATTCATTTGAGAGCGTTCTCCCACCAATATTTCTCTATCCTTTTCAAACTAATGTTATCAAAATTAAAACCCACCAAAAAAACTGTTACCAAATTTTAATTGTTGGCACAATTTCAAATTAGCTAAATTAATTTACTATGTTGGAACAATTTAATGTGTTGTGTTGGCACAATTTAATGTAGAGGAAGCTCAAAAGGCTCCTCCACATTAATGAGTTAGTTGAGATGTTTCTACTTCATTAAGAGGTATGGGTGGTCCCTAACCCTTAAATCAAACATGGGAGGTTTAGGGCTCTGGTGGTCCCCACCCCATAATATCCACAAGAGGGTGGTTACAACAAAATAAAATAAAATGTGTTCTAATTTTATTTTATTATTTCCACAAGAAACATAAAAATTATATTTCACCCTCGACCAACTAACATCGAGGTGAATGTATCCTTAAGTGAATAGTGGCATTGTGAGTTCAACGATGCCCTTTGATTTCAATTCCAAGCATCGGTTCAAAAGATAAAAAACTTTCTCGCACGTTTACTGAATGTACCAAAAATAAATTTCATAAATTCATTCCGAGCACTCTGGGACTCAGAATCATGCACCATTAATTTTAACATACTAGTAAAATTCACATTTTATTAAAACAATTACATGTAAATTCCAAGTCTTTACTTTCATCTGAGTTAGTTGGAGTTATGTACTTTATTCCTTGGATTGATTCCTAAGGAGCCATATTAATACTGATGTGAAAGATATCAGTTTATGAAAATTCCACCAATGATTATTGTAGATCCAAACAACCATTTAAATCAACAATGAAAGCTTTCAATGTGTATTCCAAAGTTTGAATTGTCCTCAATAAATGTCCTTCTGTCTAAGGATGATAGGCAGTGCTGAAACATAACTCTGTATCTAGAACATGATAAAGACTTCTCTTGATCTCTGAGGTAACCCTTAGATCCCGATCAGATATAATAGAAAGTGGTACTGTATGGAATCTTACCACTTACATTAAATATATCATACTAATATTATCAAGAGTAAAATCTTCTCTAATAGAAATGATGTGTGCCGACATCGTAAGATGATCAACTATAACCCAAATATCATTATTGAGAATAAATGTTTTGGGAATTCTGATGAAAAATTCCATAGTGAAGTTTTTTCATTTCCTTTTTGGTATGGGTAATGGTTGTAACATACCCTTAGAGATCTGTCTCTCATCCATAACATGATTAAATACCAATCCTTGAAAGACATATTTGGTGACATCTCATTTCAAGAAATCCCATCAGAAGTACTCTTTCAAGTCACTGTATATCTTTGTGCTTCTGGGGTGAAAAGAGAATGAAAAACTATGTGCATCATCCAGTAGAACCTTTATTTATGGTATGTTAGGAACACAAACCAGGTTCCTAAACCTTATTATTTCATCATAGTCAAGGTTGTTTTCAAGAATTTTTCTCACCTTCATTTTTAACTCTACATCATCCTTCGGTGCCTCATTATCCATTAGTTGTATAGATGGTTGAACATTC
Source organism: Viscum album (assembly GCA_963277665.1). Taxonomy (NCBI): domain Eukaryota; kingdom Viridiplantae; phylum Streptophyta; class Magnoliopsida; order Santalales; family Viscaceae; genus Viscum; species Viscum album. The sequence continues at coordinate 1,546,280,680 of OY728123.1, forward strand.
ATTTGGGAAAGATAATATTTATTCACTACCATTAAAAATTAATGATTCATCATTTTACAATCCATAAATATTGGATCTCTCATGATTCTCATCATGGATAATCTAGCATGTTCTTTTTGACTCGAAGTATTTCCCACCAAGATTGCGTTCCCAGGGTGATAATGTATTGAGAAGTCATAATCTTTAATCAACTCCAACCATATTCTTTGGTGCATATTCATATAATTTTGTGTAAAAATATACTTTATACATTTATGATTGGTAAAAATATCATACCTTTTAAAATATATATAATGCCTATATATTTTTAATGCAAAGATTACCACAACTAACTCCAAATCATGAGTTGAGTAATTTTGCTTCAAGATTTTCAACTAATGTGAGGCATAATCTATCACCATATCATTTTTTATGAGAACACACCCCATACCTTTTTTGAATTCATCATCTTAGATCACAATACATTGTCTACTATAATGTAGTGTGAGCACATGTGCACTATATAACCATATTTTTAGATGATTTAAATTCTACTCACATTCCTCCATCCAACATTATTTATTATTTTGTGAGTCAACTAGTTGAGTGTATTATATTACTGTGAAATTTTTTTCACAAAACATCAATAATATCCATACAAAACAAGAAAACATTGGATATCAGTTAATGTTGTTGGTCTTGAAAAACATTAAATAACCTCCGTTTTGCAGGATTAATAAATATCCCTTCTGTTGAGATTAGGTGACCCAAAAATAAATCTTTTTGAATCCAAAATTACCACTTGGTAAATTGGGCATAAATCATAACCTTTATCATGGTCTTCAGTATAATTCTCAAGTGATATTAATGTTATTTTTTTATCTTTGAATAGAAAAGAATATCATTTATAATGACTACCAAATACTGTTCTATGTTTCTCTATAGACTCTATACATTAGATCCATGATGATAAAAAGAGAATTTGTAAGACCAAAAGGAATGACTATAAATTCATAGTGTCCATACCTAGTACGGAATATTTTATTTTGTATATCATCCTTTTTAACCCTTAATTGATGATATCCTAAATGATGATCTATCATAGAAAATTATTGAGCTCTTCATAGTTGGTCAAATAAGTCATCAATGCACGGGATAAGATATTTTTTCTTTATAGTGATCTTGTTTTGTTCTAGATAATCAATGCAGAGTCTCATTGAATCATATTTCATCATAATAAACATCATAGATACCCCCTAAGGTGACACACTATGGAATATGATTCCATTATCAAGATTATCTTGAAGTTGGTTCTTCAATTCCTGCAACTCAATTGGGGATATTAAATAAAATGTATTTGAAATAGGAATAACACCCAGAATGCGTTCTATTGAAAACTAAACTTCAAAATTTGTTAGAGGACCTAGAAATTACACTATAAAGACATATTCAAACTCTAGTACATTGGGATAATTCTTAATCATTAGTTTCTCCCAAAATATTTGAGATAAATAACCTGCATTTATTGGAATTGAGACCCAAAAGATGGAATAAATATCTACTGGAAGGTTATATTCATCATTGTATCGATAGATGATCATAGATTTATCCATAATACGAAATGTGACTTCCCCATGTTGTCTATTGATATGAAATCCATATAAAAAAGTTAAATTCATGCCAATAATCATATTAAATTCCACTGTATGAAGGATAACAAGAATTGTTGGATGCAATTTCCCACGAACATTCATTTGAGAAGAATTGTAAACTTTTGATGCAACCTTTGTGCCATTAGAAGTTGTCACAACTAACTCAACATCTAATTATTGGGGTAATATGATGATACCCTTAAAAAATTCCTTATAAATAAAAGAGGTTATGGATCCGAAATCAAATAAGACAATTTATACTTTAGATAGGATGGTAAGTGTACCTTTCACCACTTCATTATCGTACTCCAAATCACCAGTAGTAATTGCATGTGCCATTCCATTTTTGTGGGCCTTATGAGTTTGTTGATGTTTATCATAATCAATAACCCTTGGATTAGGGAACTAATTTGCATAATAACCCTTTTACTTTCACTTTTAACATTGATGTGTAGGAGGTTCATTTTGTGTATCCTTTTCTTTTTTCACATCATCAAACATATTTTTACCATCACTTCGGCATTCAATTTCCCAATGAAATTGTTTTCCACAGTTAATAAAATTTACTATAATTCCCCATCCCCGGTTACCTCGATTTGGGGTTTTATTAAATAAAATTGGAATGATTATAAGGAATTAAGTCCTAAAGGATTTATTGGTTTAGCAGCCTTAGAAAATAGATTACATACATGAAATTTACATTACAATTTCTAAAATAAACAACATCAAAAATAATCTTTTGAGAATGCCATTATTCCAATAACATAAAACTGAATATAGATCATAATATATTTCTTAGAATCCTTAGTAAATATATTATAAAAAAGCGGCGAGATCAGATGCTCTGTAAGGATAAACAATATAGCAGAAGCTATCATAAATAATCATAAACATTTATTATAATGTATAAAATTGAAACACAATTACTTTAAACATTAAATTCACCATAATATAGAAAAGATAAATAAAATAATGTAATTTAATTATTCACATGTATATTCTACTAGAAAAATAATAACATGTAACATTAATAACTAATCTCATAATGATGTAATGCAGAACGTCAGACATCTTAACCACAATTTCAAGGCCTCATTCCAAGACCCTAAATATAAGTTTTGTCAATACCTTCTTCCAAAACAGTAGTTTACCTCATGAGTCCTACCTTTTCATCGAGAAGCTATAGCGGGATCCACCCATCACATACTAATTATAATGCATTACTCATATGAAATTGTTGAAACATAACATAAACATTAGGATAAAAACTAGAATGCGAAATGAAAATACTTTAACCATAAACCATAAATAGTATAAAAATATAACATCAATATTCAAACATATCTTAACTCATTCTATATAATATAGAAGACAATATTATAAAAAATTATCCTCAATATATAATAATATCTTGTAAGTATGTTGACGTAGGTGAAAATGATCAGTAAAACTCTTTGACAAAAATAATCATTTTTCCTGGAATCATTTAAAAATTACACAATTTATAAATGAAGATAATTCAAAGATATTTTTGAATCAAAGTTTCCTATACCAGTTTGAATCTTTTGAATTGAATTAACATTTTAAAACATTCATGTCCATATAAATAAATCCTAAACAAATTTTGAAAACATGGAAATTAATGAGAAAGGTATAAAAGAATAAATATTTACAACATTTGAAATGATGTTTTAGATAAAGTGTCCCTTATAAAGAATCCTTTTGAAAACTCATTTTTGAAATATGGACAAGGATTTTAATAGAATTTTATATTTTGTTTTTGTAAAAGTCATATCAACATCATTAAATTGAATAAAATACATTTAATCAACCCTAACAGGTCATATTAACCTATAATATTCGTTTATGGAATCAAATGTTTAAATTAAAATTTACTTTAATATGTATAACATCATTTAATTTGATCATTCATTAATAATGTAATTGATGCATCATCATTGTGTTATAAATTATTTTTTTTATTTAAAGAATAAAAATTATAAATAAAATACTATGATATATGAAAGCTTATTTTCTTTCTAATGAATATTTATAGTTGAATTTATCGTATGTGTAACCCTATATTAATAATGGTTTAGTTATTAAACTTCTAAATTAATACTTTTAACTCTATAATAAATAAAATATATTAAAATGTCCTAATCTATCCCAAATGGATAAAAATGATCTTATATTTTCTCTATGGATTCTTTTGGTCGAAATATACTTTTCTAATAGAATTAGGACATGTGTTTGGGTAATTTAAATATTATTTTTACCATTAATACCTTATTTACTTTTAACCATTGTAAATAAAAATCAAAAGTTACTATTCACCCAAAAAACATTCCCTCACATTGAATCAAATTTTAAATATTCATTAGAACCATTTCTGTCATATTTTTGAAATTTAATTCCTATAAGCGGTAAAATTAACTTTTATTCAAATTTAAAAATTTTCATAAAATGTTGGTAAAAGACGTTAAAAAAGATCAATAAAATTTTGTATGTATAATCTTATTATAAAATGACACCAATGAGTTAAATTGGAATAATATATGTATTATGTATCTATTTTTACATTTAGATAAAATTTTATGTGGAAATAATTATTTAAATGAAAACGACGGTTTTTTTCTACAACACAGTGTTTTTTAAAATTCATCAAAATTTTACGGTTTTCAGAAAAAAACAAAAAATTCACCAAATGATAATTATGATATTCCAAATTCCAAAATGATGTAAATTTTTCCAAATTCAAAACATAGAAGTATAATTAATTATATTAAAATTTATTTCCACTTTCAAAACCTGAAATCCTGTTTTTAGAATTAAAAAACTATCAAAAGTTTGACATGTGTTTACATATAATTTAAATGTGAAATCACATCCAATGACCTAAATTATAATAAATGAATAAAATATAATCTCATTATAATTTATAACCGCACAAATCTATAATTTAACACTATAAATTATTTCAATAAAAAGGTTGTTTTAATTAAAATTTAATATTTTCACTATTCATCTAAATATGAAATTTTTTAAAATAACACAATAAATTTATCCAAAATAAATATTTATGACCTTCATCTATAGTATAATTTAATTTAATTATATTGAATATAAAAAAGTGTAAAATATTGGATTTTAAAGGTGTTTTTCATTTAAAAGCTGAAAAATGATTTTTTTTAAAATACTTCATTTATCTGAAAAATTTAATTTTTCTTTAAATTATGTATATGAAACACAAAATAAGAATTTTAAAATTATATAGGATATATATATATATATATATATATATATATATATAATTCTAAATGTTGTTAACACAATTCCGAATATCTTTTAAATCAAATACTTTGATAGGTCGTGATGCGCTTGAACTCGGTGTTGTGTGGAGGGAAAGCTATTGAATTACTTTAATGAGATAATGTATTATGATATCTTATGGTGTTACATTCTCCCTCATTTAATAAATTTAATCATCACAATATGGAATTTTTCATTAAAAATAGAATTCTGAAAATAGAAAATACCTTTGTAAAAAGCCGACATCAGAAATAGGTTTAACAAAATCAAGTCTTAATAATGGGGAAAGGGAAATGAAAAAGTAACCAAAAAATAAAGGTTTTTGAATAGAAGAAAATTTTGGTAATTATAGACAAATAATTAGAGGAAAAATTTAAATATTTATATGGATTGGGTGAGGTTATCAATCACTAATAAGTGAACAATAAATAGAAAATTGGGTGCCTGAAAGCAATAAATCTATAAAGATTTAAAATGTTATCGGTTCAACAGAATATAAGTTATTAGGATAACACATATTTGGTTTTGAGATACTTTTCCTAATGTTTAAAAATTAATTTCTTCATAGAATAATAATGAAATGAATGCATCACAAGTATTTTTCCATCCATTAACTAATATTTACTAGAAACTTGTCTTTCACTCCAAAAGATAATAATACTCATAAATATTCTATTAAAACTATTTGTAAAGGGGTTCAAAAATATGATTTTATTATTAATAATTAATAAAATTTTTAGAAAAATAAATTATATATACCAGGACATCATCTGTGAAATTTTGAATTTTCAATGAAATTAATTAATCAATTAATTTTCAAAAACCATATCACACAATGTGTATGTTAGAGTAATTTGGTGTTGTTTGGATTACAGTAAAAATTAATTTTTACTGTACATTATAAATTTTAGAAGATTAGTTATTTGTTTGAACTGTACTATGCATGAATGGGTATAGGTTACTTGACATGTACGACTTTCTAGATATCGTGTAATCCATTTCATTTTCCATATACAACACATTATTAGGGTGTGTCCATGTTTACGTATAATAAAAATTACTTGTTAAGTGATGATTACTCCGACTATAAATCATGTAATATCTATGTTTCATGGAATCCAATACTCTTTAATCATTAAATAAATACATGATACTTATTTGACCATGCATTTTTCTAAAATTTTTATGCAAAATTGGATAAACTTTGCTATGTGTTTTTCAGACACAAACTATCTAATGTTTTAATTCTTTTACAAATATCGAAAGGCCAACACATGATGTTAATTATGAAATCAAATTATATTCTTCCACAAAAATCTTGGGTCATTGTACATAAAGACATACCATATACTTATTAGTTTGATATCATGTAATACATATTCTTTATCTAAAATCATTATCAGCTATAGTGATGGAATCCTTGAATGTTCTTCATTATTTCCATACTTTTTATTGATCATATGAGGTTATTGAATATATTACAGTAACTATTGGATTAGAATGAATAAAAGTGAAATAAAAAAACATATTAAAAATGTGTAATTTGAAAAATGATTAAAAAATTTAGAAATTAATATGTGGAAACATGGAATCCATTTATAGGATCTAATAATAGTGGAATCTAGTGAAACCCATACACAAAATTGTATATTCGATTGATTTTATTTATAATAAAATATAAATTAATGAATAATATCCAAATCTTGTGAATTTTCATAATGATTTCTGCTAATGTAATTCCATGACTAAAATAGGTGACCATTTATATATATTTTATAATTAACTTTTATAAAATGAAATACATTTTTGTACAATTTTTTACTTGGAGTTGATTCCATCTAATTTTCAGATTAATGTGTCATTGTTTTGGAGGATGAAAAGACGTGTCCATCTTATAGTTACCAATGCATTCATAAAATACATAAGACATCACCATTGAAATCTCTAGGTACTAGAGTGGATAATTCAATTCCATCCATAATTTCTATATATAAAAATATGAATTCCTAAAGGGATTGAATTATATATAGTGTTGTAGAGAAGTTCCTTTCTATCTTTAGTATGTTCACAGGGTTATCAGTTGTGAACAGTGGAAGGTAAAATCTAGAATAAGATATTTCCATGTACATATAAAACATAGTTATGTATTAGAAATTACACATATGCCCTTATCCAATCAATTAATTATTAGGGAACCCCATGTCTAATAATAATATATAATATTATTATATTATTGACATGTACAACATGATAAGATAAATATATATAATTTATTAAACAAATAAATTGATATTTAACCAAATTATAATTGGTATATAATATATTCATGTACCCTTAATTAATTATATATTTATTCCTTATTATTTTCATGTCTTTTGTAATGAATAATTATTTAATAAATATATATCACTCTATAAGTGATCAACAAATGAAAATTCTTATAAACATAACCCAAATAATAATTTTATAGGGAAAGAGAATTATATATATTCTAATATTAAATTCTTATATCACTTAACTAAAGTTCTAGATACAGAATGTGTTTGGACCTTAAGGTTTCTTTCTTAATGACATTATGTCAAACTTCCCTAATGTCCTAGATCAAAATTTTGATAACGTTATAGGATTTCATATATATAGGAGTTATTTTCATAAAAATTAAAAATCATACTTTGGTTACTATCTAATATAATGTTTTTCAAATAATATCTCTAATAAAGAAGGTCAGATATTCATATCATCATCATCATATATTTATGATATATATTTCTATAACCATCTAGAATTAATGTAGTCAATATACCACTATATACATGGACATAATGCAAAAGTTTAAATTATATCAATGTTATATGTATATAAACATAAATTAAATATGGAAGTTAAAAATCCATTATTAACGTATCCATCAATTCTATATTTATCACGACAAACATAATGTGTACTGCTTCCAAATTAATATATGGAAGAATGGTTTTCTTCTATAAATAAATGTGTAATACTTATGATATCAATGCATAATAATTAAAATTATACGGGTTATTAAATGAACACATATATATGAATATCTAATTATGAATAAAACTTTTCTAATCTATAAGGGTGGGTCTGTTATCATACCCTCCTCTCTTTTTTATTTCCAAAAGAGAACTTCTCAATATGAAGTCCCAATGTTTAAATGACATCTTACCCTAGATATCATATATCATTATTTCCTATCAAATAAAACCATCAATATATATATATTATTTATTAATGAATACTTCCATTTCACTCTATGGATCTCATCATTATAGGGAACATCTATGTACTTTTATTGTGACAAGTAATCATAGAATGTTATAACAATACACATCATGTATAAGAAAAATAATTATCTATATGATATAATTATTAATATTAAAAAACTATGATTATATATGTAATTTAATTTCAAATTATATAAATTTTGTGAAAAAATATCTTATAATATATATTAAATATCATATTATAATAGGCGCATGATAATAAAAAATTCCTCAATGAAGGGAAATTGAGACAACAAATGGTTAACTTGGTTACTGTTTTCCTTGAAATAATCCAACATCCCTTATAATAAGATAATACTCACTAATAAACTATTTATGAATCATATTCATGTATATTTCCTCTTATATTAAAATGTTATAGTCATTTATTTCATATTTATAACTTATTTTTTGTCATTAATAGTCATCAATTCGTAATAGTTTCAATATTTATTTCACAATTTCGGTTTAATGATTTTAGACATAATTTTATGATAATGATTTAATAATTTCATATATATTCCATGCAGCATAATAAAATTTCATTAATATTTATAAAAATATTGTTTAATTCCACTAGAGTTTCAGGAATGGTGATAACAGATTAAATCGATAACGTGCATGTTTCTCTAGTTCTTAACGAAAAAAATGAGTTTTATTTAAAATTATTTAATTAGTTATATTAAAATTTCTGATAAAAAATTAGAACATTATTATCGTAATAATATCGTATCTTACCCATAATAATTTTTTCATTACCATCCATGAAAAAAAAATTATCATTATCCATTTATATTTTTGAATCAACCCTAAAAAGAACATGTTATGATTAATTGGTGAGTATGATAATGAAGTGATTTTTTATTATATAATCATAATATAATTACAATGATATAATATATATATTATAATAGATATTAAAAACATTGAAAATCATTTGAAGAAGGAATATGAAGAAAAATGATAAAAATTCATTACTTTTAATGAAAAAATAACATCTTCTATAAGAAGACATCTACATTTATAAGGATTTGTAATATACTAATGAAAATAGTTTCTTAATAATGTCTTATAAGCTTTTTAGGTATGTAAATTTATTATATTATATTGAGGAATTAAAATGTTTAGTGAGTCTTGGTAAGAAAGGTGGTGATTTACTTTTATAAGTGAAAATGAAGGATATTTCAATAGAAGCTCATGTTAGAAGAAGTATAATAGGGGAATCAATTGTGAGTTTTCTGAAATGGGTATGAATATATTTTTGGGAACACTATTATTTACTTCAAAATCTAAAAAATTTCTTCCATAAATTTTTAATAACATTTTATTTATAAAAAACACAATCCAAGATAATTTACCTCTCATACCTTGTTCCGTTTTTTATCATTTTAATATATTTTTAATTAAAATATAATATAACAACATGTCCATATGTTTAGTTTTAATGTTAATCATTTATATTCTATTTCAACTAATTTAATTTCAAATTTGGAGGATTTGTAATTTCAACTATTTTATTCCCAAGGTTTTCATCTATTGTCAATGTGTTATTCAATATGTGATGGTGGAATTTTGAGGCTTAAAGAAGTGGTACATAATCAATTCATAGAATGTTATTTCATTATTGAGTATCAATTAATATCATTTATGATAATTTTTTTACTATAATTTAATTTTCATATACATGTGCTTAATAGAGAACATTGGCTACAATAATTAGAATTCCAAGAAAAATACTTATTATCATCAAGTGAATATGATTATTTAATTGAGGGGAATGTAAAAAAAATAAATTCTCATATATTAGACATGAATAATTTGTGAATAAGAGATATTTATTTGAATTTTATATTTTGATAATGTATTTTTCATTTTATTCTATACACATAATATATTCATTGTTATATATTCATGGTCAATATATAAAAAATAGATCCTACCATTTAAGAAGGGATATACATCAACCACTAATGGGGGACCCAAGGGTAAACCTTGTGGGATAAACTTCTCATGAATTCCCTATTGTGGTAGGTTAGTGGGTCTTTTTAAAAGACCCATTGGAGCGCACTCGTGTATATGGTGACTGAATTTGGGTTTGTGTCTCTTGACAAGGGGGTGTCGGCCTAATCCGTGTGGCGTGAGGGGAAATGTGTGATAGGTACTGATATGTGGTCACAAGCTCAAATGGATAAGGGACATGAGATTTTTTGTTAAACCATGTACCAAGCCACCTAAATAATTGATATGGGAAAATCACATGGAAACTTACTGATCCTTCATCATTAAAATGACTGACGTAAAGTGGGCCGATTTATTCAGATGAATTAATATGTTGAATCGATGCGTTGTTGTCATCTACTTCATGTGAATCATGAGTGTTTCTATTTTTCTTTGTTAATTATTTTCATCCATATATTAATATTGAGGATTCTAAGTTCATTATATGATTTAGATAGATGGAATATGAGACTTCAACTCTCCGTGTATGAAATCTATATCTTTCATACGTGAGAAAAAAAATTTAATAGAGTTTGGGCCAAATGAAAATGTAGATATAAATGTACATTTGGATGACATGGAATATTTTATGTTTATAAAATTGAATCTTGTTATAATCAATCTAAGAAAATGAGGTGTAATTCGAGAATTTATAGGTGGCATATTTTTTGGTGTAAGAATTTTTTTAAATGCATATGTTTAAGGGTGCTTATAAAAGCAGTGATACAATATTTATCTGAGGATCTCAAGGTGACATAAAATATGTAGTTTATGCAATGTGAGGCATGATGATTCATTAATATAAAAGGATATGACCACATGTTCAGAATTCTACAATTCAACACTGAATATTATCTAAAAAATAGATCTTTCACACACGTATGTTCTCTGAAGAGATAATCCATCAATTAAATATATTTCTTTTACAAAAGGATATAGATACCGCAAAGAATTTTACATGTCGATAACACATTCCTTTTCATTCATAAAGAAGTATTTCTGATAATAATTAGGGACTATGATATATCCTTACACATTAGTCTTACTGATATTCATAAATCACTTGAAACATGAGATAGTGTACACATACATTGAATTTGCTAAATGATTTTATGAACCTATTTTGTTGAAACCATAATTCATAGGGATTGAGGAGATAAACATCTACAAATCCATCTTGGTTTTTGTTATGGAAAATTTATGTTTCATCTGGCTTGAAAAAACCCATTATTTTTATGGTTTTTAGGATACGTACACCACTTTCATGTGATGCATATATAAATGTCTTGGGATCATTAGAGATACCCATAATAGTTGTAGATAACACCTAATATTAATAAATAATATAATAAATGTTCTAGGTTGTGATTTATGTGATGTTAAGAATAAGTGAGCATATGATATTCCAATTATCATAAAGTCCCAAATTTAATATCTCCATCAATTATTGTAGGGCATCGAATCATTCAATGGGATATTTCTTATGTTATTGGTGTTATTGTTTATTTCATGAATTGTGAAACTGTTATTCCTATTGGAATATAGAAGGTATATTATCATTCATTGTTATTGAATAATTTTTTTGTGTAAACTTGTGTGATTATAATGGATAATATTTGATTGGGGTTTTTAACCATTCTATCAAGGACTACACTCACTCGGATGTCGAAGCATGTAAATATATTTTATTCATATTCAATTTATTTTCACTACATTTGGGATAGGATTATAAATCATAAGAATTGTTCATATTCAAATTTTACAACTATGTATAAATTTAATAGAATGAAATAATTTAACAACCACCATTTATTCAACCCCCTAATGGTGAATTGTCTACTTCGTTAATTAAATGTTTATTAGAGTGGTGGGTCACCTCTTTCAACATCCACAATGAATTGAGGATGAATAATATGATTTTTACCCATAGATGGGGTGTCGATACATTACATGGAAATAAATATCACAGTTGGAAGAATATGATGTTTTCCTATCCTCTATCCCTTAGTTAATGATTTAAATATACCATAACATTAAGGTTCCCCCTGAATTCATAATATGATCTTATGACTATTAGTGATAAGAGATACATTTAAGTTGATGGAAAATATAAAAATGAAATTTTGATATATCTTTCCTAAAATTTTTAGACAATAGCTTTAGTAATCAATATTTATAAACACATTTTGGATAAATTGGAAAAAAGATATAAATGAATCATGAAAGTCACTGAGGCCAAATTGAAAATTTAGGGAAGAATAAATATATATATAAAAAAGTGTGTAGAAGAAAACATTAATTAATACTTAAAAATATTAATAGAAAATTTAAGTAACACTCAAGGTTTTGGATAATGGTTTTATGATTCATCTATTTGAAACAACCGATGACAAATTTTATAGATAGTTTCTATCCTAATGTATCAGCTTTAGAAGATAGAGATGATCATACTCTTAAAGAATTACACATTGTTATTATTATATATGAAATGAGAATGATTACATCCTTCATGTAGAAGATCAAATATGAGTTGGTTTTGTAGTCCATTATAAATCTCAAAATTTGGGATGATAAACTATTATAGTTAAGTGAATATGAGGATGAAAATAAAGATGATGAATTTAACAGAACAATTTCAATTATATAAAAAAGATTCAAGAAGGTATTAATTATGTGTAATTGTAAATTACCAAATAAGAGTTACAAACGCAATGACATTGACAATTTTCTATAAATTTTATTAAATATTTTTCTATGGAATCAAAGACACATGATGAGAAACGATAGGAAAATTAATAGATAAAACCGAAAACACAACAACCAAATCTAATGAAAGTAATAATAAATTCATTAAATGTAAGAGAAAACGATTAGTGATAAATGAATATGAGGATATATCTAACTCATCAATTTAATCATAAGATGAAACAATTACCGTTTTTCATGTGGAAAACATGATAGATACATCATGTATTGAAGAGGATCTGATTTAATGAATGATCAAGATAACATGTTGAAGAATAATTTATAATCATATATTATGAAAATACAATCATCAAGCTAAAAAAAATATATTTGTTGAATGAGAAAGAAAATATAATTTGGGAAAAGGAATAATGTGAAAATAAATTAATTCTTTTTATAGAGGATATACAAAGGCATAAAATGAAAGTGTATGAAATGGAAAAATGGAAAAAGTTTATGAAAAAAACATGACCTTAATGAAGAATAATTTTCCAAGACTAATTTATAATGTCTTGAAGAACAATATATCATTAAAATGATCAAAGATGAATTGAAAAGTATTTTTGAGTTCAAGGAATAATAATCATAAATAGGAGAAAATATGTGTTCGATGAAGTTGGTTAATTCATCACCCTATGAGTTTCAAAATAAATATGTTAACTCTAATAATTAATTTCAAAAAATAAATTACAAATAATTATAGAGAATGAAAACTTCGGATAAATCTTATTCAAATTCAATGGAATGATTTTATTCTCTAAGAAAATTCCCTCCCCTATAACAAATAATAACTAAGTATATATAAATAAAACCCAAAAAATGTTCAATAAAGTGGTATTATTAGTTGTAAATATGACATTTAGTGGAAAGTACTGATGTTTTAGAGTTTTGGGGCCCAAATAAGTCTCATTCTATTATAACATTACCCTCTAAGATATGATACATAATGCATGGGATATATATTAGTGTAAATGGATTAAAAATCATCAATGTAAAGATGTGGTTACTAGGAATTAATCATGTCTACCAAAACAAAAAAAAATTACTACTTTAAAACAATATATATAAAATGTTAACAAAATGTCCTTATTGATATAACATATATGAGTAGTCTTCCTGAAAAAACATCTAATGTTGATAAATGAAGTTTATTTCAAAAAATGATTTAGTAAAAATCATGTTTTACTAACATTGATTTAAATGATAATATAAGAACACTGTCATGGATTCTTAAAAGTTAATGTTCATCAAAAATGATTAGTGACGTAAAAATTCTGAGCAACATTGGGAATTATATAGGAGGAGATGTATCCTTTGTAAGTTATTTGACCTTGAGAATTAAGGGAGTTGTATGAGATGAAATTGAATCTCAAAATCTAGAGTCTCATAATGTGTTATTTCTTGAGGGGATACAATTTTTTTTTCATATTGTCAATAGGATTTATGATAATGGGAATCAGGTGTGGTTAAAAAAGGATTCATGTATCATAAATAGAAAAAAGAGATGGAATATTATCACCCATGAAAAAAATAGTGTTAATCTATTTGAAAATGGTGATTCTTCAAATTCATGTTACCTAAGAGCCCGTGATTAAAATAAAATATAGCATAGAAGGCTTTTCCATATTTTTTAAAGGATTATAAATATAATTTGGAAGCCTGATATATTGAGAGATCTGCTTAAGAAAAAGTGAGACTGAAATGAAATCATCGAAACCATTCAAAAAAGTAAAATTGCCTAATGGTTCACATAAAGGATTATATTTTATTACTTATAATCCATTTGATCTTATTCATAATGACTTATGGGGACCAAAAATTAAAAATATCTACATGAGGTGATATCTATTTCACTAAATTTATTGATAATTTTACTTGATTGACTAATTACTTGTTTATCATACACAAGTCATAGGAAATTAAAATGTTTATAATTTTCAGAAGATATGATGTGATGGTTATATTCCTCTAAATTAAAAAACTATGATCAGATATAAGTAAGGAGTTTAAAAGTGATTCATGTGGAAGTTATCTTTCAAGACAAGGAATCAAGAATTTGGATAGCACAATGTATAAACCATATGAAAAAGGGGAGAATCAAATAAATAATATAAGCATAGTAGAGATTTGATGGACTAAGTCAAATGAACACATCATATCTAAGTACTTGTGGATAGAAGATGTATGTAATACAATACATATATATATGGTGTCTTATGAAACTAGAAATAGTGGTGAACATGTATGGAATTTTGTACATGAAAAATCGAACTATTAAATACTTCGGATTTATTTTATGTAAATATATTATAAAAATCAATAAGATCAATCTAGAAATATATGTAGAAAAATTTGAGTGATGAATTTTTATGGGTTATCTCTCTAATGAAAGTGGCTAAAAATGATGCAATAAATAGATTCACATGGTAATTGACTATAGGGATGCTGAATTTTTTGTAATCAAGAACAAATAAGAAATATTAGTATATACCTATTTAGAATGTATGGTAGAAACTTTTGTGGAAATTGAACAAAATAATGATAATTATTACTTAAAAAGAGTCAACATATGTTGATATTAACTCTAAAAAAAATATTGATGAAGATGAAGATGATGGAAATACAAGAAAATGGAAAAAAATGAAGAAATAGGTTAAATATAAAAATACAGTTTCCATTAAATACAAAATAGTTCTTAGTAGAAGAAGAATAATAATTGAATATCAACCTGTAATTATTTTTCAAACTAAACCTCATACATTGGTAGAAGCTTTTTTTCATGGTTAGTGGATACAATATATGAACAAGGAAGTTGATATAATTGATAATAACTCCACATGAAAATTTTTACCATGACCAAAAACTAAAAATTATATTGGCACCATCATTGCTTTCATAGATAAGATTAATGAAAAGGCTGAGGTGTTGGGGAAAAATGTTGGGATAGTGTGAAAAGTGTATTGTAATATAAATTGAATTGAATTTGATAAAGTGTTTTCACTAGTGTATATAATCGAAATAATTATAATGTAATTTGATGTAGAAGGACACAATAATTATAATGTCATTCAAATAGATGTGATATCTTGATTTTTCTCGACCCCCTCCCACCAAAGATACCCCTCCTGAGCTGAAAATGGTGAAAGGGAGATAATGACCCCCGAGTCCCGCCTCCAGTAGGCCCCGGGGTGGCGACTAGCACCAAGGGTATGAGTTTTCACAAATATAAGAGGCATTACCCTTTTTATTATTTAAGATCGGGAAATAGGAAAAGTCAACCACCAAAAAGAAAAAGAACAAGTTTATAGAAATAAACCCAAACCAATCCCATATGCATGTTTAAATAGTTCTGAAACAAGGTACAAGTACAAGAAAACTCAAAAGGAACAATACCAAAAGAAACAAGAGTACAACAACTGCAACAACTCCAACTGTCCCAACTAGTAGGGTCCCACACGGCCCTAGTAGTCCTCCTGGAAACCTGAAAGTAAACGTAGGGTGAGCATACAAGTATACACAGTAGGGAAACCTACAACTCTCGTGCACAAGTGGGGGAGACATCCTAATATCCCGTGAGAACAACATAAGAAAACAAAACCTAAAAAGGAATTCTATCCACCCAACCTCACCAGCCACGCTCACCAACAACACAAACAATGGGTAGTAGTAGTATATAAGATCAAGAGTATTGGGTACCCCACACCATTTCCCACTAGTTAGCTGCTCTTCCTAACGACGAATGTCTTGACGCTCCCACACTCTTCCCGCCCGCACACACCCGGGCCTCAAGAACCACACATCCCTCCCGCACACACCTGGGCCTCACAACCACGTATCCCGCCCACACACACCTGGGTCTCACAACCACGTATCCCGCCCACACACACCTGGGTCTCACAACCATGTATCCCACCCGAACACACCTGGGCCTCATCTCGAAGGTTCTTGGGAAATAGTAAAACCTACCCAAAGAGTCTTGGGCTAAACCACCCCAATCGAAACATACCTGAAGAATCTTGGGTGTAAGGTCACCTCAAGCCATCACAACCTAGGGAAGAAGGAGTAGGAAAGAGCTCGTAACTAAGGGGAAAACACCCTCTCCCATGAAATAGGAGTGTTCGACACTAAGTTCTCAACATGGGTGGGGTGAGATAAAACCCAAAGATACATATATATATATATATATATATATATATATACCAAACACTCAGCCCTACCAATGGCTTCTAATCAGAGAACTGAGCACGTGCCTTGGCACTGATACCACGAAACATGCATACAAAAAAGAATACCGAAACCCCATTTATGTTTTCATGTTTCAACAGAATCAGTTTATTAATTATTTAACTACTAGGAAACTATCCACAACTAACCACATCAATCATTCGTAAATCATATCCTTACCATCCACAAATCAAGTTAGGAAAACACCAGCAGCACAACATGTCCCTTCTTAATAACCAACCAACCCATTGATTATTATTCCGTTTCATTAACAAGCCCCATCATTCATTAACTATTACACTTTTATTTATTATTCACAACCCATAGTTCGTTCACATTAAAACCCAACCCTACAACCCTGCTGCCAACCACCAAAACCATAACCACACCGTACATCATCACCCCTTTAATACCATTTATTGTAGCCCCGCTGCCCATCACCAACACAACATTCACACAAACCCACAACTAATCCAACCGCAGCCCCACTGCTCACCCCGATCCACAAAAATCAACAAAACACCCCCTTCACATAAATTAACCCCAAAAAGCACCCACATGTTTATTCTTTCAGTTTTGTTTAACCGGGGTGATCACACAAGGGTTCCAGATTTTCATTTAATCAGCCAACTTTACGTGATTAACCAATTCCCACATTCAACAAAGTTCCATTCAATAAAAATGGTCTAGAACGATAGGGAAACATTTAATTGCGCAAGAAAAGGCCCCCAACGACCGTGATTTTTAGTAGGCATAAGCCTATTCAATTCACAACATAATATCACAGGATATAAAAATAATGTAACTGCATTCACAACTTCCCATCCCCATTATATAAACCAGTTATTATCTTCATTAAACCGGTTCAAATGTGTTTCACGTAAACAAGAGGAAATCCACCCCGCATGTTGCACAATTTAGAGAGACGAAGGTAAGATCCCTACCTTAATAGGTTCTGATCATAACGCTCCCCCAGATCAACTTTAGAAGACGTTCGTCAGCGTCCGTCACTTCTGTCAAATCCCAGCAAAACCTCCTCAGGTGGAAGCTGGGAAGAAAAGGATGATTTAAAGACAACAGATCTAAGCTCAGAAGTTCTGCCTCGTCGTTACGATCCCATGGCCATTGATGGATCGTAAATCGGAGCTCAGAAGAAGAAGTTATGGAAGAAAAAGCGCCTTCGAGTCTCTTGGGAGAGCTCTGCTCATAGGAATTGGGAGAAGAGGGGTGAGTTGAAAAGGAGGAGGGGACCTATCCTTTTATAGGTATGAAAAACAAAAGTACACGGCGTTTACTTTATGGTACATGGCGTGTACTTAGCCATTTAACACGGTCACCACACGGCTTCCAACACGGCCTTCAACGCGACACGTGGCCATTGACTGGTCAACACACAGTTTCAAGGTAACGCGTCTACGGGGTGGGACTAAACGACATGTAGTATTGGTTACATGACGTGTACTCATTTATTTCACACGGTAATGACACGGCTCCAACACGGCACACGGCTGTTGACTGGTCAACACACGGTTTGAGGGTAATGCGTCCGTAGGGAGGGACTACACGACGTGTATTATTGGCTACGCGGCATGTACTCATTTTTTTTCACACGTTATGGACACAGCTCCAACACGGCACATGGCCATTGACTGGTCAACACATGGTTTGAAGGTAACCCATATGTGGGGAAGGACTACACGGCATGTAGTATTGGGGTACACAATGTGTACCCATTTATTTCACATGACAAGGAAACGACCTTCAAAACGGGGTATACCCGGCGAGGGGGTACACGACGTGTACTCACACTACATGGCGTGTAGTTTCAAAATTCTGAAAAGTGTGGGAAAAGTCCATTTTACCCTCCAGAACACTTCATGACCTTATTTTTGACAAAGGAATGGGCCGGAGAGGTCCGGGACATTACATCAGATACCTCTTAAAACATTCTCGTCCCCGATAATTCAAAACCAACCCAGAGGAACCCAAAAAGATACCTCTTAGGGCTCTCGTTATAATAGGAACCCAACAATCAACCCTAATTATAGGTGTTAGGAATTCCTTCTCCTATGTCGAGATATTATACGCTTTAGGTGGCACTGACTCCCCTGCACGGGTTTAATCACATCCTCATTAATGTGTCTCAATTAAGAATCTGGTCTTCCCACTTCCATACATTAGGATTTTTTAAATCACACTGCCCCCAACACCGCACAACCCACACACTGCCCAAACACGTGGTTTAGGGAAAATTCCTTTTCCTATGCTGAGATATTATCCGCTTTAGGCGTCACTGACTCACCTGCACAGGTTCAATTGCATCCACATTAATGCGTCTCGATTAAGGATCGAGTTCTTCCCTTCCCCACACGCCCGGACATGTTACACACTTCCAGAGAACAAGGAAACAAAAAGTATTAAAACCTACAAGCCAAGCATTCCATATATCAAAGGTACAAAGCATAACATCAAAACAAATCTCAAAAGAACAAAGCAAAAAAAAGTCAAAACAACTCCGGGTACTGAGCACGCATCTGAGCCTCCCGCTCCCAAGTGCTCTCCTCGAGGCCTCCATGCCTCCACAACACACAAACCAAGGGAATGGTTTGTCCACGGAGCACCTTCTCTTTACGATACTTGATTATGACTGGTCATTCCTTGAGGGTCCCGTCGTCTCCCATATCTAACTCTCCCCAGTCGATAACGTGAGAGTCATCGTGTAAGTACTGACGAAGCTGGGAGACGTGGAAGACGTCACAAACCTTATCCAACTGAGGTGGAAGGTCTAGCTGATATGCCACCTCGCCGACTCGCCTCAGCACCTCAAAAGGTCTGATGCACCTAGGGGAGAGATTACTCCCCTTACCGAACCTCCACTGCCCCCGTCGAGGGTAAACCTTCAAGAACACATGATCTCCCACCTCGAACTCCAAGGTCCTCCTCCGAAGATTAACATAAGACTTATGTCGGTCCTGAGCCACTTTCATCCTCTCGCGTACAAGATGAACTTTCTCTGTGGTGCTCTGCACTACCTCTGGCCCAAGATCACCTGTCTCACCAACCTCTGCCCAGAAAATGGGTGAACGACATGGTCTTCCATACAAAGACTCAAACGGTGCCATGCCAATAGTATAGTGGAAGCTGTTGTTATAGGAAAACTCTACTAAAGGCAATTGTCGTACCCATGACCCTCCGAAATCCAGAACGCATGCTCGCAGCATGTCCTCCCATGTCTGGATTGTCCGCTCTGTCTTCCCGTCAGTCTAGGGGTGGAAAGCAGTGATAAGGAATAGCTGGGTGCCAAAACATGCTATAACCCCCTCCAGACTCGTGAGGTAAACCGAGTATCCCGGTATGAGACAATAGTCTTCGGAATTTCATGTAATTTCACCACCTCGTCTTCGTACCTCTGTGCTAAGGTACTTAACGGGCCCGACTCCTTAATTGCTATGAAGTGAGCTGATTTCTTCAGATGATCCACCACCACCAGATAGATTCATAACCTCCCTGAGCTATGGGTAGTCCTGTGACTAAGTCCATCGAGATGTCCTCCCACATCCACTTAGGGACATCTAATGGATGCAACAAACCACTGGGAACACAGTGTTCAGCCTTTACTTGCTGACACACTAGGCACTTATCCACAAACCCCGCCACTACCTATTTCACCCCAAGCCACCAAATCTGTTCTCTCAGGACTCGGGACATTTTTGAAACTCCCAGATGTACCGCCAAGGCTGAGCTATGGAACTCACGGAGAAATCCCTCAGGCATCTCCTCCGGAACAAACAATCTTCCATGAAAAATCATCTGATGCTGGCTATCCTCTGACCATCCTTCTGGAGCGTTTCCCTGATCGACACAATCCCGCATTACTTCCACCTTGGAGTACCCCCACTGAGACTCTTCCACCTGCTGCAACAAGGAGGACTGCACCGTCATTTGAAACAAACAGCATCTAACACCTTCTACCCTGGCATCCAAGTACAAGGCATCGAACTCTCCCATCGCTTTCCAAGCATCAGCGGATTCCCGAACCACTTCCTTATGCGACTTCCTACTCAGGGCATCATCCACAACATTGCCCTTAACTTTAGTGTAAGAGATCTCGAAGTCATAGTTTTAGAGGAAATTGACCCATCACCGCTGCCATAAGTTCAGGTCATGGTTGGAGAAGATATAACGTAGGCTCTTGTGATCTGGGAAGACCACAAAGCGCTCCCCAAATAGGTAATGTTGCCAAAACTTTAGTGCGAACACTACTGCTGCAAGTTCCAGGTCATGGGTGGCATAGTTACGCTCATGAGGGCACAACTGCCTAGACCCATAAAAGATCACACCCTTCTTCTACATCAGCACGCACCCCAGACCAAGGCCAGAAGCATCACAAAACACCTCATACAACAATCCTTCCTTTGGCAACCTGAGTACGAGAGCACTGTCCAACTTCTCCTTCAGGTAGTCGAAAGCTTTCTAGCAATGCTCGCTCCATAGGAAGACCAGGTTCTTCATAATCAAAGCTTTCAATGGAGCAGAAACTTGAGAAAATTCTGAAAAAAACCTCCAATAGTAATCTTCCAACCCCAAGAAACTACGAACTTCCGCTATGCTCTTGGGTGCCGCCCAAGAAACAACATCCTCCACCTTCGACGGGTCCACTGACACTCCATGCAGAGACACTGCGTGCCCAAGGAAGTATTCTTCTTGTGTCAATAACCTACACTTCGACAATTTCCTGTAATGCTGGTGGTATCGAAGGACTTCCAAGACTGCCCTGAGATTCTCAACGTGATCCTCCTCTGATCTTGAGTAGATCAGGATGTCATTGATAAACACAATGATGAAACGGTCCAAAAACTCTCGGAAGACAAAGTTTATAAGTCCCATGAACACAAACAGTGCATTCGTAACTCCAAACGGCATCACTACAAACTCGACGTGCCCATACCTGCATCTAAAAGCCATCTTCGAGGTGTCACTGTCCTTTACCCTCAGCTGATGATATCCAGATCGTGGATCAATCTTAGAAAACCAATCTGCTCCCCTCTTTTGGTCGAAGAGATCATCTATCCTTGGAAGGGGGTAACGGTTCTTGACTGTTACCTGATTCAACCTTTGGTAGTCTATGCATAACCAGAGAACACCATCTGCCTTCATCATGAACAAAAATGGAGCACCCCATGGCGACACGCTGGGTCGAACAAAACCCTTCTCCATCAGATCGTCAATCTGAATCTGCAACTCCCGCAACTCCAAAGGTGCCATCTGATAAGGGGCCATCGAAATCGAACGGGCACCAGGATGTAAGTCTATCCCAAACTCAATGTCACGTCGGGGGAGTAGAAACACAACCTCCTCAGGAAAAACATCAAGGAACTCCCCAACAACCTCTGGGGAATCCATCATTTCCGTATCAGCTGGAACCACTGATAACCCACCTAACAAGGAAAAGAGAGGAACCACATGCCAGCTTCCCACCTGATAGCTCCTCTCTCCAACAAAAGATACACGCTGCCCGTCCACGTCGGAGAACACAACCCTTCTTCGGAAGAAGTCGATAATGGAACTAACAGAAAACAACCAATCGATGCCTAGGATGTCATCGTATGGCTACATCTATATAAAAAGAAGGTACCCACTAGATCGATGTGGTCCTAACGTCATCCCACATCCCCGGAAAACACAAGATATGCTGGTCTAGCCTCAAACTGGTGTACTCAGCACCATTTTATGGAATGTCTCTCTACGTATATTCCCAAAGAATGGGCTGGACTAGGTGCAACAAAGGAGTGCGAAGCTTCTAAATCGAAAAAAGTAGAAACGAGAGTTCTGAACAAACAAATCGTACCTCGCACCACCTCTGGTCCCACTGGAGCTTTCAACTTTGATGTGTGCAACTGTCCATGCCTAGCTCCTCTGCCTCTCTAATGTCTTCCACCTCCCCGACCACGCCCTGGTCGAGGTCCCTGAGGAGCACCCTGAGGTAGGCCTCCTCCTGCAAAGTCTTCCCTCGAGAGAGGATGGTCCTGCTACTGTTGGAAGGGCCTCGCCGACAACTGGTGGTACTGAGGTGGGCGCTGAACCTGCCCAACTCCACCATACTGAGCTCGGGTCGGGCACTGACTCTAAACGTGCCCGAAACCTCCACAAGAAAAACACTTCGGTCTTGGGATCGTGAAAAAGTGACAAGGACCTGAAGATCTGAACTGGAACTTCTGGGGCCTACTCCCCACTGGCCTGAACCTGGAATATCCCATCACAGGAGACCTGCTGCTGACTGCCTTCCCCTTCAATGAACCTGGCTAGATCCCCTCTCATGGTGCACCTCCCAGCGAGTGCATCCTCTCTACAACCTCTACCTTCTTCTGTACCGTCAGGTACGTCGGAAGGGTGAAGGGGGTGACAACATACTGGAGCGAAGGACGAAGTGCCTCCTCCAATCGTATTGCCCGAGACTCCTCATCCGAAAAGAGATCCAAAGAAAAGCGTAGGAGATCCTTGAACTTGATCCCCAACTCTCGTACAGACATACTCCCCTGCTAAATGGAGAGTAACTCCTGACGCTTCTCCACCTTGATAAAGGAAGAAAGGAATTCCTCTTGGAATTCCTTCTCAAAGTTAGCCCATGGAACCTCTGCCTCTATCCTATCTCCGAGGTAGAGCATCCACCACTGTCATGCCACACCTCTTAGCTAACTGACTGCTAGGGGAACCCAGTCCTCCCTCGGAGCACGGATCAAGGTAAAAGCGATCCCTAGCTCCTCAAGCCACCCCTCCGTCTCTGTATCCGATGTACTACCCTCGTACTTCTTGAGGGGTTTCCACTGGAAAGAACGGAGTGTCCTCTTCCACTGGTTATCTTCCTCCTCTCGGTCAATACTCATCTGATCGACCGCCTGAATCTGCTGGGCCTCAGCCATCTGTTCCACCTAGGGACGACGTCCAGGTTCCATAACTGTACGGTAAACAAAGATCACCTAAGCCCAAGTAGTAAGGAAATTTCTTAGGGTATCATTTTATCATTTTATTTCAATTTCATTCCAAGAACTCCCAAATCAAGTAAAACACAATCATGATGATGCATGTACCTTTCCTAGGGTCTCTACCCTGCAATCAATGTAGTATCACTTGGTCATTCCGTAGGATCAGAGTCCTTGCATCGGATCACGGGGGGCCCTAAAATCTCGTGTCCTATCCGGTCTTCCCTGGCCTATGTCACGCCCCAAGATCAACCAACACTGTTTCCCTAACATCTAATGCAATCCTCACTATTCCTAACTCCAGAATCCATCCTATCTCTCAACCATCACCTTTGATACCATTCTGTCATGGCCCCCTCCCACCAAAGATGCCCCTCCTGAGCTGGCAACGGTGAAAGGGAGATAATGACCCCCGATTCCTGCCTCTAGTAGGCCTCGGGGTGGCGACTAGTACCAAGGGTTTGATTTTTCACAAATATGGGAGGCATTACCCTTTTTATTATTTAATATCGGGAAATAGGACAAGTCAACCACAAAAAAGATAAAGAATAAGTGTATAGAAATAAACCCAAACCAATCGCACATTCATGTTTAAATAGTTCTGAAACAAGGTACAAGTACAAGAATTCTCAAAAGTACAATACCAAATGAAACAATAATACAAAAACTGCAACAACTCCAACTGTCCCGACTACTAGGGTCCCGCACGGTCCTGGTAGTCCTCCTAGAAACCTGAAAGTAAACGTAGGGTGAGCATACAAGTATACTCAGTAGGGAAACCTAAAGCTCTCGTGCACAAGTGTGGGAGACATCCTAATGTCCCCTGAGAACAATAGAAGAAACCAAAACCTAACAAAGAATTCTATCCACCCAACCTCACCAGCCACGATCACCAAAAACACAAACAACAGGTAGTAGTAGTATATAAGATCAAGAGTATTGGGTAACCCGCACCATTTCCCACTAGTTAGCTGCTCTTCCTAATGGAGAACGTCCTGACGCTGCCACACTCTTCCTGCCCGCACACACCTGGGCCTCACAGCCATGTATCCCGCCCGCACACACCTGGGCCTCACATCCACGTATCCCGCCCGCACACACCTAGGCCTTATCTCGAAGGTTCTTAGGAAATAGTAAAACCTGCCCGAAGAGTCTTGGGCTAAACCACCACAATCGTAACCTACCCGAATAATCTTGGGCGTAAGGTCACCTCCATCCATCACAGCCTAGGGAAGAATGAGGAGGAAGGAGCTAGTAACTAATGGGAAAACACCCTCTCCCATGAAATAGGAGTGTTCGACACTAAGTGCTCAACATGGGCGGGGTGAGATAAAACACAATGATATAGATATATATATATATACCACACACTGAGCCCAACCTATGGCTTCTATTCAGAGAACTGAGCACCGACCTCGACACTGCTACTACGAAGCATGCATACAACAAACAATCCCGAAACCCCATTTAAGTTTTCATGTTTCAACAAAATCAGTATATTAGTTCCTTTACTACAGGGAAACTATCCACAACCAACCACATCGATCGTTTGTAAAGCATATCCCTCACATCCACAAATCAAGTTAGTGAAACACAAGCAGCACAACAAGTCCCTTCTTAATAACCAACCAACCCATTGATTTTTATTCCGTTTCATTACCAAGCCCCATCATTCATTAACTATTACACTTTTATTTATTATTCAGAACCCATTGTTCGTTCATATTCAAACCCAACCCTGCAGCCCCGCTGCCAACCACCATAACCACAACCACATCGTACGTCATCACCCCTTTAATACCATTTATTGCAGTCCCACTGCCCATAACCAATATGGCATTCACACCAACCCACAACCAAGACAACTACAACCCCATTGCTCACCCGATCCACAACTACCCCCAAAACACCCCCTTCATATAAATTAACCCAAAAAAACACCCACATGTTTATTATTTCAGTTTTGTTCAACCGGGGTGATCACACAAGAGTTCCAGATTTTTATTTAATCAGCCAACTTTACGTGATTAACCAATTCCCACATTCAAAAAAGTTCCATTCATGAAAAATGGTCTAGAAAGATAGGGAAACATTTAATTGCGCAAGCAAAGTCCCCCAACGACCGTTATTTTTAGTAGGCATAAGCCTATTTAATTCACAACATAATATCACAGGATATAAAAATAAATTAACTGCATTTACAACTTACCATCCCCATTATATAATACAGTTATTATCTTCATTAAACAGGTTCAAATTTGTTTCACATAAATAAGAGGTAATCCACCCTTCATGATGCACAATTTAGAGAGACGATGTGAAGATACCTACCTCAACTGGTTCTGATCACAATGCTCCCCCAGATGAACTTTAGAAGACGTTCGTCGACATCTGTCACTTCTGTCAAATCCCAGAAAAACCTACTCGGGTGGAAGCTAGGAAGGAAAGGATGAAGGAAAGACAAAGGATCCAAGCTCAGAATTTCTACCTCATCGTTAAGATCCCGTGGCCGCTGACGGATCGTAAATCAGAGTTCGAACGAAGAAGTTATGGAAGAAAAAGAGCCTTCGAGTCTCTTGGGAGAGCTCTGCTCAGAGGAATGGAGAGGAGAGGGGTGAGTTGAAAAGGAGGAGGGGAGCCCTCCTTTTATAGGCGTGAAAAAAAAGTACACGGCGTGTACTCGGCCATTTCACATGGTCACCACGCAGCTTCCAACACGGCCTTCAATCCGGCACGCAGCCGTTGACTGGTCAACACATGGTTTAAAGGTAACGTGTCCACGGGGAGGGACTAAACGGCGTGTAGTATTGGCTACACGACGTGTACTCATTTATTTCACATGATAAGGACACGACTCCAACATGGCACATGACTGTTGACTGGTCAACACATGGTTTGAGTGTAACGCGTCCGCTGGGAGGGACTACATTGCGTGTAGTATTGGCTACATGGCGCGTACTCATTTATTTCACACGGTAAGGACATAGCTCCAACACTGCCCATGGCCATTGACTGGTCAACAGACGGTTTGAAGGTAACGCGTCCGTGGGAAGGGACTACATGGTGTGTAGTATTTGGGTACATGGCGGGTACCCATTTATTTCACACGGTAAGGACAGGACCTTCAACATGGGGTATACTCGACGAGGGGGTACACAACATGTACTCACACTACACGGCGTGTAGTTTCAAAATTCTGAAAAGTGTGGGAAAAGTCCATTTTACCCTCCAGAACACTTCATGACCTTCTTTTTGACAAAGGAATGGGCTGGAGAGGTCCGAGCAATTACATCAGATACCTCTTAAAACATTATCATCCTCGAGAATTCAAAACCAACCTAGAGGAACCCAACATGATACCTCTTAGGGCTCTCGTTATAATAGGAACCCAACCATCAACCCTAATAATAGGTGTTAGGAATACCTTCTCCTATGTCAAGATATTATCCGCTTTAGGTGGCACTGACTCTCCTGCATGGGTTTAATCGCATCCTCATTAATGCGTCTCGATTATGAATCGGGTCTTCCCACTTCCATACATTAGGATTTTTCATATCACACTGCCCCCAACACCGCACAACCCACACACTGCTCGAACACGTGGTTTGTGGAAAATTACTTTTCCTATGTTGAGATATTATCTGCTTTAGGCGGCACTGACTCGCCTGCACGGGTTCAATCGCATCCGCATTAATGCGTCTCAATTAAGGATCAGGATTTTCCCTTCCCAACATGCCCGGACATGTTACACTCTTCCAGAGAACCAGGAAACAAAAGTTCTCAAAACCAACAAGCCAAGAATTCCATATATCAAAGGTACAAAGTATAACATCAAAAGAAAGCTCAGAAGAACAAAGCAAACACAAGTCAAAACAACTCTGGGTACTGAGCGCACATCTGAGCCTCCCACTCCCATGTGCTCTCCTCGAGGCAGCCATGCCTCCACAACACACGAACCAAGGGAATGGTTCATCCATGGAGCACCTTCTCTTTACGATCCTCAATTCTGACTGGTCATTCCTTGAAGGTCCCGTCATCTCCCATATCTAACTCTCCCCAGTCGATAACGTGAGAATCATTGTGTAAGTACTGATGAAGCTGGGAGACGTGGAAGACGTCATGAACCTTCTCCATCTGAGGTGGAAGGGCTAGCTGATATGCCACCTCTCCGACTCGCCTCAACACCACAAAAGGTCCGATGCACCTTGGGGAGAGCTTAATCCCCTTCCCGAACCTCTGCTGCCCCCGTCGAGGGGAAACCTTAAAGAACACATGATCTCCCACCTCGAACTCCAAGGGCCTCCTACAATGATCATCATAAGACTTCTGTCGGTCCTAAGCCGCTTTCATCCTCTCACGTACAAGATGGACTTTCTCTGTTGTGCTATGAACTACCTCTAGCCCAAGAGCACCTATCTCACCAACCTATGCTCAGAAAATGGGCGAACGACATGGTCTTCCATACAAAGCATCAAACGGTGCCATGCTAATAGTAGAGTAGAAGATGTTGTTGTAGAAAAACTATACTAAAGGCAAGTGTCATACCCATGACCCTCCGAAATCCAGAACACATGCTCGCAGCATGTCCTCAAACGTCTGGATAGTCCGCTCTATCTGCCCGTCAGTCTTGGGGTGGAAAGCAGTTCGAAGGTGTACCTGGGTGCCAAAAGCATGCTGTAACCCCCTCCAGACTCGTGAGGTAAACCGAGTATCCTAGTCTGAGACGATAGTCTTTGTAATTCCATTAAAACGCACCACCTCTTCTTCATACCTCTGTGCTAAGGTACTCACCGGGCCCGACTCCTTAATTGCTAAGAAGTGAGCTGATTTCATCAGACGATCCACCACCACCCAGATAGCATCCTAACCTCCCTGAGCTCTGGGAAGTCCTGTGACAAAGTCCATCGATATTTCATCCCACTTCCACTTGGGGACATCTAATGGATGCAACAAACCACTGGGAACACAATGTTCTGCTTTTACTTGCTGACACACTAGGCACTTAGCCACAAACTTAGCCATTGCCCGTTTCACCCCAGGCCACCAAAACTATTCCCTCAGGCCTTGGTACATTTTTTAAACTCCCAGATGTACTGCCAAGGCTAAGATATGGAACTCACAGAGAACTCCTTCATGCATCGCCTCCGCAACAAACAACCTTCCATGAAAAAGAATCTGATGCTGGCTGTCCTCTGACCATCCTTCTGGAGCATTTCCCTAATCGACACGATCCCGCATTACTTCCGCCTCAGAGTCCCCCCACTCAGTCTCTTCCACCTGCTACAACAAGGAGGACTGCACCATCGTTTGAAACAAACAGCCTCTAACACCTTCTACCCTGGCATCCAGGTGCAAGGCAGCCAACTCTCCCATCACTTTCTAAGCATTAGTGGATTCCCGAACCACTTCATTATGAGACTTCCTGCTCAAGGAATCAGCCAAAACATTTCCCTTACCTTCAGTGTAAGAGATCTCAAAGTCATAGTCTTGGAGGAACTCGACCCATCTCCGCTGCTATAAGTTCAGGTCACGTTTGTAGAAGATATAATGTAGGCTCTTGTGATCTGAGAAAACCAAAAAGTTCTCCCCAAAGAGGTAATGTCACCACAACTTTAGTATGAACACTACTGCTGAAAGTTCTAGGTCATGGGTGGCATAGTTACGCTCGTTTGGCACAAATTCCTAGACCCATAATAGATGACACCCTTCTTCTGCATCAGAACACACCCCAGACCAAGGCCAGAAGAATCACAAAACACCTCATACAACAATCCTTCCTCTGGAAACCTGAGTACAGGAGAACTGGCCAACTTATCCTTCAGGTAGTCGAAATCTTTCTGGCACTGATCACTCCATAGGAAAACCTGGTTCTTCCTAGTCAAAGAAGTCAATGGAGCAGCAACTCGAGTAAAGTCCGAAACGAACCTCCGATAGTAACCTGCCAACCCCAGGAAACTACAAACTTCCACCACGCTCTTGGGTGCCGCCGAAGAAACAACTGCCTCCACCTTCGATGGGTCCACTGAAACTCCATGATGAGACACTACTTACCCAAGGAAGTGTACTTCTTGTGTCAATAACTTACACTTTGACAATTTCCCATAAAACTGGTGGTGTCGAAGGACTTCCAATACTGCCCTGAGATGCTCAACGTGCTCCTCCTCTGATCATGAGTTGATCAGGAAGTCATCGATAAACACAACGACGAACCAGTCCAGAAACTATCGGAAGACAAAGTTCATAAGTCCCATGAACACAACTTGTGCATTTATAACTCCAAATGACATCACTACAAACTCGATAGTTTCTGGACTGGAACTGCTGGGGCCTTCTCCCCACTAGCCTGAACCTGGAAGGTCCCGTCACAGGAGACCTGCTGCTGACTACCTTCCCCTTCAACGAACCTGGATGGATCCCCTCTCGTGGTGCACCTCCCAGTGAGTGCATTCTCTCTACAACCTATGCCTTCTTCTGTACCACCAAGTACGTCAGAATGGTGAAGGGGGTGATCGCATACTGGAGCGAAGGACGAAGTTCCTCCTCCAATCGTCTCACCCGAGACTCCTCATCTGAAAAGAGATCCGGAGAAAAGCGTAGGAGATCCTTGAACTTGATCCCCAACTCTCGTACTGACATACTCCCCTACTGAAGGGAGAGTAACTCCTGCTGATTCTCCACCTTGATCATGGAAGAATTGAATTACTCTCGGAATTCCTTCTCAAAGTCAGACCATGGAACCTCTGCCTCTATCCTATCTCCGAGGTAGAGCGTCCACCACTGTCGTTCCACACCTCTCAGATGACTAACTACAAGTGGAACCCAGTACTCCCTCGGAGCACGGAACAAGGTAAAAGCGATCCCTAGCTCCTCAAGCCACCCCTCCGTCTCCGTACCTGAAGTACTACCCTCATACTTCTTGAGGGTTTACCGCTAGAAATAATGGAGAATCTTATACCACTGGTTATCTTTCTCCTCTCAGTCAATCCTCATCTGATCGACCGCCTGAATCTGCTGGGCCTCGGCCGTCTGAGCCACCCGGGGACCACGTCCAGGTTCCATAGCTGTACGGTAAACAAAGATCACCTAAGCCCAAGTAGTAAGGAAATTTCTCAGGGTTTCATTTTATCATTTTATTTCAATTTCTTTCCCCGAACACCCAAATCAAGTAAAACACAATCATGATGATGCATGTATCTTTCCTAGGGTCTCTACCCTCCAATCAATGTAGTATCACTTGGTCATTTGGTAGGCTCAGAGTCCTTACATCGGATCATAGGGGGCCCCAAAATCCCATGTCCAAGCCGGTATTCCCTGGCCTATGTCACGCACCAAGATCAACCAACACTGTTGCCCTACCATCCCATGAAATCCTCACTGGGCCTAACTCCAGACTCCATCCTATCTCTCAACCATCTCCTTTGATACCATACTGTCATGAACCCCTCCCACCAAAGATGCCCCTCCTGAGATGGCAATGGTGAAAGAGAGATAATGACCCCCCCAAGTCCCACCTCCAGTAGGCCCCGGGTTGGCGACTAGCACAAAGGGTATGTGTTTTTCAAAATATGGGAGGCATTACCCTTTTTATTATTTAAGATCTGGAAATAGGATAGGTCAACCACCAAAAAGAAAAAGAACAAGTGTGTAGAAATAAACCCAAACCAATCCCACATGAATTTTTAAATAGTTCTGAAACAAGGTACAAGTACAAGAATTCTCAAAAAGTACAATACCAAAATAAACAAGAGTACAACAACTGCATCAACTCCAACTATCCCTACTAGTAGGGTCCCGCATGGGCCTGGTAGTCCTCCTGGAAACTTGAAAGTAAACATAGGGTGAGGATAAAAGTATACTCAGTAGGAAAACCTAAATCTATCATGCACAAGTGTGGGAGACATCCTAATGTCCTGTGAGAACAACAGAAGAAACAAAAACCTAACAAGGAATTCTATCCACCCAACCTCACCAGCCACGCTCACCAAAAACACAAAAAACAGATAGTAGTAGTATATAAGATCAAGAGTATTGGGTACCCCTCACCATTTCCCACTAGTTAGCTGCTCTTCCTAACGGCAAACATCCTGACGCTTCCACACTCTTCCCGCCCGCACGCACCTGGGCCTCAAGAACCACACATCCCGCCCACACACAACTGGGCCTCACAACCACGTATCCTGCCTGCACACACCTGGGCCTCACAACCACGTATCCCGCCCGCACACACCTGGGCCTCACAACCATGTATCCCGCCCACAAACACATGGGCCTTATCCTGAAGGTTCTTGGGAAATAGTAAACCTGCCCAAAGAGTCTTGGGCTAAACCACCCCAATTGAATCCTACCCGAAGAATCTTGGGTGTACGGTTGCCTCAATCCCTCACAACCTAGGGAAGAAGGATCAGGAAGGAGCTAGTAACTAAAGGGAAAACACCCTCACCCATGAAATAGGAGTGTTCGACACTAAGTTCTCAACATGGGTGGGGTGCGATAAAATACAAAGATATATATATACACCAAACACTCATCCCAACCTATGGATTCTAATCAGAGAACTGAGCACGGGCCTCGACACTGATTCTATGAAGCATGCATACAACAAACAATCTGAAAACCCCATTTAAGTTTTCATGTTTCAACAGAATCAGTTTATTAGTTCCTTATCTACTGGGAAACTATCCACAACCAACCACATCGATCGTTCATAAATCATATCCCTACCATCCACAAATCAAGTTAGGGAAACACAAGCAGCACAACAAGTCCCTTCTTAATAACCAACCAACCCATTGATTATTATTCCGTTTCATTACCAAGCCCCATAATTAATTAAATCTTACAATTTTATTTATAATTCACAACCCATAGTTCGTTCACATTCAAACCCAACCCTGAATCCCCGCTTCCAACCACCATAACAATAACCACACCATACATCATCACCCCTTTAATACCATTTATTGCAGCCCCGCTACCCATCACCAATATAGCATTCACACCAACCCACAACCAAGACAACCGCAACCCCACTGCTCACCCAATCCACAACAACCCAAAAAACTCACCCTTCACATAAATTAACCCCAAACAGTACCAACATGTTAATTATTTCAGTTTTGTTCAACCGGGGTGATCACACAAGGGTTCCAGATTTTCATTTAATCAGCCATCTTTACGTGACTAACCAATTCCCATGTTAAACAAAGTTCCATTCACGAAAAGTGGTATAGAAAGATAGGGAAACATTTAATTGCACAAGAAAAGTCCCCCAATGACCGTGATTTTCAATAGGCATAAGCCTATTCAATTCACAACATTATATCACAGGATATAAAAATAAAGTAACTGCATTCACAACTTCCCATCCCCGTTATATAAGCCAGTTATTATCTTCATTAAACCGGTTCAAATGTGTTTCACAAAAACAAGAGGAAATCCACCCCACATGATGCACAATTTAGAGAGACAAAGGTAAGATCCCCACCTCAATAGGTTCTGATCACAACGCTCCCCCGGATCAACTTTAGAAGACGTTCGTCGGCGTCCGTCACTTCTGTCAAATCCCGGAAAAACCTCCTCGGGTGGAAGATAGGAAGTAAAGGATGAAGTAAAGACAACAGATCCAAGCTCAGAAGTTCCGCCTCATCGTTACAATCCCGTGGCCACTGACAGATCATTAATCGGAGCTCGGACGAAGAAGTTATGGAAGAAAAAGAGCCATCGAGTCTCTTGGGAGAGCTCTACTAAGAGGAATGGGGAGGAGAGGGGTGAGTTGAAAAGGAGGAGGGGACCCCTCCTTTTATAAGAGTGAAAAACAAAAGTACACTGCATGTAAATTATGGTACATGGCGTGTACTCGTCCATTTCACACGGTCACCACGCGGCTTCCAACACAGCCTTCAACGCGGCACGCGGCCGTTGACTGGTCAAAACACGGTTTGAAGGTAATGCGTCCACGGGGAGGGACTACACGGCGTGTAGTATTGGCTACACGGCGTTTACTCATTTATTTCACACGGTAAGGACACGGGTCCAACACGGCACACGACCGTTGACTGTTCAACACATGGTTTGAGGGTAACGCATCCGCAGGGAGGGACTACACGACATGTAGTATTGGCTACATGGTGTGTACTCATTAATTTCACATGGTAAGGACACGACTCCAACACGGGACACGTCCATTGACTAGTCAACACACAGTTTTAAGGTAACGCGTCCGTGGGGAGGGACTACACGGCGTGTAGTATTGGGGTACACGGCGTGTACCCATTTATTTCACACGATAAGGGCACGACCTTCAACACGGGGTATACCCAGTGAGGGGGTACACGACGTGTACTCACACTACACGGCGTGTAGTTTCAAAAATCTGAAAAGTGTGGGAAAAGTCCATTTTACCCTCCAGAACACTTCATGACCTTCTTTTTGACAAAGGAATGGGTCGGAGAGGTCTGGGCCATTAAATAATTTCAAATTTATGATCTTGAGAGAGAATTCATCATGGAAAAACACGATGTTTATTCATAAATAAATGATGTAAACATAGTATGAAAATGGAAGAAAACAATATATCGTTTCAATTTGGACCCATATAGCCTGGTACTCTAAAAAGATGTTTTTTATGGATGAAATGTTTATAAAAGGTAATGTTTATAGTAACCATTATTAAAGAGAGATGTTAATTGGTAATCTCCTAATTATTATTTAGGTGGATGTGATCATATTTTTTGGTGATAGGTATTGTCGCTACGAAGATTTTTAAGAGTAGATGAAATGGAATATGGAAATGAATATTCCTAGGATTATGACATAGTATATAGGATTTTATATTGAGATAAAAATAGATTATATATTTAAATATATAGAAATGTATTGTATGTAATTATTATAAAATCATAGAATGGAAAATGAAACACTGATTTAAGTTGGAACTAAAATTGTGTAATGATGAGGCTTAAAATAGTGTTATCCATAAAGAATTCATAAAAATCCATGAGAATATTCAATATTTAACAACATCATGGACAACTATGAGTTCTACATTGATTCTATGTGAATGATTTCAATGTGATCCTAAAGTTTCTCACATATTTGGTACTATAACTGTTATCAGATACATGAAATGAAATTTGAACTATGGGATACTATACAAAAAACAATGAAAATTTAAAACTCACTGATTTTACAATACATATTGGGAAGATGATTTTACAAATTAATGACCTACATCAGGTGGAAATTGATTTCTAGGATAGGGTTGTGTTAGTTGGTATCAAAAGAAATATAATTCTATGAAAATGATCATGGTTGAGGAAGAATATGTTTTAGATACATATGATAGATTATTTGGATGAAAATTTAGTAAGATGATTTGATGATTAATACAGAGAGACCACAAAAAAATATCAGGTGATAATTTAAGTCCTATTGGGTTTTCTAAAATCCCATTTCGACATTTATGATTTAAAAATATTGATATCATTAGTAAATCATACAATGAAATTGGGGAAGGTAGAGATATCATAATGGAAGAAACTTCTACAAATGATTAGGTTGCAGACATTACACCAAAACTGTAGAAAGAGAGAGGTTTGTGGAATGATTGCCGAAACATCATGTTCATCCTTCTCCTATAACCTAAATACATATAAAAGGGTTCTACTTGTTAACTATTAATTTATTGGTTTTTATATGACCTTCATGAAATTAATGGATAATTTTTGGTCATCGGATATTTTATTAATTTTAATAAGGATAAATATTATTGTATCTATTATGGAGGATCTATAATGTGATATGAGGTAGGTCAATCATTCTCTCATCCCTTTTTATTAATTATATTCATTTGGGGGAGTGCTTTTTTGATGGGAAAATAATACAATGGGCTATTTATTATTATGTAGATCAGATTATTGATTTTTTAGATTATGAGAATTATTTTACATTTATTTGATACATCTAACAAATATCATAGTAATTGGAAATATAATGAGATTTGATTCACATGTCAGTATATGTCACAAATATCTTATAAATTCATTCTTATATATACATTATTTTCTATAATGGGTTATCAGACATATATATATATGATTAACTAATTTCCATTTTCTAATAGAAGCATATTATGTAATCTCTCTCTCAAAAGTGTCCAAGATAAAATAATATAATTGGGGAGAAATGTATTAAAAAATTAAAAATATGAGAAACCCCAATCACACATTTCATACGATTGTAAAATAAAGAGTAAAAAATTTCACACAGATTGATTTTTACAATGTCAAATAATATTGGAAAAACAATTCAATTGGGATATGGATTATCCAATAGATTTATTTTTTATAAATGTTTTAGTTATTTTGTGTTGGTGAAGTTGTGATTCTTGAAGAAGTGTTATGGAATCACTGGATGGCATTTGATGTCACCCTTGAGCAATTCTACATGTCAAATATGATAATAATTAGGCGTATATTTAAATGTTAATGAAATTTTATTAAGATAGAAAATTTATGATAACAAGTGGAATTCCATTCAAATAGTTATATTCACCATGTTATGATGATGATTTAACTGAAGGCAATGAAAAAAATACATATATATTCTTTATGAATGATTTCAGAATAAAGGTTATAGTTTGGCATGTTATATTTTTACAATGTAATTTGATTATATTATATACATTGACTGTATTCTTTGAAATATATGAATTGACCCCCTATAATAAATATATCCAACAATTTAAGCCATAATAGAACATCCTTTAACCACACATGAGGGATCAATGGTTCAACATCATAAGAGAGTCTTCCCAAGGAGGATCCATGGTAGTGTGATAGATTGATAGTTCTTATGTCCCTCATTAGCATGCTTGTGTATAACGCAAATGGATTAGGTCTAGTAGTGGTTGTCCAAGGTGTGTTATCCTAGTACATGGGGGATGTAGTGTAATTTGTGATGGGTGAAGATCCCCTGTAGCCATCTCGAATAGTTATATGATACATGATTATGGTTTAACCATGAACCCATCCAAATAGATAACTAATGTGGGATTAGTGTGTGGTTATGTATTGTTACTCCTTCTTTAAAATGATGGAAATAGTGTGGTATTTATGATTAAACTAATCTGAGGAGTCCATTTAGCATGAAACTGTCTTCCCCCTCTAGAAATTCTAGAGTGCTACTTTTTGGCAGAGTTCGTGTCATACTTCCATCGATTAAGCATAAGGATTCCCAGGTCATTTTGGGATCTATATTAATAGGATATTATCCTTCAAATATACTTTCATACATTCATTGTCTTGATTTCATTTTTGTAAATGAAAGAATGATATTTGAATGAATACAATCATAGTTGTTAGTAACCATTCATATAAAATGGGAGAATTAAATCTTATAAAATAGAATCTCATTATCATATTCTGATGTAGAATAGGATTTCATCTCATGTGAAGAGGAAACTTATTTTCATGTTTTTTGACTATTTAAGTGTTTATGGGTGTTTATAAAATTCATGATCTTGTCTAAATATCATGATCATAATAAATTTTAAAATGTGGATTTTATGTGATGAAGTTATTGGTTAATCTCAAATATTTAAAAAGTTGAACCCATGTAAAGAATTATTATATTAGTCCTTTATAATTCTCTCCAAAAATTAATCAATTATGATATATTGGTTAGGGAAGAGAGGTATCCTCAAATGCTTCTTTAGTTTTCAAAAAGGATAATGAATCCATTGAGCATGAATCTTTTGTATAGAACACTAATTTTACTTAATGATGAAATAGTTATCTTAAGAAATAATGGCCACACGATGTCCTTATGTGTTAGTATTATCATTTATTTACATAAATCATTTAAAAAATGAGACTATTTACACATACGTTGTATTTTAAAAATTAATTCTCATAACATATTTTCATGAATCCATAAGGGAGTAAGGTTGATTTGAAAAACATGTGTGAACCCTCTATATTTATTATAGGAGACATACCAAACAAAATCTTGCATGAAGGATCCCACTATTTTTTTTTCATTTTCATGATATAGACACCACATGCCTACAGGTGCATACAAAAAATAATTGTGATCTTTTGAGATTCCCATAAAAGTGGAATATTTGACTTAATATTAATAATGAATACAATTGATTTTATAGGTATTGAGTTATGAAAAGTATATTAGAAGGGTGAATATGTTATTGAAATTATATTTACGGACCAAAAGAATGATCTTCATCAATTTTTTATTGGATCTAGAATATAGATAATCATGTTTAGAATACATGGATATTATATCATTTTCTATGAATATTCAACTCTATACCAAAGTAAATTCCCTATGTACATTATAGTTTTGTGTCCCTAGAATCATGGAATATATTATTCTATCTTGGTGAAAGATCTTGAATGTTTCCCAAAATGATCATCTCATTTAGTACTCCTATATATAAAATTTCATAATAAATTTGGAAGTGGGAAATTATGAATGGGTGAACTCATATTCATTACAATGGTATATAAAAAAGATATGTAAGAATAAAAATTGTATATGGATATTATAACCTAAGCTTAACATTTGAAGATAATAGTGTACATATCAAAGATCTTAATGTTAAGACTTGTGATGAGGATTGTTAGTTCATAAGAAAGGAATCATAAATAAAT
Source organism: Viscum album (assembly GCA_963277665.1). Classification (NCBI taxonomy): domain Eukaryota; kingdom Viridiplantae; phylum Streptophyta; class Magnoliopsida; order Santalales; family Viscaceae; genus Viscum; species Viscum album. The sequence continues at coordinate 1,546,319,526 of OY728123.1, forward strand.
CAAAGTGGATAATCCATGATATAATACCACAGGTATAATAAAAATATTTTTTAGAATTTATATAAGAATTGAAGAGTGCAGAGGTGGGAGATATATTAAAATTTATTTTAATAATCATTTCCTGAAACCATGTTTGAGGATCTGTCCAAAAAAATTGGTATTAATTTATTTAATATTTTATGAAATAAATACCCCATCTTAAGAACATTATTCAATGATGATGTTGATCATCCTAAAAACACTTTCATAATACCATCAATGTACTGTGAGGACCCACAGATAGAATATGAGTAGCAGTTATCCACTCATGCTCCTATGATCTATGAGCAACACCACTTGAGATACTGGTGCTAATATGGTGAGTCGAATGTCTTGTGTTGTATTTTCTTGATCACACATTCTTTACTATTTAATAAATATCTCTTTCACTTCACGTTCCAGAGAGGCAAAGAGAATAAGGATTTGACATGGAATTCATTGGTCACATCAATTCTCAATTCGTAGATTTTTTTATGATATACATCATAGACAAAAGTGTCTATTTGGAGAGTTGGGATTTATGTTAAAATATTATATAATTGCATAGTAGATATTAAATAATGTTTAATTCCATTGATAAACACAATTTAAAATAATGTTATTATTATTATTATTATTTTATTCAATCCAACTAGATCAATAAGAAATATTATGTAATTGTCTTGTTAATTAGTATTGGTCCCCGGATTTAGTCATGGTTAGTTTGAAGTCCCCAAGAATTTATTTGAATTAAAAAATATACAGTTTATACATAATTAAATATATTATTAACAGTATAGTGAATATATAGTTTTAAAATATTCAATAAATTAAATAAATATTTTATTCCCAATATAAAGAATAAATATTTATTTTATTTATATGTTCAAAATAAATTGAATAAAAATCTACCACAAATATGAGAATAAATTTATTTCATTAATTAAACTCTAATAGAATTTAATCGAGATCAATGGAAACACATTGTGTATGACCCTCTGTGATTATTCCTCATTGTAATTTATTGGGCTTGCCTAATGTTCAAGATTACATTCTTTTAACAGGTCAAGAATCCAAGATAAATAAATTAATTTGGTAATGTTGACAACCACATATTAACGATCACTGGGTAATATAATTCCATATTCCCAATATCTTATCAAGAAGGTTTCATAACAGTGTCACCAAAATAGATGATGGATATTTATATCTTTTATTATTTCATATAAAAATGTTGTTATACCGTGGACATGGAATTTAATGTGATGGATAAATTCCAATCAAAGGTTTGAGATATAAGACTCTATAAAAATTTAATGGAAATACCCTTCCTTGATTTAATAATTAATGGAATGTCTCTCATGATTCACCCAACAAATACAACTTCACCATGATCCATTGTCTACATGGTTTACAAAATACATCTATGTATTCATTTTGTAACATGATTTAGAAATAATATTAATATATAAGGACCATCACACATGATCATATGTAGGAATATTTGATGACACCAAAATTTTCAGAATTCATATTGGTGGGTTTACTCTTAATATATCCTATCTTGGATATTTCCATGTGTGAAATTTATGAGTATAAGAATCATCCTATTATGAGTAATCGTAACTAATAGTCCATGTACATGGGTTAGTATTATATTATGTTATCCAATAATAGAACATTATTTGAGAATATTATCATAGCACATCAAATATATCATCATAGTGGGGACTGGAATGACCTTATCCATGTGACATATAATCTAGGAAATTATTACAAAAGAGTCACTTAGAGAAACTAACAATATCTAATAATATGTATTATTAATATTTAAGAAATCGAATATTTACATACTCAATGTAAAAATAGTTGATCCTAGGGCACCAATTACAAAAAACTCAAACTCGGACTAGAGGAAATTACCTATGATGTTCAGTCCACTAGACCTCACATGATAGTCATGTTTCGACCTAGTAAATGCTATAGTGAAGGGTTCTAAAATGTTGACTTCATTGGAAATACTACTCACTGCAACTTCACCACTCTGAGATAAATTCTTCTAGATATGATTCTTCTGTAGCATGTGCTTTATCTACTGATGTGATCTTATTTCCTTTGGAAGAGACAGCACTACAGTATTATCACAATAGAGTGTGACTTGATATTTTATTCTATGTGCTACATCATTCTCTTAGAAGTAGTTTCAAATCCATATTACTTCATTATATTCCATAGAAGTGGCAATATACTTAGACTATACTGTAGAATCTATAAACATATCCTGCTTTGAGCACTTTTATATAACAAAACCTTAATTCAATGTGAATATGTACCTCGGATGGGACTTCTTGTTATCATGAGTGGTTTTGAAAATATCATCTTCATATCATCTGATGACTAATTCCTCATATCCTCCAAAAACTAGGAACATTCCTTTTTTACCGCATAGATACTTATGGATAGTCTTGACTTCCATATTATATGGATCACTAGGATTAGCTTGATATCTTTATACCACATGAAATGTAGAGGAAAAATATATCTTACTACATATCATACAATACATGGATGACCAGTCACAGATGCATATGGAATCCAATACATTATGTTTATTTACTCATGTGTCTATTGTTATATTTTCCATGAAATAAGAATACCATGTGACACTAAATATAATCCCATCTTAGATTCTTCTATACTAAATGTCTTCTTAATCTTGTAAATGTATGTACTTTGTTTTAGTTTGAGATACCTCTTGGATCTATCATGATAGATCTTTATCACAGGAATATTTTCTACCTCTCCCAGGTCCATCATATAGATTTATTTATTTAACCAATCCAAAAAATACTTTATTTTAAATATTTCATTCCCAATGAGTAATATGTCATAAAAATATTCAATTAATAAAATTACTTCACCACCACTATGATTTTTATAGGCACACATATCCTATTCATTCATTATGAAACAATGCTCTTTAATGAACTCCTCAAAAATAAATATTCCAAGATGTGGATGATTTCATTATTCCATAAATGGATTTTTTCCACTTTCATACATTATTGGAATCCAAAATAGTCACAAAACCATTGGGAAATGATATATATAAATATTCATGAAGGTTCATATCATGGAAGGAAATATTGAAATCCATTTGAAAAATTTCATAATCATGGAATGCCACAATGCAAGGTATAATTCAGATTAATTTAAACATTGCAACTTGTGAAAATGTTTAATTCTAGTAAATCACTTGATTATGTATAAACCCTTTTGCAACCTATCAGTCCATAAAGGTATTGAATTTTCCTTCCATGTACAGTTTATTCATGAATTCAAACTTTCAACCAAATGGCATGAAACCTAAAAGATGGTCTACCAAAATACACTATTGGTTTTTGTACAAGGATTTCATTATAGAATTCATGGAATCCTTCCAAATGGAGACATTTGTTCCATATACAGATTCTTTATATGATATAGGATCGTAATTATCATCTTATAATGTGTCACTATCCTTGGTTAATAGTAAAAATACCATTATTGGTCTCTAACCTCTCTAGTTCTCATAAGAATTAATTGGTTCTTTGGAACAATTACATCTTCCATTGGGCATTTTGTATTTTTTTCTTGTGCCAAAACCTGTGTATTTTGATCTTATAATTTATCGAAGTCTTTCTCACTCCCATAATCTATTTTAGATATAATATCCTCATAAATAAATGTCTGGTGTCTATAAAACTGATCCTTTTTATCTAAATTATTTTATAGGTATTATCCCTTTATTTCTATGGGATATCCTATAATGATACATATTGTGCATTGGGGTGGAGGCATGTTTCATGAAGAATCCCTAAAAATTCTTCACAACCACACACATGTAATTAAAACAAAATAGGTTTCTTTCTATTCCATAATGGTTATGTTATTCCAACTATTGCTTTAGTTGGCACTATGTTTAGTATATATCCTACAATTTGTAACGCATATCCCCGATAGGATAATGGAAGAGTCTTATGAATCATAATGGATCTCACCATGTATAATAAGGTGTAGATACTAATTTAACCTAATCCATTCTACTAGGGATTATAAGGAGAATAATGTTTATATAAATTCCAGAACTCTCAGTGGTAATCGAGGAAGACATGATTATGATATTCTCCACCACATTCTAGGTGATGTTTCTTAATATTCTTACTATTCTAGTTCTCAACCTCATTCTGGTTTTCCATGAATGCTTCAAAAAAATTCTAATTATACCTTACAATATAGACATATCCACATTTACTAAAATCCTTAGTAAATTTAATGAAGTATGAGTATCCACCCATTTTATCAATAGGAAATTCATCACCCAAAATGGTATGGAATAATTTAAGAAGTTCTTTATCCCTTTCACATTTCTCTCTAAATGGGCTTTGGTCATTTTTCCTTGTAATCATTTGTGACATACACCAAGTGATTTTTATTCAAAATAATATAAATACCCATCTTGATGTAATTTATTCAAGCACATTATATTTAAATGACCAAGCCAGTGATCCCAATGTTGTGTGTAGTTTGAGTCATGTGATGTAGCATCGTTATCAACTTACATTATTTAGTTTATTTAATTCAACACAAAAAACAAAGTTATTTAAATATTTGTTACCAAAAAAATATTCATTTAAAAATGATGATAAATTTATTCCCTAAATTGAAATTAAATCCATACATATATAGTCTAGACATTGAAATAACTTTTTTTGGAAACTAGAGGAACATAATATCAACCTATCCAAGAAATGACCATTCAAGTTTTCAATGTAAGGTTTTAGTCCCTAATACCTATAACAATAAGTATAGCTCTATAGGATGATTGAATATCTTTCTATTCTAGGTCAATCATCCTGAATCTTCTTGGATTCGATATTTGAATACATATGTAACCCCCCACAATCTATTCATATTACCCAATTTGAATAAACATATATATTTTACAAGATAACAAATTCACTGATGCTTTACAATTATTATTTTGATGGGTTTGGTTTTATACCAATGGCCCTTCTTACCACATTTAAAAGAGACAACATCCTATTCCCTTACTTTCCTCATGATCGTCCAATTCATGGAAGGGTGTGAAGAATATTTAGGATTAAATATCTTCAATTTCCACTTCCATTTTTTCACCATTAGTATAAGATGGGTTTCACTCATTATATACTTATCTATGTGGAAATGATATGTGAGAAGATCTTGAGGAGACTTCTCAATGTTTTTTATATTAAACTTCACAAAAAAAACCAATAACCCTTGAGGGAGTGATTCTAGAATGAGGAAAGTGCCCATTTATTCAAGGAATGTAAACCCTAGAACCTATAACTGCTAAATGTATCCCATAATAATGACTATATGATGCCCAACTTGGGAGCCCTCTACATGATTTCATTGATAGAGTTTCTAGGAAATCTCAAACCATTCCTATCTTTCTCTCTCTAGGTATATATCATGGAGTTTCTAAATAATTATATACACAACTATATATTTGTGATTCTTTATTAGTTTAATGGACACCGATGAAAGCCTCAAATAGTGAATGTGGACTGAATCAAACAAATGTATTTCATATATAAATAACTCTTTATCACTCACTTATTTAGTAGTATTATTATAAATTTAGGATTCTATCATGTAAGATTTAACTTCATGGCATAGCATAACCCAAAGGCTTCTAAACCACTCCTAGAAGTTACTTCCATTTAGGAAGTAATCTTTCTCCAATATTGAGCACATGTAGAGTGTGGATGATGAACATATCATTTAATTCTACAACTAATTAGATCTTATTTTTCATTGATTACTTCATTAAAATATAAGTGATATATAAAAATTTATTAAACATCCCACTAATTTTTCAAGTCTCTATTGCCATCACCATTGAACTCAGAATGTCCATTTTATTTTTCTTTAAAGTGTAAGGAATCCCCATTACATTTCTTAATGATCCAGACATTGGCCTTGAAAAATATTATTACGTAATTAGTTATGTAGTCTTTCCAACGACAAACTTAACGCTCCTTAATCTGTTGAGGAGATTCCCCTATCCTGAAATCATGACATGGATTTCCTCATCACTTGCCCCAAAATTTTTAATGAACAGAATTTTTCCATTAAACTCAATACATTTTCAATTTAGTCAACCCTAAACTCTCATAATAACTCCCCAATAAAGGTATGTTTCCAGATTTTGTCAATGTGGTACACTTTCTTATATTGTTTCATTCTCTATTAATTAAGGGAACACTTATTATGATATAATATTTAAATGAGGACATTCAATTTATTATTCCTAAATATTGTCATCTTTTATCATTTACATGAATTTTTAATATTATGTGGATGTTATTTAATTAAATAACCATGATGGATAAAACATTTATGCATAATTAATTTATTTAATTTATGTATTTTCTCATTAATTCATTAATTTATGTGATCACATGCTTCCATCGAGAAAATAAATAATTTCATAGATTGAAAAATTAAATAATTAAATGACCCATTCATGAGATTTATATATTGGTCGATTTAATAATTATACATTAAATCAACCAATGACCTATGGTAAATAAATCATATTATTGGTCTTTTCCTGATTTACAACATTGTACATTTCCACTTTTTTATCACCTATGATGGAATTATTATTGTTATGTCTTAAGCCGCCTCCACGGTCCTTGGAATTCATTATTAATTATAAATATTTAATACTCATAAACAAGTGATGGGAACCAATATATTGGTTAATGGGGGTTACCTAGAGACCCATCGACATGTTGGTCCTATATAAAATGGTGGTAGGGATGAATCATAGGCCATCATTTAATATAATATTAAATAATTGAAAACTCATTGAATAAATTAAATAAAAACATACCACACATAAGAAGGTCTTGGTCAAGATAATGAATGATAACAAAAGCAATGATTACACAAAATTAATCGGCTATCATTCATTTATTTATTTGGTTTTTTAGTCATTAAGTTAAAATCACATTCATTATTTATATAACAAACTAATTAATCAAATCCATTTAATCCTAATGAAAATACAATCCTATGTAAGGATACCGATCATTAATTTCATTCTTTTAAAATAAACTGAATAATGAATACCGATATATTAAATACATTAAATTAATTGAGAAATTAAAATTCATTAAAATAATGTTTAAATTTTCCAACAGACAAAATATTTAAAATTAATAAAATAGGGTTTTAATGATTATATAATCCAACATAATGAAATTTTAATTTTTTTCCTTTAATTGAGGACTATATCGAGTGTACATGAAACAATATAAAATGTATGTCAAATGTCCTATATCCAAGTCACATGCCTAGGGATTTGGCATGTTAACTTGGTTGAACTACATGTTGTATACATGACAGATACACACCATGTGTCCACATTCCAGAAGCTTGGTTGGCCTTGTAAACATGTTGTGTGAAATAAAATCTCCATGTGTAATTAATTGCGTGGTGCATCCACATTCAATTCACATGGGTATATGGCGTGTGCAACTGCCGCATGTAGTGTAACTGAGTTTTATCCGACTATGATTTGGAGCTTCCTGATAGAATCATCAGTCATTATATTTTGGTATTAAAACATTATGAAAATGAAACTCTTAACAAATATGATTAATATATTCATAACATGTTAACTCATATTATATTAATTAAATATTAACATGAAATGAATATCAGTCCAAATTTTTCCCTAGTTCACCAATATAATTTACAATTAAAAATTTAAACGTGACTATTTTGATACATATTGTGGTTTTTTCCACGAGAAAATGCATGTGTTGGTGGGAATTATATTATGATTAATTTTAATAATTTTTTCACTAAACTAAGAGTGTGGTGCTTGCATGTCAAATTTATAATTAATACATTTTATATTTTAATAAAAAGAGTCTTTATAAATATCTTCATTGGTGAATGTTTTTCATCCAAAAAGACCCTTTTAGATTGCCTTCATATACTATATTTATCCAATGACAGAATCCCACAAAATGGTGATCCAAACATAACCCTTTGATCATCAAGAAACATCACTCGACCACCATGAGCTAGTGTAGTTAGTTGATTGTATTTTGTTTCTCGTTCATGATCGCTCATTATTTATTATATAAGAATTATCCCTTGCACTTCTTTTTCTTGAGAGAGTGAGAGAAGGAACAGTTGAGATAAAATTCGTTGTGAGCTACAATTCTGCATTCTCACTTTTTATATATAATAATAATAGGCATATACATCTATTTATAGAGTTAGTATTTTTGATTACATATTATTTAATTGCATACCGGTTGTTAAATAAAATTTATTACCATTTAGAAAACCCATTCCACATAATAATAATTATATTATTACTATTTTTTGGTGCACGCCAACATATGAAGTAACAAATATTATGCAATGGTATTGTTTTTACATATTTTTTTACCAGACTTCATATTTTTATGTTCTAACTCTTGTAGAATATTTTTAATAACCAAATAAATATTTTATTCTTAAATATTTATTTTTTCACAATTTTGTTAATAAATATTTATTATAATATTCAATAAATAAAAAATAAAATTTATTCCCAATCTGATGAAGAAATATTTATTTAATCTATGCAATCCATATTACATGAATAAAATTAGTCCTTAGACATGATAATAACATTTATTCAATTAATTACTTTCAAATATAATTTATTAGAGATCACTAAAATTAATTAATATCTGACTCTCTAATATTATTTCCCACTGGCATTCATAGGTATTGCCTAATGTCAAATACTACTGTCTAGTAATGGGTCGTGGAACCCATGTGAAAGAACATAATGTCGCAATAATGGAAACCAAATATCAGTTCTCACTATGCAATATAATACAGTTATCACTATATCTCATCAATCAGGTTTCACAACCTTATCACTAACCTATATTCTCGATATTTATTTATTTTATTATCAGAAATAAATACATCTATACACCATGGAAAAGGAATTTAAATATATGGTTATATTCTAATGAAATGGATTAGATAACAGTTTACATAACTATGAAAGGAATAAATACTTCATCATTTAATTAAATAATGACATTTCACTCATGAAAACCCCAATATATCCCACTTCTTATGAATAGTTATCTTTATGGTTTACCAAATAAATAAATGTACCTGAGTTGTATCAAGCATTAATAAAAATCATATAGTCTATGTAAATTCACAAATGCTTGTATATAAGAATATCCAATTACACAAAATCATGTGGAATTCTTAATGGTGGGTATATCCTCATAATTTCCATCTTATAGATTACCATGTACAAGTTTCAGCAGAATTATCATTAGCTTCTTATGGGTACTTGTACATGAAATTGAATGTACTATGTGACACATCATATTAAGTTATCAAGCTGCAAACAATTATTTGATAATATCGTTATATCACATAAATATTCTCATTATACCAGTGACCTTATCAATTAAAAATATACTCTACGATATCATTACATTTGAGTCATTATGAAAAAATATCTAATAAGATTTTATATTGATTTTAAATACATAAATTATTCTTGTAATCAATGTAAAACCAGTTGGTCCTTTGACACCAACTCTAACATGCCCATGTACCTACATTGATCTTGGTATGAAAACATGGGTAACCACATTTTTTATAATGGGATATAGCCCACATACCCTCTAGTTTATAGGATTGAGATTAAACATGTATATTCTCTTGATTTTGTGTTTAGGTTACAACTCTTATACACTATAGATTTCCAGATTAATCCAAATCACATTTACCATATTGTATTGGGATTAGGATAAAACATGTATACCCTAATGTGTTTTCACTTGGGCTACAACCCATGTATCCCCATTTTCCTATAATTGTCTAAAACCTTGAAACTAATTATTTTCATGATTGGGAAGTAACCTATATAAAAAATTATTTTGGGGATGGGTAAAACCCATGTACCCTCAGGTTTCTTGGAATGGCATAAAACTTGTAAACCCTCTTGTATTTAGGCATAAACTACAATATGTACACCCTATTATTTATGTTCTTGCACTAAAACCCATGTACCAACTTTTTTCGAGCATGAGATGTTAACCAATTACCCTTTTGATTATAGGCTTAAGCTACAACCTGTATCCCCTCTTCTTGTCTGGATCAGTCTATAACCCAGATACCCACTTTTCTCGAGATTGGGAAATAAACTGTGTACACTTTGAGCTCAAACACCATTTATCATTACCCAATTAATTAGAGGTATGCATAGGTATGACTTTTTATATAACGATATCATCTACACATGTGTAAAATATAATAAAAAACTATTATATCATGAAATGTAGAAATATATGGGTTTCATAAACATCATATCATAACCCATAAAATGAATTGGGTATCATAAAAATCATATCATAACCTATGGAAATGATACATGAATCATAATCCTTTAGTAATATTATTACCCATGAAAGGAAGAGGGATTTATATGTTCTTTATCATGGTATAATACAAGAATGAGAAAATATTTTCATAAAAAACTTTTCATATTAAACATAAACAACTAAAATAAATATCAATAATGGTGTCCTTAGATAATATCCCTAGTTAATAATATTATATATCAAATTATTCAAATTTAAATAAAAAATAAATGTTCAAGATCATTTAAAACCTTTCATGAGGAAAATATCATTTCTTCTTAAAAAATCATTTTAAAAAAAATTTTAAAAAATTTTATTTGAATACTACTTAGAAAATCACAAATTTCACTAATTTTATAAAAAAAATTCTTCAAAAAAAATTCTATGAAATTTAAATGGAATCCACAATGAAATGACACTCATGACTGCGGATAAATCTATACTTGGTGAAAATTACTTTTCAAACTAATTTTTTTAAAAAGTACCCTAAAACAAAAATAATAAGAAGATTCCTTTTAATACAATTTATTAACTAGGTAAACCATTGGAAAAAATGAATCTTAAAAATCAACGTATAATATTATAGATTTTTTTAAAACCTTTTCGATTACATGATTTGAAAATTCTATAAATTTCATACTGAGGAGATAAATAATGTTGGATTTTTTAAAACATTTTATTATTTATATTAAGTAAAATATAAGGAAAAAGGTACCCTTATATGGATAGAGAAATTATAACTCAAGAGATGAAAAATAATATTAATTCACGATTTATGGATCATAATAATTCATCAATGGAAACATAATCCTAATCAACCTTGATAAATAATGTGTTTGTATCAATAAACTCTTAAATCTTCTGTAACATGAATCATAATCCCCATAAGATAATAAGAATAAATGTACCATAAAATATCATTAAAATATTAATATTAATTATATAATATAACTAAGAGAATTATATACATCTCATAGAATATTGTAGGTGAATTACAGAACATGTGTCTCAGTGAAGGCAAGTTGTGAAAACATTTACCTTACAAGTTGGGTAACATTTGAACTCATAACCCCATGAAAAAAGATATAATTAAATAGATATATAAATATCCATAAATTTAATTATTATAATAATAATACAATAAATTCATTTTCAATATATACACTACAAAAAATAAACAAGTTATAAATATGAAATGATTATCGTTGAAATAAAAGTGAGACTTTGAAAACCCTAAGATCATGACTTGAATTTCGTCATAAAATATTTAACATCATGTATAATTAATATTTTATTATTATAAATATTCAAATTATCCATATAATTTTATATCAGAACATATTTAATTTTATTATGACATTATATTATCCATTTCTAAACAATTTCATGTTAAAGTTACTTTTCATGTAACAACCGCTTTGTTTTTCATTTATTTTATTACTTGGTATAATTGATCCTCTTACTTATATTTTGATTTAATTATATATATAATTAAAAAGATGATATATATTTCATATATATTAACTATATATTTACATATAATAAACATTAATATATAGAAATATGAAACGAAGTACGCTATTCATGGAGACGGTAGGCCGTACATACGCAAGAATGTTTTTTCTATTTTATTATAAAATATTAAAAATAATGTAAATTAATTGATACACTAATATATATTGTCACTAATTTATAATTATTGTGTAATATGTTTCACACATGTTTATTAAACCCATATTTAGTACATTCCATGTAAATCATGAACAAATCAAATCTATTTGAGGAGGTAGTAGTCCACACATCCACAAATGAAGTTATCTTATTCCCACAAAATGCAATGCAATATGATATGTGTTATATAATAATCCTAAAATCATAAATAAATAATTATATATATATATAATATTATAATATTATTTCCATTAACATTTCCAATCCTGAAACGTAGTTTTGGAGGAATGAACAACATCAGTCAGCAAGGTGGTATCTCATCGTATATACGAACAATGATTTTGTTTCTCATTAGATAAGTGTATGTGAAGGTGCATGTAATACTCATAAAATAAAAACAACTCATTATTTTTATAATACTAGAGTTATTATATACACTTAATATAATTATAATTTAATTGGAGGATAATGAAATAAAAAAAATTTATTATTGAAGAACATCACATCTTCATCAGTTAATGCCTTTTGGTTTCCATCAAATATCCACCCTAGTTTTCCTTATACCAATAGAGAGTCTTTTAGAAATAGAGGAATGATGTTGGAAGCTTATTTTTTATTTTTTTCCCATAAAAATGGCTTGAGAGGTGTGAAGAAATTAGGGGTGAGTTCCCATTTATAGTAGAGGAGGAGTGGAGTTCATATAAATAAAAAATGTAAAAACTATTGAGTGGTATAACAAAAATTATATAAATATAATATTGTTCAATATTCCTAAAATAATATTAATGGTCAAAATATGGGTAGCCAATGTCTTTTTTAAAAGTTTCTATGTCATTTTTACTCTTTTTCTTAACATTAAAACACTACATAAACTTATTTCTCTCTTAATCAAAGTTATTATTTTTAATTTAGTTCAAATTTTTTTTTCATAAAATTAATTTAAATATAAAAAAATTATAGATTATTGTTTTCCAAATATGGAATCAATTTTTAAATGTTTTAGTCATAGATGTGATAGAAATTAATTTCACAAATTGAATGTAACAATAGTTTTTAATGTAAAATGCTCAAAATATTGAAATGTTTTTATATACAATCTCAATGTGATGTTTATTAAATTAATTATAAATTAATTTAATGATTTATTATTGAACTAATTATAAATTAGAAATAATTAAAAATTTAAATTATTTATATAAATAAATTATACGAAGATGAAAATTTCAATTAAAATATAGTGTTATAAACTATTTGACAAAAAATAAATCTTCACGTCTTAGTATAAAATAATAATCCAAATAAAATTTTTATATTATAATTTCTAAAAATTAGTTTATTTTACTTGTTATAAATTTTAACATTATAAAAAATTTGTTTCAAAACATATCTTCCATTAAAAGGTGGTGAAACACACTGTTAGAAAAATAAAACTTTTTATGAGTGAAATTGGATTTATTCTAATCTCTTTTTAGGAAAATAAATTAGTTGATTGATAAAGAGTTAATTGAATATATAATATATAAATACCATTAAATCAATTCCTAAAAAGGTTTATGTTTAATTTATTTAGATAAAACATGTTTTTTCCTAGAAAATTGTTTTTTTTGAAAAATAAAAATTATTATTTTCCCCGAGTTTTAACTCTCATTTCTAATTAATCCACTACTAGATAATTAATTTTATAAAAATGAATAAATTGTTTTTCACAATTTACTTAATACCTTTTGTAATATTAATTTCAATAGCTATGTAATAACAATAATAATATTTTAGTTGTTAAAACATTGTATTAATTGAAACACATCTATCAAATGAACCTAGAATTGTGGGTAATAGAATAAAAACATAGTGTTTCATGTATTTAATTATATTATCTGTGTATTATATATCACAAGTGTATCTTTCTGTAGCATGAAATGGAAGACATCAATGAAATTTATATTATTCAAAATAAATTATTCATAAAAACTCACATTGATACATTCTACAACCCTTAAAATAAATTTATTCATCAAAATATATTTTGGTCAACAATAGTATTATAAATGAATGTTACTATAAAGACCATACCTTAAACATTAAATAATATTGAGTTATGTCATTAATTCATATAGAGGATCTTCTCATGTTTACAACTTTATATAATTAGGCCATAACTATAACATAACCTATACATTGAAATAATTAGTAGACACTTGCAACAATATCTATTCTTTCCCAAAAATAAAAAATATTAAATAGAAACATTATTTTTATCCACGTTAAATTATAATAAATTAACATTGATTCCATCCTTGACTCTATTCTCGATTTAATCATTTGAAAACATTTAAAAACATTAGATAAGAACAAAAATCATAATGAGTGACATAAAAATATAGAAAATACATTAGTATAGTTAATTCCTAATAACCCATGAAATGTTCTTTGAGAATATGAAAATAAACATTTTCACATGAACAAAACCCATACTTATTTCTCAATAAATGACACTAAATCAATAGAAATAAATTAAAACACCGTATTGTGACATATATAATCATATATATAAACCCTTTCAAACATATTATTATTGAAATTACCACTTGGTTGACTTCCAATTTGGAGATCTATAATGGGGATAAACCTTTGTACAAGCTATATGGGGCTCACTAGTGAATTACCAAGGGGTTCAAATATTTTTATAAGTATATTTGGGATCACCTATGAGCTATAATGGGGCTCAATCCTTCATATAAGCAATATCGGGATCACCTGTTACATGTAATTCTAATGTACTATTTCATGAATAAAACACTGATCATAAAACACCGTTATTTGAATGCTTCTTCTAATACTATACGAATAACATAAAAAAAATTCATTTAAGAATATATTTTCAGTACCCCGATACCCAAATGAATGAATAAGTTTTTTATTTCAATTTTAAAAGACATTAAGTCTCATGTAGGAAGATAAATATCAAATAACAGTTATGGCTGCAGAGAAAACATAGTCAACGTATAAGTTAAAAAATAGTCATTTTTTTCTTTTTATAAAGAAATTAAAACACTTCGTATAAAAATATTCATTCAAAATAAATTTAATTAAATTAATAAAGTTTCATTTATATTTCTTTGATAACTATATGAATAAATATGTAATTTAATATCCAGAAGAAAAAAATTTGATGATTAAATCATTAAATGTTTATGGTGTCATATACCGCTTTGAATATATAAATATTAATTTCTATTTTTTAATAAATTAAATTAGTATAGATTAAATTTTGATATGAAATTTAATAGTGGCTATATATACAACTTATAAAGGAATAAAGGTGAATATTACCAAGAAATGCCTCAATAAAAGGAGATTGAGACA
This sequence comes from Viscum album, assembly GCA_963277665.1. NCBI lineage: Eukaryota > Viridiplantae > Streptophyta > Magnoliopsida > Santalales > Viscaceae > Viscum > Viscum album. The sequence continues at coordinate 1,546,335,071 of OY728123.1, forward strand.
GAGTCCCTTACCTCAAGTCCAACTTCTCTCGTTCATTATTTAATTTCATGAATATTAATCATTGTATTATTTATTCTTTATTTGAATACCATTTTATAACTTTGCATTCATTTTATTTAACTTATTACCATGTTATAAAAAATAGTTAATTATTGGAGTTTATTTCGGATGTTTTTTCGATATTTGGTATTTGATTCAGAAATTATTTGGTTTTCATAAAAATTATCCATGTGGTCATAAGGTTATTATATTAAAAATATTAATCATTATTTTAATATAATATATATGAAGAATATATTTACTTAGATAATCCATAACATTAAGAGATTAGAAATGAAATGCACTATTCATGGAGATTTTACTTCATATGTTTGCATGAACACTAGATTAGTTTATTTTTCATATTTAAGGAATGAAAAATAAATGATACATAGGTATATAATATTTAAAATATAATATATTTGTAATATATCAGACATTAATTTATTAATTCAGTACATTATACATTCTATATATGGCATTAATGAGTCATATCACTTTGATGGGGTGTTAGTCCACACTACCTCAAATGAAATTTTTGTATTTATAAAATTTTAATTGAATAAAGGTATTACATAAAAACAATTACATAAGAATAGAGACAAAATAAATATAATATATATCTTATATAAATATAGTTCCATAATAATGGCTATAGTGAGCAGTGGTAGGAGATAATTGAACAATAGTCATTTTGTGAGGCAGTAGTTTGCCAAACATAGAAATTGTATATTGGGATCCATCTGACTGAGGTTTTTGTAATTGTGTTTAAAATACATCTAATAAAAACATCATAGTATATTTTTAATACTGATATTTTTATATAATCAAATAATAAGTTGATAATATGGAGTGAAGAAAGAAAATTAAGGAAAAAAACATGAGAAAAGACACTAACTATTAATCGAGTAACTCCTTCTGATTTGATCCAAAATGATTTATTGAATTTTCTTATAACCAATTTAAGGATTATATAAAGAAGGGTGAGATGTTTTAAGATTTATTAATAGTGGATGGATTATCCATGAACCTTGAGATTTGTGAGTAAGTTGGTATAACTTGTAGCCTTTTATAATATGGATGATGGGAACTTTGTAAATGTCGTGAAATTGTCACGACCCGTCCTCAGGGCCCATGCCATGACTACCCCAAGCCCGCCTTCAATAGGCCAGGGGATGGCAACTATCACCAAAGGCGTAAATCCCGATAACTGGGAAGAAATTGCCTTTTTGAAACATAAACACCCTCTACTAGAGTATAAGTGGAAGTAAACAATAAGTAAAACTGAATACAAAGTAGTGCTGAAAATAAAGGGGTCCAGAAATACAAGCCCAACTATAAAGAACAAGCAAAAAGACAAAACAACTAGAAGGTGACAAAAATAACCTGAGTCATCCACCTCGGATCCTACCTGAAGGGTAGGTACAGACAACGCAGCTCTTGGATCGTCCACCACAGATCCTACCAGAAGGTTACGTACAAATAGCCCCCTCAACGCTCTCACCAATCAACCTCCTACGAGTACCTTCTAGTTGTGAATTCCACCACCGGATACTAACTCGTCGTGAGGTCCACCTTCGGGTAACGTCCAGTCCTCGTACACTCGGTCTATGTCAGCACTGTCCGTCGTCTGCATCCAACACAACGAGGTGCGAGCATAACATGTGCAGTGATGAGTATAACGATACTCAGAAGGGACCCCGAGACCATCAAGGTCTCACTAAATCCAACAAGGATATCCACAAAGAAGGATCTCAACAAATAACCTTTACTTAGGTATAACCTCATACTTATAACTATGTTATGAAGTAACCCATATCAATCATGAGGAAAACACAAAGTTCAATGACTCAACAAAAACCGGGATTTTCATTAATGATATCGAAACCACAACTACTGAAGAGCTCCTCCTCTGTCGTGTATAGTGATCCTGTCATGACTCCGACGCACTGCTCACTAACCTTAGACTGCTGAGATACTCCTCCTGTCGAGTACCGCGGGTCTGCCACCCAAACACAGTAGGGCTCCCCGCCATGGGTCTGCCACCCAAACATAGTAGTGCTCCCCCTAATAGCCTAAAAGGCACTCCTTCTATTGAGTACCACAGGTATGCCACCCAAAAAAATTAGTGCTCCCCGCTGTGGGAATGCTACCCAAACACAGTAGTGCTCCCCACTGGGCTATACAAGTCACTCCGACTCGAATCGGACAACCAGTCATCAGGTCTCAGCCATCTACAAGGTCTCCGGACTCCGTACGCTCGTCTCCGGGAGGATCCGCTCCATGAGCTACTGGTCGATACTCTAAGTATCACAATGTCCCACAAATAAGTATCAAAAGGGGCTGCCTCGTCACAGGGGTCTCAATACAACAGACGCTGCGTCAATCGGACACCCGGTCTGTGAGTTATTAGCTTTTTCGTCCCGGGGGCTCGATTGGTTTCATGTACGAACAAACCCGACCATATCTCAACTATACCCCAAACTCTCATAGGGTATACTAATAGGTACCGCTTCTCAACAAGATTACCAACGCCACTGACGGTTCGTCAAACAGACGTCCGGTCTGAGAGTTATCGGTTTTTCGGTTCCAGGGGCCCGGTTGGTTTCTAAGCTAATACCAACCTGAACGTACTACCACGACATCCAAACCTTAGGTGAAGTATGCCAAAACATCTTTCTCATCATGAAGAATCCATCAAAGTCGACAACACATCATTCGGACGTCCAGAGTTCATGTTATAAGTGTTTCCGCTCCGAGGGCCCGGTTGGTTTTGTGTTCGAACCAACCCGGTCGTACCCAAACTTCACCGAAAGCTTGAGTGTGTATCCGAAATGACCGTCTCAATACTAGGATCCCTACTCAACTAATGGTGTATCGATCAGAGGTTCGTAGCCCAAGATATGAGCGTTTGAACGAACCTGGTCCAAAAATAGGGGGTATGCGCCCGGTCCGACCTGGCCCAATACCCCCTGGGTCAGGCCGAAACGGGTTGACCAGACCTAGGTCCAGGTCCAGCCCAATTGGGCACGACCCGGCCCAGTTGGTGTGGCCTGGCCCGCGGCTGTCGCGGACCAGCCCGTCTGGCCCCGCCTGTGAGGCCTGTGGCCTTGCTCGGAAGCTGGCCGCGGCTCGACGCTTGCCGAGCGGGGCGTAAAGGGTGCGCCGCCCCTAGTTTCCAGAACGGCGGACCCAGTGGGGTCCTCCCTAAAAACCGGTCGGGGTTTTTTCCACCCCGGTTACCTGGAAAACGGCCGGACTTTATGGTTGTCCGGTTGAACCGCCGTGGTACCCTTCAGGGTCCCGCCTTCTGGAAACGTCGGCGGCCAGCTTGGCCACCCGCCCCTGCCTAGACCTCCGCGGTGTATGGCAACCGCTCATCTTCACCGGTGTGGCGTGACGACGCCGCGACCCTCTGCCATGACCCAATCCTGGCAGCGGCCTCCCTCGGACTAACCGGCGTGGCGTGATGGCGTCGCGCACCACTACCGCGACCCACTCCTGGTCACAGACTCCTTCAGCCTCACCGGCACGGCATGACGGCACAACACACCGCCATCGTGGCCTGCTCTTGGCCGTGGTCCTCTTCATCCTTGCTCGGTGCAACAACACCACACCGCCTTCCCCTAAAATATCAGTGGCGATAAACAATAAAATGGGGAGGAGGATCAGTCGTGTTTTTGTGGTCCGATCTCCTCCCGTTATGACGATAATAAGCGGCCAATATTTAAGCGACGAAGATCGATAATTAAATCATGAATGAAGATAACCCCTACATCTTCCCCCAAAAATTTATTCCCAAGACGCAATGAAAACATTCTCATATCAACATGAAAATAAGTTGATCCATGTTCTTTGTTTTTAGAATGAAAGAATCAAGGGAATAAAATCATACTTAATTAAAAAACCCTACCTCGTGTCGTTCGTCGTTAGTTGACGATATCGCAAAAGGGAGTAGACGTCAGTTCGTTGACGTTGTCGCAAGGTAAGAGGTGAAGTTGGTGATGGTTTTTGGCCTTCATCATTTCCTCAAAGGCCTTCGATCCGGCTCGAGCGTCGTTCATTGGTGATCCAAAGGATGGAGAACTGTTCTTCGTCGAGAGAGGGAGTCGTTCTTCGTGGATGAAGGGTACTCTCCTCTAATTCTCCCAAAATATTAACCAACCAATATTTCATTAAGTCCCCTTCATTTAAAATATCACCATTCAATTTAAAAAAAGTCAAGAGGTGTGAAAAAATTAATTAATAAGGTTATTAATTACCTTATTTGGCTCATTATGCTTGGGAGGTGGAGAGGCTCCCCTTTTAGAAGGGAAGTTGTAAAGTAATTAGCAAGGGAGGATTAAAGAGGTCAAGGGGAGTTATGGGGAGGTGAGGAGTTAGGGGTCTGGGTGGGACCCACCACACTAAACCCTCCCATGGCAGGTTAGGTGGGTGTGGGCCCCACCTCTAACTCCCCCTTTGTAGGATAAAAACCACCTTCCTTAGATAAAATTTGTACACAACAAATTTTATCTATTTTAATCTAAATCCCCATTTATTAAACCTCAACCCGCACAAAACACAATGACGACAAAGGCCCCCTTAAGCAATTACCGGAATTTCGAGTTCATTGGTGCCCTCTGATTTAAATTCCGAGCACCGTTTTAAAAGATAGAAAATCTCGCTCGTTCGTTTAGTGAACGTACCAGAGCTGAACTTCGTAAATTGATTCTGGGCACACCGGGCCTCAGAATCAAGTGCCGTCAGAAACTGCACACTCGTAAAATTCCAATGAAATTAAGAAAAAAATTTCCTTGAAATTTCCGGGACTTTACATAACTCCCTTCTAAGGGCGTTATGTCCCCGTAAAGCTACAACACAACTAGGGAAACTAAAGGATGTACCGAGCACACATCTGAGACTCCTGCTCCCCTGTTCTCTCCTGGAGGTTCTCGTGTTTCCAACGAATGTGCACAAGAGGAATTGACCATCCTTGCAGGACTCGCTCTGGTCGATCCTCATCCATGACCGGTACTCCGTGAAAGTCACCCCTTCAACGATGTCCAGCTCTCCGTGGTCTATGATGACGGATAGGTCGTGCACACATCTCCTCAGCTGAGATATGTGAGTGACGTCGTGCAGCCAGTGAAACTGAGGTGGAAGGGCCAGACGGTAGGCCACCTCTCATACCCAGCGAGGGACCTGGACAGTCTTTTGATCCTCATAGATTACATGCCGCCTCGGCCACATCTCCGTAGACCCCGTCGAGGTGAGAACCATTTGAAGACATGGTTGTCACCCTTGAACTCCAGTGGTCTTGTCTCCTATCAGCATAGGAAATCTGTCTGCTCTGTGTAGTATTCATCCACTCTTGGATGATCTGCAACTTCTCCGTTATAGCCTAAACCATTTCTGGTTCTATATGTGCCAACTCCATCACTATCCACAAAGGATATCTGAAACGTGTCCAGCTGCTATCTCGCCACTCCAAACTGCTGAGAGCCCGATCTCCTACTAAGAACACCTGCTACAACATTCCTCTCTCCAGAGGTTTAAACTATCTCGAAGTCATAGTCCTGGAGGAATTCAAGCTGTCACCGATGTCTCAGGTTCATGTCCTTCTGAGACTAGGTACACCTGAGACTCTTAGAGATGGAGAGAACCATAAACTGTTCGCTCAACGAACAATGGGTGAAAATAACCAATTGTAAGAACTCATCTCCACCATTTTTCATCTATATTCCACCAAAGAGCTGCTGTATTTCTCCTCTACCGAAAAGAGAAATCTGGTATCATCCCCTAGATAAACCACGTTCTTTGCCTAATACAGTCAATCCTGACATGAACGGTACTATTTCATGCCATGGATGATGTCGTAAGGCCTCGATGCTAATACCAAGAGATACAATAGTTTATCTCACCTCCAAGGGTCGAGTCACACTGTCAGCAACATTGCGTGGTCACTGGGACTCCTCTAGTAGGTATCTCGAAAGTGAGGATCAAGTCAACGGTTTTAAAATGGAACCTCTTAGTAACAACAAAAATAGAGGACATGAAAGTAAACACCATAATGAAAGGTGTCTTTAATTACTTCAGATCAAAGTACAAAGACACTTACAACCACAACAACAACAAAAATGAAGCTATAAGCACCAATAACAACGACATCCATGCCTAGAACTAGTCCTGATCCTATCCACCTGCTTCCAGAGCTCCACTTACTTATCCACCATTCGGCTTCTGCTCAATATTTAGTCGTTGTTTTGGTCTTGGTGGCTCCTACAATGCCTGTGGATCAACTATGAGAGGAGTCGGATAGTCACGTGCCATGTGACCCTGCTTGTCGTATGAATAGAACTTCATTCTCGTCATATGGCTGGTTGTGTTTTGTTTGCCTCACACAACCGAACCTAAAACCCAAGGTTTCCCACCTATTGGCCAGGTCCTCTTGGACCTATGAATCATTCTTATCCTGCCTACAAATGACTTGTCTACTGATGAAAAACCCTATGACAAGGGCAGCAGCTCCTGAGCATGCCCAGAGTGTAGAGTCACTGGTAAAAACTCTACCATGATGAAGGTCTCGAAGTCTCCCCAGGTGAAGGTCATCCCATCGTAAAACTGGAACATGTGGCTCCACCACCTATCAACTGCTCCCTGGAAGAGGCTAATAGCTAGGTACACCATCAAGTCAGCAGGTGTCCCAGCTGTATGGAAAGCTCGTGCTACAAACTCCAGCCAGTTTTCAGCCATCCGAAAATCCGACTCGCATCGAAACGTCGGAGGCCTATGATGCTGGAAATCGTGCATCGCACTCAAGCAGCATGCACTCTCTACTGTTGTCTGATCTAGAAGATAGCCCTGTACTAAGGCCTTGTCACTAAACGACCTGTCTACACGTACAACTTTCGGGGCTCTAGCTGATTGTCCGTGGGGAGGAATCCTGAAAGAACAGATATGACACGGCAAAATAATATACCTGGTGAGCTGCCTGGTTTGAGCTAATTCAAAGAGACTTTTGAAAACACACACACAGTCAGTGTTTTTGTGCACTGAGTCGGAAATCAGAGGTAAGGGTCCTGGTGTATGGATACGTCAGCCGCCCGCACCAACACTGGACTCCCTGAACAGAAAACCACACTCAGTACCATTAACATTATTTTTTCAAAGAAATAAAAATATTAGAGTCCAATGTTTTGCTGTTGAACCGATGTCCTCTGATACCAATTGTCATGAACCGCTTCCCCGGGTCATGAAACTTTTCATCTGACCCCATGGGTCTCCTGTAATACCTTGGTTGCCTTCCCAGCACACCATAGTCTATTACCCACTAGGGTCGCTTATCAGACTAATGAATGTCCCTCATAGGCCAACACATGTTATTTCAATGTGTTTTGTCCTCACTCACACACACCGTAGGAAACTTCCCAGAAAGTCACCCATCCTGATTATTACTCCAGGATATGCATGCTTAACTTTAGAGTTCGAATCAGACAGGCTCCCGAAAAGAAAAGAGCATCTTGTTGACATGAGTCATATCATTAAGTCATTTAACCCTTTATCATTTGGAGGTGTTAAAATCAAATGTGGTACCCGACCTTAAGTGTGGTGCACTGCCTGAGTTGAGATGTAGGGCCCATAACGTGGACGTTGTTCTCTAAAGGGGGGTGATTGTAATACCCCCAAATGATAAAGGGTTAAATGACTAAATGATATGACTCATGTCAACAAGGTGTACCTTCTTTTTCAGGAGCCTGTCTGATTAGAACTCCATAGTTAAGTGTGCTTGGCCTAGAGTGGTGATCAGGATGGGTGACCTCCTGGGAAGTTTCTCAAAGTGTGTGTGAGTGAGGACAAAACACACTAAAAAGGATGTGTGTTGGCCTGTGGGGACTCTCATTAGTCATATGACCCATTCGGGCATGTGGGTGGGCCCCATGGTGGGGACCTCGGGGAAACTGGTGGTACCTGGCGGGCCAAGACCCGACGACCATATTATGATGGGTTGGTTGTGGTGTCACCGGGGCTCGGTTGTTACAGAAATAATAATTTCTTATAAATTTATTTTAGAATTACAATATTTATACAGTGATATATTTAGAGTATATGATGAGTATGGGTATAAATCCTCTTAGCCAATATGTTTTAGACATGTTTAGGTCAAAATTTGACCTTATCTTTTTACTTTAACCCATAGTTAAATAAACAATCTCTTACCATGTCATCTAGTATTTTAAACCTATATGGTTAATATAGTTACTATAAAATTCCAACCTAACTAAATGTGAATTAGTAATGAAATTTGAAACATCATATATGTTATTTGGACAAATCATGGATTTTTAGGACTATTGTATCATTTAATAAAATAGTATTTCTTTTAAAAACTCATTTATACGAAATTTGAAACAATTTAGAAATTGATTTTTATTAAAGCCATCGAAACATGATTCTTTCGAACCAAAAACATCAAATAAAATAAAAAATTTCATGTTCATCTATAAAATTATTTTAATGCATCAAAAGTTTCAAATTTCTATTATTTTTATATTATTGAAATCATTTATTTGGATCTCTTGTAATAAATTATTCACTACATCACCATTGTGTCATAAGTAAATTTATTTATATAATGTCTAAATTTTTTAAATAATATACCATGATGTAGAAAATATTGTTATATTTAGAATTAAAATTATTAGTTAAATATAGTAGTTATATAGTCCTATATAAAAATTTTTTTAGTAAATGATACATGTTTTTGTTATATTTCCATTTTATTTCGATTAAATATTATAAAATGTCATTATCATATCCAATATTTTCCATGCGGTCCAAAATTAGACCACACAATGATCTTGGAAGGACATATCTAATCCAACAGGATTATTACATGTGTTAGGGTTGTTTTATATTATTATAATATTAACTTATTACTCTTATTTACATGATTCACCCTAAACCATGGTAAATAAAATATAATTACTTAAGTTACTATTGATAATGTCCAACAATAAACATTACCTATTTAAATAACCTAGACATTTTTATTCCAAATATGTAATCCAATTTTCAAAATTGATAACACAAAATTGTGAGATATTAATTTAAAATTATTTATTGTTGTCAAAACCAAAAAGACGATTTTTTAAAAGTTAAAAAAATTTCAAAATATTGAAATGTTTTTAAATCTGAATTCAATATAAAATAAATACAAATTCCATCATTTATAAAAATTTATAAAATATGTTTTATCTATAATTTAAAACCATTAAAAAATATAATTTTACCATAAAAATTATCTCAAGGAAAAAATTTATTTTTCAATATAAAATTTAGTGTATTTTTATTATTCATCAAAATATGATAGTAATTTGAATGTATGAACAATTCCTCCAAATTATCTTTTTATGCATTACTTATAAAGAAAATGTTTTCATTGAGAAATAGAAAATATAACGGTTTCAAAAAGAAAATTTAAAATGGTTTCACTATCAAATAGTAGTAAACCAACATTTTTTGAAAATTTATTATTTTATCCATAAAATTGAATTTGTTCTTATATCATATCTAAAAAAATATAATATGAATTTAAAATATTAAATGGAAAATAAGACATATATTTTTTATTAAATAAAATTCCATTAATAGTGATATGATTTTATAAACACAAATGTTCTATTTGTAAATATTTTTTTATAAAAACAAAGAATTTATATTCCATCAGTTTTTATTTGTATTTCTATTGAGTTTGGTATCAAATGGATAATTATTTAAACATTTTAAACCATATTTTCTTAATTTAGTTGATACAATTCATTCCTTCCAACCCAATGGATATGAAAGAAAAAAAATGTAGTTCTGATGTAACAACTTATACTAACTATAAGACCCAAGCCGTATACATTACATAATATTGTTGTAACGTACTGAATTCACATTGAGGATATTTTTAGGTTTTCAGATTTATATAATTAGTCCATATCTATTACATAATGAATTAATATAAACATAAAGTTGATACTTGTAATAGTATCTGTTTCTTCCATAACATAAAAACCTTTAAAAATATATATGCTATCTTTTCATGTTTAATCATTATAATTTTTCCTTGATTAGATCTATGACCCTATTCTCCCTAAATCATATAATAAAATTTATGAGCACAAAAAGATCAGTAAGGTATATAAACATAAAAAAAACTATTAGTCTGGTTGAAACCTGATATTTCATTCAATGTTCTTTGAGCAGTTGAAATAAAACATTTTCACCTAAACAACACTCATACTTTTTTCTCAATGAAAGAGACCAAAACCAATATCAATTATTCAAAACTCTATTAGGATACATATTGAATCAAATACATAAAACCCTTTATATATATTCCAAATGTAATAACCATATTATTGAATTCTAAATTGGAGATCTATAATGGGGGTCACTGTTCGTATAAGCTATATCAGGCTAACATGTGAGCTAGAATGGGGTTGAACCCTTCATATATGATGTTTTGGGATCACCCATGATCTATAATGGGGGTAAACCCTTTGTATAAGATATATCAGGATCCCCAATTTCATATAATTTTCATCTACAATTTCATAAATAAAACACATTCACCATAAAACCCCTTTTTGTAAGCTTCTTCTAATCCCATATGAAAAAAAATTCAGTAAAAAATACCATTTTTATTTAAGAAACTATTTTCAAATACCATGATACACAAATAATGTAATAAGGTATTTGTGTTCATTTTAAAATACATTTTGGCATATAGAGGAAGAAAAATATCAAATAATTGTAATGGAAAAAGAGAAGTTGTTGTCACCGTATAAACTAAAGAACATTCTTTTTTACATTTTATAAAGAAAGAAAATTACATCATTAAAAATTGTTCCTTTGAATATGTTAAATTAAATTAATGTAAATTACAAAATAGTCCTTTTATACCATGTATACAAATGTGTAATTTAATATCAAGAAGAAATAGACTTGATAATTAAGTCGTTAAATGTTCACTGTGTCCCATACAATATTGGACATTTATGTATAGATATCTATGAATTAATAAATAATATTAATGTAAATAAACCATGAGTATGAAATGTCATAGTGTATTCATATACACCTTATAAAATAATTATGGTTCATATTATCAAAAAATGCCTCAATAAAAGGAGACTGAGACGAAGTCCCTGACCGTGAGTCTGACTTTTCTCTTCCATAATTTAATTTCGGGAATAATAAACCTAGGTTAATTATTAATTTATATAGAAACTTTTTAAACATTATTATTCATTTTATATCACTTATTACTATGTTATAGAAATTATTTGATTATTTGAGTTAATATTGGACAATTAGTCGGTGAAATGTATTTGAGTCAAAAATGAATTAGTTTTTATGAGAATTATCCATGTCGTTAAAAGGTCATTATCTATCCAATATTATTGATTATTTAAATTTCATATATATACTAGTGTATATATATTTGGAAAATTCCATAACATTTTGATATAAGAAAGGAAATGCACTGTTCATGGAGAAGGTAGGTCGTACGTACGCATAAATGCTAAATTCATTTCATTTTCATATTGAAGGAATGGAAAATAAATGATACAATTGTATATTATAATTACATTATAATATATATGTAATATATTTTCCATAATTTCATTAACAACATCCTTTCTATGTTCTATGTATGGTTTGAAAGAGTCATATCACATTGAGGGGGTGGTAGTCCACACTCCCTCAAATGAAATTGTCGTACTTACACATTAAGGAAATCATAAATATATTATTTAATTTAAAAATAAATAACAATAAGAATAATATAAATAATATATATAACATATATATGTAATTTCCCATCACAATGGTCACCATGAGTTGTGAGAGGAGAAAATAGAACAATCATCGATTTTCATGGCAGTAGTTCATCGAAAACAGAAATAGTATCTTCATATCCATTAGATGGAGGTATATATAAATGTGGTTCGACTAATAATCATAAAAACATATAATATACTTATGATTTTGGTTATTTTACTTAATCCTAGAATAAGAATAACATAGGGTGTGATGAAGGAAAATAAAGGAAATGAACTTGAGAGAAGATAGTACCTCTAAAACGGGTAACACCTTTTGATTTGAGACAAAAGGAATTATTGAATTTACTTTTTCCCAAAGTAAGTATTATATGAATAATTTATGAATTTTGGGGACTTATTTTATCATAGTTTTGATGAGTCAAAATTTTAGAGTGATGTGATTATATATGTAGATGTGGTTGTCTTTTTTAAGTGGGAGGGGGAACTTTAACAATATCTAGAAATAATAGTATATTATAAATTTATTTGGGAATTATAATAGTAAAAAAGTGATATATTTAAATAATATGACGATTATGGCACAAAAATTTATCATATTATAGGTTTTAGATATGTTTAGGTCATAAATTTAACATTATCATTTGTATGTAACCTATAGTTAGATAAATTAACTCTTACCATGTCTCCTAGTATTTTTACAATATTTGGTAAATATAATTGAAATAAAATTACAACAATACCAAATGTCTTTAAATATATAAATTCATAACAATATATAAGTCAGTTTAATGAATCTTTGATTTTTTGATAATTATATCATATAATAAAATAGCATTATTTAAAAACTCATTTCTGTCAATTTTGACAAAATTTAGTTATTGGTTTTTTTATGTCATAAAGACTTGATTCCATAGAACCCAATGCTTTTAAAAAACTATAATACGTCATATTAATCCATAAAATTCGTGTATTTCTTCAAAAGGTTCAAATTATATTTATTTTAATATTTATAATATCATTTATTTGAATCTCTCATTAATAATGTCACGAACCAGGCCGGGTCGCCATCCGACCCGGCGCCCGACCCGATCCGCGGCAAGGCCCGAAGGGCGTTCCCGATCCCCACGGGCTGGCACAAGTGCCTGGGTATCAAAACTAGCACGTGGGAACGATTTACCCGAAATAATAAAGACAAAAAAAACTGATAAGATAAAGAAACTGAAACTGAAAATAGACAACCAAACAAGGCCTTAAACTTAAAACAAATTCAGGGGTTTACAAATTTAACCCATAACCAAAATAAAAAAAAACCACAAAAGAAATAAAAACTCAAACTCAAACCTCCAAGAAATCAGAGGGGCACAACATCCACACGTCACAACACCAACCTGCACCAGAAGGCCATCAACGACCAGAACCACCATCGTTGAGCTCAACGTTTCGACCTGAAATATAAAAGAAACAGAATCTACATACACCCAAAGGTGTATGTAGGGTGTGAGCCAAAAGGCCCAGTAGGACGTCACCGAATAAAAAGGTTCCACGCAAAATTATTAGATGACAAATACCTTTGCAATATTAGCTAAAGAAAAGAAATAAAAACTTGAACAGTTTAAAAGAAGACGGAATTAAAGAAAACAGTTTCAAATGGAACAACATAAATTAAAACACACACACCCTTACTTTAAAAAAAAATATCCAAAGTGTCACACTGACGAGCATAAAGTAACCAATGAGCACTAACATGGGAGATGCCGCATGGGTGATTGCTAGCTTGGGTCCCTAGATCTTCGTGTCTCGGTGAAACGTGGCTTAGAAGGCCACGACCCTCAGAAAACGTGGCTTAGAAGGCCACGACACTCAGAAAACGTGGCTTAGAAGGCCACGACCCTCAGAATAGCATATGTTTAGTTAGTGTTGCAATCGTCAGTCCTGCCAGTGAAACCGGGTCGAGTCACCTCCGGAACACTAGGCCACTAGTCTAGTCTACCCTCCTAGCTACCTGGGCTTCCCGGTTTGTGCTCAAACAAGTTTCAAGTTCCTGTCAACTGTCACAATAACTCATAAAAGCCAAACAGGGTACTTACACATGCAAAAACACAATTTCCATACTCAACCCTGATTTTAAAACCACACGCACACCAAAAATCCTTTCTTTTTAAAACTTAATCTGCACTGCTTACACATTAAATTAAACTAGATGCGTAATTTAACAAAACACTTTGATGATTAAGAAAACCCCTAAAAGTGTTTCGTAAAGAGTTTTCAAACATGTCGCAAAACTCTTAAAGGGGAAAAAAAGACATTTAGAACCCCTTTTTAAAATAAAACATATTTTGACACATGCCAAAACATAAACCACGTCATTCTCACTCCCTAACTCACACACTGCACAAATTACAAAAAAACAATAATAAACAATCCGAAAGTAAAATCTTATAAAACATATTACAATAAATAACTTGAAGTTACCCACTAAACCCACGCCAACCCCTCTTTTACGACTTACACACCCGACATCATGACACAAATACAATTTCTATCACTTTCAGAACTTAACAAGATAACCGCACAATTCAAAATCACTAACAGAGTTCTTAGAAGAAAAACACACTCCTAATATAACCAACCTACTATGTAATTTCCAATGCAAATCAAACATCAAATAAATCCAACTTCGCACAACAAAAATTAATTGAATAATATGTCAAAGAAATTAAGCATTGCAAATTAATTCGTCAAATAATAAATTGGACGTGGAACCACCTACTTGTCATAGCAGACTTCACAAATATGGTGCGTAAGAACCGCCGCACACCAACCGCGACTCAAACAAGATCCAAATAGAACCTAATAGAAAAGAAGAAGAAAAAACGCATCGGACCAAATATACCAAAATTGAACCAAACTCGATTCGAAATTCGAACCACACTCAACCAGCATTGAACAACAAGCAGTCAAATAAAATTGCACTTACAGCGGGGGTGCGGGAGGTCAGCCGAAGGTCGACGGAGGTTGCCGGAGTTGCGCGAGGAGGTGCGGGGAGGCTGTGCATAGTAATCTGATGATACAGTGTTCCTTATCATCTTCTTCTTGCAACAAAGGAAGATCAAACAACTTAACACTAGCAGGATCAGCAAATCAGCCACAACAATTCCAATCACGAAACCAGCGGATAAGTTAAAAGAGGGAGACGTTGTAGAATGGAAGGAAGAGTCCGAGGTTGGGGGATGGCGGGATCCCGACTCTGACGCAGGTGGCCTCGAATGGCCACTGCTGCTGGGATGAGAAGGCGTGGAGGGTCGATCAGCAGGCTAGCCGGGAGGGGCGACAACGTAAATCCGAGCACGAGTAGGGGGGTCTGTGCGGCGACGCGAGTCGGGAGCAGAGGTGAGGCTGGTCCGGTGAGCGGCGCGAGCGAGGAGGCCAGCGGCGGTGTGGCTCATTCTAGGTGGCCGGACAGGAGTGTAGGGGGGAATGGTTCGCAGCGCCGGAAGCGGGAGCACACCGGGGTGCGTTCGGGTGGCGCGCAGGTGCTACGTCGGAGCTGCTCGTCGGGAGGAGGAAACACCGGTGGGGGGGGGGGTGCGGTGGTTTTGGTTCGCCGGAGAGGGAGACGGAGCAGAGGCCGGGGATGAGCGGCGCGGCAAGGCTCGGCCAAGGGGGGGGTGTTTCGACGCAGCTTAGGGTTTCAGGGGGGAGGGGAGCGCAACAAAGGAGGGGAAAGGGAAGGGGACCCGACGGAAAAGAGGGGAAAAAAAGAGAGAAAAAAAAATCTAAAAACAAAGTAAATTAATAATAATAATAATAATGATAACAAAATAATAATAAAAAGTAAAACCAAAAATAAAATAAGACTAACGATAATAATAATAAAAGTAAATGGAAAATAATAATAACAAGTTACAACAATGGAAATAATAATAAAAATAATACTCTATTAAATTATCATCCAATATAATAATAATAATAATAATAATGATTTCATTAATTAAACATCGGCAAGGCGTGCGGTTAACCGGGCGGGGTAGCATGGCAGCCTAGGCGAGGCCGCGCAGCTTCGACCGCGTTGCGCCGAATGCAATCAAGACCAAAACACCAAGAACTCAAAATTTTATGTCGGGTTTCAACCCGAACTACCCAACGCAAAGTAAATTAATAAAATAAATAAAGTTTGAAATAGAGGGTGTGACAATTCTCCCCACCATAAAGATTTCCGCCCCCGGAAAGCCACAGCTGAGGCTTCGCCAAAAAGAAGAAACGGATACACCACTAAGGTTTAAAGAGGATCCCCACAATCAACAAGTGAAGAGAAGAAAAAACATCGTGCTCAGAAAGTGACTCAAATGACCACATTAAGAAACGCGTAAAAGACATTCTGATATGGGCCGCTCGCCCCAAAGGGCTAAAACACCTCCAGTTGATTGATCAAGGAAAACGACTCTTGCACCCACAAAACCAACTTCAGAACAACTCAAACATTATTAAATGAAAACCACACTATTTGGTTGGAATCAACAGACAAGGTCAGACCATGTCCAAGGAACTCTCTTATCACTTTTCACCCAGCCATATTTAAAAAAAAAACAGAGGCAAAAGATCAACATGGGGAGGCCCGAGGGGCTCCCCGCCATTTGGAACTCACTGATGCTCGAGACGAGACTGGAAAAGCTGACACGGGGAGGTTCAAGCGGACTCCCTACCAGTAAAGAAAAGTCCAGCACTGATTCATCCTAGAGACATTCGTGCAAGACTCAATGTGGTTCTCCCCACCATTAAGAACCTACCAACGTCCAGGGCGAGACTAGAAAGCCAACATAGGGAGGTCCGGACGGACTCCCCACCATTAAGGGAAGGCCCACATCAATTTATTCCAGATACGTTTGTGCGAGATCCAATGTGGGTCTCCCTGCCATTGGAACTAACAATAGATACAAAACTTTAGAAAAAATTCTCGATGGTGACCAACCCCCCCACCACAAGGGGCGGGGAGGGAGGGGCCCAGCTACCAGGGTGTTAGAACCACAACCCAAAACAAACCAGCATTTCCACATTCCTGGATGAGCATTATTCAATCGTTAGACTGCTTAACCCAACAGACCGCATAAAGACCACTAAAAACGATTACATCTGGTGGAATGCAACCCTCAGGACTTTAAGGTAACAAGACGAACACGTCTCCCCATGGTTGTGAAAACCTTATGCAACCAGACAACTCATTCGGAGCGGAACAACCATAGAAAACAATTTATGTTACTTTCACTCTCGACAACGATGACAGAAATCAGGTTGGGGTCCTGTACACTCTCGGGGTTCCTGACCACGCGCCAGCTTCACTCCGAGGCCTATGGCTGGAGCCCTGATGTTTGAAGCATATCATGTCTCGCTGTCAGGTATTGAGGACTCCCGTGCGAAGCTTCTCCTTTTGGTGTCACACGCAACCTCACTGCAACTGAGACGACACCAGCAACACAACACATTACAGCATTTGACTGATCATAAGCGGAACATTCACCAACACCAGAGTTGAAATGGTGCATGCGCATCACCCTTTGTCACACTAAATGCGAACACGACACCACCAATCGTCACCTGAATATGACTGTTGCTATTGAGAGGAACTTTACGCTGAGAAAGACCTTAAACCGCGTCTTAAACAACACGTGATTCCAGCGAACGACCATAGCAGCCTCATACGACTTGGTCTGCCAAACTAGTAGCCTAACACGAACCTTTACTTAAATGAACAAACCACGACCAGAGGTTATTCAGAATGATAGACCGCACCAACGACATAGGTTCGCTTCCACCTCTTTCCCACTGGAGTCTCCTCTACCACTTCCAAACCACCGTTGACTACCAAAGGGACCTTCCGCTGCAATATGTCGCCGATCATGACCCTTGCAACCGATGAAAATACTACAAAGCCCTTCAAGAAACTGGTCAACACTGAAAATTCTGAGCCGCCTTCACCCTTCCCCGCTGGATTTTCTCTCGCCGTTTCCAGGGGAAACCTTTAAGCGCAACGACGTCAAATTTCATACTCGGTGACTCAGGCAACTCAAAGAAACCAAAACTCTGTTCAACTCCCCTCGCATCCGTCATCCCGCTGCGAGAGGATCCACTTAGTTGTAAAAAGGAGAGGTGGGTTCAATTCTAGATTTCAAAAAGAGAGTCCTTCGATCAACTGGAGTGCCAGTCAACGGGGAATTCCCCGTAGTCATACCTCAATCACATGCCAACGCTTTATGGGGGGGGGGGGGGCGTACACTAGCCAAGAAAGAAAACTATGGACCCAGCCAAACTGGTCCAACGGTCAAGACATACCACAAGCAAACACCAAACGTGCAGGGGAAACCACTGTAAGGGCTCCCCGATGTACTCTTCAAAGGAATTTACTAGCCACACGCTTGCATACCAACTTACAAATAAGAATTCAAACTCGGGACACAACTCATTCAGAAAGGATCCTCGGCTCAAAATGCCTCACATTTGACATTTTCAAAACACAAGGACACGCCACACAAACACCGTTTACTAAAACACCAAAATTTTTTCCATTAACAAAACATTTTTGAAAATAAGCAAACCCAGCGGGTTACACAAACACAAATGGCGTCCCATGAGTCTCGCACATGCATGTTCTCATGCCGCACCGGCACCCACCTCATGTCTATCCAGGCACTCATCCTCTCGTGCCATTAATCATTTCCCTTATTGCATACACTCATGCATGTGGTTGCCCATGAGAACGCCAAGGATTGAAACCAAACCTTTCCATATTTTTCAAAACCAAAACTCCAACCCAAACTTTTCAAACCTTACACACCATTTTATTTTCAAAGCGCTTTACTTCAAAACATTTTCCAAGACCAAATCATTTTTACATAAAAACCAAATTTACATGATTCCAAAACATAGAGATGAGAAGCAAAGCAGGAGGAAACTAGGGTCAGCGGATGATTGGAACATATGGTTGGCGGCCATACGCCGATCAAGCCACTGGCCACGGAGAGTATTTTAAGACAGTGTCCCCGGCTTCACAAGGCTTGCCAGGCCCTGCGAGCTCACTAAGACCACTGACCCTACTCCCTTTTCGTTTCCCCTAGACAAGATTAACCACGAGGACCAGAAACTCAAACAAACCCCAACATACTTTGGTAACTTGAGTCCCGCCACGAGGTGTGCTGGACAGGCACCTTACTCATAGCCAGGACGTCGAGTACCAACAACTTAAATTTTGGTCTACTCTGACTATATATCAAAAGAACACGACCCAAGAGACCAAACCTCCCTCTGATACCATTTTGTCACGAACCAGGCCGGGTCGCCATCCGACCCGGCGCCCGACCCGGTCCGCGGCAAGGCCCGAAGGGCGTTCCCGATCCCCACGGGCTGGCACAAGTGCCCGGGTATCAAAAATAGCACGTGGGAACGATTTACCCGAAATAATAAAGACAAAAAAAACTGATAAGATAAAGAAACTGAAACTGAAAATAGACAAACAAACAAGGCCTTAAACTTAAAACAAATTCAGGGGTTTACAAATTTAACCCATAACCAAAATAAAAAAAAACCACAAAAGAAATAAAAACTCAAACTCAAACCTCCAAGAAATCAGAGGGGCACAGCATCCACACATCACAACACCAACCTGCACCAGAAGGCCATCAACGACCAGAACCACCATCGTTGAGCTCAACGTTTCGACCTGAAATATAAAAGAAACAGAATCTACATACACCCAAAGGTGTATGTAGGGTGTGAGCCAAAAGGCCTAGTAGGATGTCACCGAATAAAAAGGTTCCACGCAAAATTATTAGATGACAAATACCTTTGCAATATTAGCTAAAGAAAATAAATAAAAACTTGAACAGTTTAAAAGAAGACGGAATTAAAGAAAACAGTTTCAAATGGAACAACATAAATTAAAACACACACACCCTTACTTTAAAAAAAAATATCCAAAGTGTCACACCGACGAGCATTAAGTAACCAATGAGCACTAACATGGGAGAGGCCGCATGGGTGATTGCTAGCTTGGGTCCCTAGATCTTCGTGTCTCGGTGAAACGTGGCTTAGAAGGCCACGACCCTCAGAAAACGTGGCTTAGAAGGCCACGACCCTCAGAAAACGTGGCTTAGAAGGCCACGACCCTCAGAATAGCATATGTTTAGTTAGTGTTGCAATCGTCAGTCCTGCCAGTGAAACCGGGTCGAGTCACCTCCGGAACACTAGGCCACTAGTCTAGTCTACCCTCCTAGCTACCCGGGCTTCCCGGTTTGTGCTCAAACAAGTTTCAAGTTCCTGTCAACTGTCACAATAACTCATAAAATCCAAACAGGGTACTTACACATGCAAAAACACAATTTCCATACTCAACCCTAATTTTAAAACCACACGCACACCAAAAATCCTTTCTTTTTAAAACTTAATCTGCACTGCTTACACATTAAATTAAACTAGATGCATAATTTAACAAAACACTTTGATGATTAAGAAAAACCCTAAAAGTGTTTCGTAAAGAGTTTTCAAACATGTCGTAAAACTCTTAAAGGGGAAAAAAAGACATTTAGAACCCCTTTTTAAAATAAAACATATTTTGACACATGCCAAAACATAAACCACGTCATTCTCACTCCCTAACTCACACACTGCACAAATTACAAAAAAACAATAATAAACAATCCGAAAGTAAAATCTTATAAAACATATTACAATAAATAACTTGAAGTTACCCACTAAACCCACGCCAACCCCTCTTTTACGACTTACACACCCGACATCATGACACAAAGACAATTTGCATCACTTGCAGAACTTAACAAGATAACCGCACAATTCAAAATCACTAACAGAGTTCTTAGAAGAAAAACACACTCCTAATATAACCAACCTACTATGTAATTTCCAATGCAAATCAAACATCAAATAAATCCAACTTCGCACAACAAAAATTAATTGAATAATATGTCAAAGAAATTAAGCATTGAAAATTAATTCGTCAAATAATAAATTGGACGTGGAACCACCTACTTGTCATAACAGACTTCACAAATATGGTGCGCAAGAACCGCCGCACACCAACCGCGACTCAAAAAAGATCCAAATAGAACCTAATAGAAAAGAAGAAGAAAAAACGCATCGGACCAAATATACCAAAATTGAACCAAACTCGATTCGAAATTCTAACCACACTCAACCAGCATTGAACAACAAGCAGTCAAATAAAATTACACTTACAGCGGGGGTGCGGGAGGTCAGCCGAAGGTCAACGGAGGTTGCCGGAGTTGCGCGAGGAGGTGCGGGGAGGCTGTGCATAGTAATCTGATGATACAGTGTTCCTTATCATCTTCTTCTTGCAGCAAAGGAAGATCAAACAACTTAACACTAGCAGGATCAGCAAAGCAGCCACAACAATTCCAATCACGAAACCAGCGGATAAGTTAAAAGAGGGAGACATTGTAGAAAGGAAGGAAGAGTCCGAGGTTGGGGGATGGCAGGATCCCGACTCCGACACAGGTGGCCTCGAATGGCCACTGCTGCTGGGATGAGAAGATGTGGAGGGTCGATCAGCAGGCTAGCCGGGAGGGGCGACAACGTAAATCCGAGCACGAGTAGGGGGGTCTGTGCGGCGACGCGAGTCGGGAGCAGAGGTGAGGCTGGTCCGGTGAGCGGCGCGAGCGAGGAGGCCAGCGGGGATGTGGCTCATTCTAGGTGGCCGGACAGGAGTGTAGGGGGGAATGGTTCGCAGCGCCGGAAGCGGGAGCACACCGGGGTGCGTTCGGGCGGCGCGCAGGTGCTACACCGGAGCTGCTCGTCGGGAGGAGGAAACACCGGTGGGGGGGGGGGGGTGAGGTGGTTTTGGTTCGCCGGAGAGGGAGACGGAGCGGAGGCCGGGGATGAGCGGCGCGGCAAGGCTCAGCCAAGGGGGGGGGGGGGGTTTCGACGCAGCTTAGGGTTTCAGGGGGGAGGGGAGCACAACAAAGGAGGGCAAAGGGAAGGGGACCCGACGGAAAAGAGGGGAAAAAAAAGAGAGAAAAAAAATCTAAAAACAAAGCAAATTAATAATAATAATAATAATGATAACAAAATAATAATAAAAAGTAAAACCAAAAATAAAATAAGACTAACGATAATAATAATAAAAGTAAATGGAAAATAATAATAACAAGTTACAACAATGGAAATAATAATAAAAATAATACTCTATTAAATTATCATCCAATATAATAATAATAATAATAATAATGATTTCATTAATTAAACATCGGCAAGGCGTGCGGTTAACCGGGCGGGGTCGCATGGCAGCCTAGGCGAGGCCGCGCAACTTCGACCGCGTTGCGCCAGATGCAATCAAGACCAAAACACCAAGAACTCAAAATTTTATGTCGTGTTTCAACCCGAACTACCCAACGCAAAGTAAATTAATAAAATAAATAATGTTTGAAATAGAGGGTGTGACAAATAAGGTAATCAATCCATCATCATTGTTTCATAATCACATTTATATATTTAATGTCAAAAAATAGAAATAATATTCCTTGATGTTTGAAATATTTTAATCATTAAAATAACTATTTATAGTGATTTATATTAGCTATATAACCTTTTATTAAAGTTTTTTTATTAAAAGATACTTTTTTATTTTATATTTAACTTTTCATTAAATAAAATATTTTAAAATGTAATTGAAATAACGAAGTGGCTCCATGGGGTCCTAAATTCAAACCACGGATGATCATGATTGGATATATATCATCCAATATTATTATCACACATGTTAGGATTGTTTTATATTATTATAATATTAATTTTTTACCCCTATTTAACTGATTTACACTTTAACCCTGGTAAATAAAATGTATTTTCATAAGTTACGATTGATAATGTCCAAAAAATAAAAGGTATGTGTTTAAATAATTTGGAACCTATGATTTCAAATATTTAATCTACTTTTCCATTTTCAAAACCAAAAAATTGGCAGAATTTAATTTAAAATTCATTCCTGTTGTTAAAACCAGAAAATGAGTTTTTTAAAAGTTAAAACATTTCAATAGATTGAACTTTTTTTACAAACTAATTACATTTAGATTCAATAATAATTACATAAATTATAATTAAATAAAAAAATTTATTCTATTTATAATTTTAAACCATTAAATAACATGATTAACAATATAATTTTTCTCAACCAAAAATGTTTTTTCAATTAAAATTTTGAGGTTTTTACTATTCATTAGAACGTGATAACTATCTAATAAATATCAAATATTAATACAAAGAAAATTGGATGTCTCTATTAAAAGAATATTATTATGTTTTTCAAATAGATCATATAAATGTGTCAAAAAACTAAATTTAATAATGGTTCTCCATAAAAAGGCCGTAAAATTGCATTTTTTTAAAAATACATCTTTTAACCGAAGAAAATGAATTTGTTATTATATCATATTTAAAAAACATATAATATGAATTTAATACATTAAATTGCATAAAAAACATATATTTTTCATTAAATAAATATCCATAAAGTGTGATATAATTTTATAAACACAATTATTCGCTTTCTAAACAGATTTTGATAAAATCACATCCTATATATTCAATCGGATTTTATTTCCATTTGTATTAAATTTTGTAAACATGGAATCATTATATAAACATTTGTAAACAATATTTTTATAATTAAATTAATAATATTCATTCCCACCATACCAACAACTAGGTTATAATGGTATAATTTAAATAATAATATTTAGTTGTTCATTTATGATTGATGTAGTGTGTCATATTTACTATAGTACATAGTGTTTCTTACATAAATGTAGGGATGTTAAAGTTAATATAAGATAAAACTCCATATTATAAATGAATCTTAAATATTACATTGAATATACAATGTTTGAGATGAAATGGTTACCTGAAATAACACATAACTAGGTTTCTATATAAGAGAACATAGGTGGGAAGTGATGATTGGACATGGAATAAAACCATATATAATAATTCATGGGGATTTTGGCCATGGATCCCAATAATGTGACTGATAATTGGAATGATAATTTCCCCAAAAAACATAAATATGTTGAAATTTACAAGACCATTAGTTTGATAGAAATGAATGTATTGGGATAAATATTTTTCAATATCCTTTTCCTTGTGTTGTGGAATTATTTTACAGTCAAAGAAGATAAGGAAATATATATACATTATTTCATTACATTTCATATAAATAAATATAACAATTTTTTTTTAATTTAGTGATTTACACTTCATCTCATACTCTATGAAATGATGTTCAATTTTATATGCCCACAATATTAACTAATCATGAAATTCAATAATGAGTCATTCTATTTTGTTTTAGATTAAACCACATTTAAATAATTATCATAGGATATCCATTATGAATAAATCCTTATATGGAAGGATAGTAAATTAATCTATAAAACTTAAAATTAATTTTTTCATAAACAATTCCAATTATGGTTAACCATATAACCCTTTCAGATGATGAAAAAGAAAAAAATTAAATAAATTTTTACTAAATTTCTAAAAATCATATTTACAATGATCTCCTATAGATTATATAATATGTTATGATTTAAACATACCAAATATGTGAATAACATCGCTATGTATTCTATTGAAGCAAGGTAATTAACCGAATCACCATAAAACCTTATTGAAAACATACACACTTTACCGTTCCTTTAATTGAACATAGATTATAATATATATTCCATGAAACCAATAATTCTATAACCACCATCTGTGATAAGATAAAACACTTTTCAAAAAATCATTAACTAGTTCAACCATAATTAGTTCTATCTAATTTACTTTATCAATATCAATCATATCTATATACAAGCTAAACACAATATTCTCAACATCTAAAAGACAATAATGGTTACCTTCCCATGATGAAAATATATCATTTCCATTAATCAACATTTCTTGGTCACTAGTACCATTCAATTTATTTGTAAAAATTATTAAGGTAAAATATATTATTTATATTTCATATAATATAATTATTTAATTACAATGCTTATATACATTAATCACCCAATATTTTATTTAAACCATTACTTAAGATTCATCATCTCATTCCATAAGACCAATTTCGTAGAATATGAAATATGAATCAAGTATTAAGGTTCCTCAACCTCAATTTAATCATTATTATTACATTAAATATACACAATACAATTATTAAATCCCTTACCTTTAACATTTCATTTACTATCTCTTTATATTCAGTAATATAACCTATACTCGTACCTCCTTCCGGTGTCTCATCACGATATTTCCACATAGGGCATCGATATGAATAATTCCCATACATTTGAAATCAGAGAAATTCAATTTTTACCAAGTTCCTTCTTGGTCCTTCCATTTACTAATACCATTAATCAAAGTGTGAAAAATAATAACCATAGAGGAAAACCAAATGATCATGAAAATTACATATAGGAGGTCTAAATCCGGAATCCCAATTCATTAACCAATGTCCCCTTATATTTTTTCATAGGTTATTATCATTCATTATCTATATAAAAACTTCATGATTTTTCATAAACAGTTTTTGAATTCCAAAATAAAATCCCTTTGGAGTTCCAAATGAGGTCTGTATTATGGACCATTGTCATTCACCCATTCCCAATCATGTAGATTTCAATATGATATTTTCATCATTGTAACCCCTATGAACATCTATTCTAGAGCCACATCAACTTATTGTATCTTTATACGGATATATTTCTGGTAAACATATTTTTCTATACCTTAAAAAAATTAATACATTTTCATACACATTAACTCGTCCTTAGACATATACTAAGAGAAATCTGTAGACATATCCTTACGAATATCCCTATGGATCTCACTAAATTTTCCACATCCTAGTTTCCAAAGGATGATTTAATCATTATTTTGATACCAATAATAGGGACCCATGTTTAATATAAATTGATATTACATAATTATAAATGAATATTCAATAGAATAGAAAAGTACAAGCCCATGGAATATAATTCTCTAGTGTATTTGGAAAACTGGAACACAATATTCTAACTTCGTGAATGATATTCAATGTTCCCAAAAAATATCTTCTCATTCAATACCCCTACAAAAGATCATTCATCATAACTTAGGGAAATGATGCATAGGAGGGTGGTTGTCAATTCTCAATAAAGGTAATTAATGGTGATTTGTTAAATTCAAATTAGTGTAAGTGTATGTGAAAATTAACATAATATTAGAATATCATACCCTCAAAATAAATTATCATAATATTATGTCATGGAAAAATGTTGGATAGTTCATAAGACCAAAATAATAAATAAATCATAGAAAATAATTCATTAGACCATAAAATATTTTAGGCCTGGGATAATCACCCATGTACCTACACCAGGCTTTGGATAAAAACTCATGTACCCACTGGATTTTGGGAATGGGGTTCAACCTATATACCCTCTTGTTTTATGGGTTAGGCTATAAACCTTATACCCTCATGTTTTTGGTCTTGGGCCACAACCAGTGTAACCTATTTTCGGTTATGGGATGTAACCCTTGTAACCACTTGTTTTTAGGATTGGGCTACAAACGGTGTACCCTTTATTTTCGAGAATGGGATATAACCCATTTACCCTCATGTTTTCAGGCATGGGATATAAACCATCAAACCTAGTGTTTCACATCTTGATCTAGAACCCTTGTACCCTCCTTTTTCCATGCATGGGTTCAACCTATGTACACTCGTGCTTTTTGGAATGGTCTACATCCTATGAACACTATCGTTTTTAGGCATGGGATTCATCTTGTGAAGCCTCTTGTTTCCATGCTTGGACTAAAACCCAGGTAACCTCTTTTTTATGATTGGGATACAACCAATGTACCATTTAATCTCATATACCATTTATCTTTACACAATTAATTGGAGGGACATATAGGTCCCACCCATCATATACTGAAACCATTCATATGAGTTCCATAAGATAATAAAACATTCATCATTTCACAACACATAAAAATAGATGGGTTTCATAAAAATATTATCATAACCAATGAAATGAAATGGGTATCATCAAAATCATATCATAACTTCTAGAAAATATACAGGTTTCATTATATTTTTATAATAGAATAACCCCTATGAAAAGTGGGCTTCATATGTTATTATCTTGGTATAACTAGTGAAATAGAAACTAGTTTCATAAAAAAAATTTCATCTTAAACATATACAATTCAATGAAAAGATATGAATAGTGTCCTTAGATAATACTCCCAATAAAGGAAAAACTATATCAATGTATCTTATCATAAATGGAAAATAATTTTGAATGATTATTTAAAACATCTCTTGGGGAAAATGTCCATTCCTTTTTGAAAAATGATTTTTCAAAAAATTTATAAAATAAATTCAATGAAACCAACTTCAATAAAAATAAATTTCATGTATATTTGGGAAAATTTTATAAAAAAAAATTTAATCTAGATAGTGAAGCTCCAATGAAATGATGTAGGATAATTCTGTACATGTCAAACTTTACTTACTACTTGAAAATAGTGATTTAGTGGCGTTCTTTTTCACGAAGGTTACCAAAACCGCCACTAAATATTTTAAAATATTTTTTATATATTTTTAGAAAATAATAAAATAATTATAATTATTTTTATTTGGAATTTTTTTTAAAAAAAACTCTATGAATTAGCGGTGGATTTTTTAAAAACACTGCAAAATTATTGGAATGAAAAAACTAAGTATATGTATATATTATTTATTATTAACTTTTATATATGGTTTATTATTTTTAATTTTAAGTAATTATAATGTATTGATTAATATATATTTATAATTATCTGTTAATTATAATTTTAAATCGAAATCAAATTTTAAATAAGTTGAGAATCAATACTCAACATCAAAAACCAAAATTTTTCATCACAGAGACACTTTTATCTCCACAAATTGAAAATTCGAAGATAAAGAAATGATATTAAACCAAATTAAATTGAAAATTTTAACTAATTAAACGAATAAAAATTATTATAATTTCAAGAATACTTATAAATCAAACGTGAACTTCACCCAACCATTACTTCTCAACCGGATGTCCATTTGAGCTCTACCTCATATCAAAATGAATCCTTCGATGAGATATACTCCCTTATGAATAGAGAAAAACCTCAGCCACATTTTTTAAAGCTAATATTCCTAAAATATCTCCATAACTGATTTTTTAGTGTGGTCACAAAATTTTAAAAACATTCAATGGACTTTCTACCTCATTTAAGGGGTTTTTTTTACCCTCTTTCAGTGGGTACTAAATATATTACTAGGACATATATTGAAATTGATATTATTGTTTGGATATTTTATCACATTTCATTATGAAGATTTATTTATAATTGAATATATGCTAATTTTCATATATTTACTTATAATAAATCACTTGTGTAAATACATATATACATGGAATTGTATTTTTTAACATATAAACAATATGGAAAAAATATTTATTGTTTATTTCATTCAAAATAAATAATTGTAGACTTTATTTACCATATAAAAATACATTAATATATAAATATACACATATACATGTAATGTTAATATATTAAAATGTGTTGCCCAATAAAAAAATTATATTTATCTGTATATTCCAATTTATGTAAATAAATGCATATATATATATATATATTCTTCTTAATATTTGCGTGTATAAAAAATATATAAATGTATTTTAATATAAATATATCATTATCATAAAATATAGTATATAAATGAATTTATTGTAAAACTATATGAATATATATATACATATACAAATAGTGTTTATATATACTTATTCATGTGTATTGAAAAAGACACACATATATATATATATATATATATATTTATATTCTAATATATGTATTTGAATATTTATACATATTATATTTAAATAAATTTGAATATATATATATATATTTATATATATCACAAAAATTCGATGAGATTAAATATTTATTTAAGAGTGGCTTAATATTATTTTTATGTCATTTATAATTTAATTCCATTGATTAAGACTACTATAGATTTTATGTTTTTAAAATTAGTGTATTTTCTCCTCTTTTTGGTGATTTATTATTAATTATATATATATTTTTCATGAATTTACGAATATTTGTGTAAATATTTATTCATATTTTTGACTATATATTTTTATATCATATTTGAGTAATTATACATATTGAGATAATTATATTTACTCATATATATATATATAAACCTAATGTTATATATTTGAGTGTGTTGATATATATTTATGTAACATAAATGTTTCCTTATAGATATCAACATATATTTTTGATATATGTATATATATTTGTATATAATTATGTCTATTTTATATTTATTATATAATATTTATTATTTTTTATTTATGAAATTATTTATTTTTTAATTTTATAGAATTAATAAATATATTATTTTTTTTTCAAGTTAATTAATTATTATTTTTATTTATTTTCTTAATGAATTAATTATTTAAAAAATTAATTACTATAATTAATTACTTATTTAATTTTTGTATGTATTTATTTAATTATTAATTATTAATTATTATTTTTTATTATTTATTATTATTATCATTTAATATTTATCATTTAATATTTTTTAATTTTTAATTATTAATTATTATTTATTACTTATTATTTATTATGCAATTAATTAATTAATATTCCTAATTAATTACATAATTAATAATTTTTTTTATTTTCATAATTATTTAATAAATTAATTAAATTTTATATTTATTTATTGGTTTATTGATTGATTATTCAATTTATTTTCATAAATTAAATAATTAATTTGGAAATTATTATTTATTATTTACTCTTTCTATTTTATTATTTATTATTTTATATATTTTATTTTGTAAGATTAATTATTAATTATAAATATTTCAGTAATCATTATTGACAAATCATTACTGATTACCAAATTAGTAATTACTAATTATTTAATTTGTATCTATTTTTTGTGTATTATTTGTTTTTCCAATATATATAAATATATAAGTATATTAAATTCTATTCATTCACAGTATCCAGAATTTGCTTGTGTGGTAATGTCCTCAGAGTATAAGTAAGAGATAATTTGTTCAAATCTCAACCAACGTACAATACCTATATATGGCACGGGTATGTTCATGGGCATGGGCATGTGCATTAGCTTGGTGATAATGGAATGAGCATGTTCATGGAGATGGGAGTGAGAATTGTGATAGTAAAAAAATAATTGATTAATTGATTAATTTTTAAAATAAATTTATTAATTAATTATAAATTAAAAATTAAAAATCACCGCCTAAAACTGCCCTTAATTGTTCTACGACGGTATTGAAAAACCATCACTAATTAATTTTCCACACATGATTTACTGATAGTTTTCTAAAACCATTGTATAATGATTTAGTGATGGTTAAAACTGCTGGTAAATGCCAATTTTCGCACAATGCCTTTTTCAGTGTAATTAGTATCGAAAAGTGTCATCATTTTAAAATTAAAAGGGAATTACATTAAAAAAATTAAATGTAAAATCATGTGTAAAAATCTACTAATAAAACCATAAGAGAATATTAAAACATTTTTTAAAACATTTTTTTTACGATTTTCAAAGAATAATAAATTTGGACCCAATAGAGAAACAATGATAGATTTTCAAAAAAACGTATTCCTAATTATCAACAATACCAATTTATTGAATAAAGAAACCATTAATTGGATATATCATGAATACTTAGAGTATATAGAAATTATGGATAATTATATAGATATGTTTTATAATATTACATCAATGGAAGCATAACAAGAAACAATCTCAATCAACAATGAGATTGTATAAAAAAACTATAATCACTTGGTTATTATTGAATCATAATTCAAAATAGAGAATAGCATTTCACGAAGAATAAAATATCCTCAGAATAATGAAATTCATGATATAAGTTGTTAAAGGTAGTATATACACATTGAAATAATAATGTAGGTGCATAACATAACATGTGTCTCAGCAACGAAAAATTAAGACAATATCACCTTACCAATTTGGTATCTTTTAAATCATAAACCCCCTGAAATAGAGATCATAAAATGGATATTTAAATACCCATAAAATTATGTTAATGAATCATAGAATAATACATTTTTATTTTATACACCACACAAATGAAAAAAGTGGTGAATAAGAATTAAGTCTCACATAAGTCATAGTGAGCTAAGATATCCCTTTACCTTACGTCTTGACATTATTAAAAAATGTTCAAAACACTTGTATAATAAATATATTTATTTTATTCATCAATCATTTAACCATATTAATATATGTTATACCATAAATTATTTCATAATGTCTTTGTATTAGACGTTTGAGGTGGTAGAATGTGGTTTTGCGAGTAGTGGAGGTGAAGACGGTTGTTAGGTTTTTCTACCTCTATAATGTAACCAATATTTCTCAAGTTCAACCTAATCACTGGTATGCATCCCCCACCATCGAATGGATGCATGGATGCATCTGTGGGGTGGAATGTGACAAGAAAGAGGCACATGTTCATTATCTATTTGGTTATGGATATTCCCCAGATGGCCTCTTCATACTTGATGTATTGGATCCCTATTATTTCAACATCCAATGAGACACTCTCATTTCAAAGTTACCCCTTATATCCAAATAAAATTTTTCCTTTCTCCTCATTATGATGTATGAGCTTTTATTTTCATAAGATATGATAATCCTCATGTTATCATGAGGTGAGATGGAGTTCCAAAAAGAATATCCTTTTTTATCACTCCATTATGGGCCTATGGTACTCTCTATAGGGTCAAACCCATGGAAATCAAGTTATTTGATAAGATGACTGTCATTGATTAAGGAATTTTCTATCTGGAAATGTATTTTAGGGGATCATGGATTCATTTACCATTTTAGTTCCAATTAATATTTTATAAAGAGGTCATGGGGATTTGGTTCCATTTCATTGAACACATTTGTTCTAAAGATTCAAGAATTGAATTATAACATCAATCCCTTTGAGGTCAGGAAATATATTTCTCATGTATGGGTTATATTTTATGGTGTTAACCAGTTTTATCAGTACCCAAAAATTTTCATTGATTTATCTTCACTAATTTTACTAAAAATTACAATGGTATGAAATATGGAGTATGATAGTTTCAGCTACTTTCCCAAGGTCTTGGTGGATGTTTATTTTAATAATGATCTAATTAGAAAACCGATGATATCTAAATAGAAGTATGATTTGAAACATAAAACATTAAAAAGGTCTCTAATTTCCATTTTTATTGAAAGGAAATTTATCATACCATGAATTCTGTTAGTATGTTCATAAATTTTAGAACATCCCTTAATAGTGGTAATGACACCTCCATGGGTAAGAGAGGTCCTAATCATGAAAAAATGGAAATAATACTTCTACGATTATCTCGTCTAGTGATAAAAATGAGAATACATCTGGGACATTTTAGGTTAAATAAGTATCATTAGATGAAGATTCTCTAAATCATAATTGTTTTAATAGTTCTAGGGATGATATTAAAGGGCATTCCTCTTCATCTAGAGTGGGACCGAATTCCCAGATGTTGCAATCTATTCATGCAGCAGATCAATCAGAAGATTAGGGGATTATTAGTGCTCCTCCAATTTATGTTGATGATGGGATTCATCCATGATATGGGTTAGTATTAGATAGGTAGAATATCCTATATATGGTAATGTATTCTAATTCAAATAGTGAGGGTAATCAAATAAATGTTTTAGGGCATCCATCATATCTTTATCTCAATCAATATGCTACTCATTTTTAGTAGGATGTCAAGGGAATTTTCATTTCTTCAAAAGTATTTGATAAGTTGTGGAGAATCACAAATGATTAAATGGTTTTTTAAATCACTCCCCTTATGTCTTTATATAGTATTCATACATCATTTAATGAATCTACAATACAAGGAACGAAATTGGTCATTGATAGTGAGGATTTCACTCCAAATCATACTATGTGATGGACCCGAATGTATGAATATAACATGCCAAGGACCATGAACACCATATTTTCCTCTTTGGATCCAAGAATTAATAATTCATGGATCTTTTAGATCATCAATCGAGGTAATTCTCAATCTTAATGGGAAACTAAAGATGACTATTATTATGAAAATGATTTTTCATACTATGATACGTAATTATTTAGATTCTTATATGGGAGAAACTCCGTTTTTTGACCTGGTCCATCTCTTGTATATATTTTTATTTATTTCATTAATTGTAAAAATCATTTCTTATTTTTGGATTTATTTTGTACAATACATGTTTATTAACTATTTCCTGTAAATTTTATGATTTGGGTAATAACCATATAATTTTTCATATATGTTATTTATTTTTATTCATAATCATATTACATAGTTAATGATGTACATATTTATAGAATTTAAAACATTAAATATGTATGATATCTATTCATTGTATAATTATTTATAATAATTTATATAATATAGTAATATGAAATTAAATACACAGTCTATGGAGACGATATGTAGTACTTATGCATAATCATTTTTTAATTTTCGTGTAATATTATAAATGAAATTTAATTAAATTATATATTTAAATTATATATCCACTTGAATTATTCTATAATTTTTATAACATATTTTCATCATAATCATCCTTAATACATTCCATGTAATTAGTCATCAACCACACCGCTTTGAGTATGTGATAGTCAATACTTCAACCAACGAAGTTATCGTATTACCAAAGAATGGAAATAATTACGTTATGTGTTATAAAATAATTTCATAACCATAAAGAAATCATAAATATCATATTAAAATAGTATTTCTACCATTATTTTAATCCATATGTGGTCGTAATGGAAGAAAAAATGACATCTGTTCGCGAGGCAGTAGTTTTATGTACACAAGAAAAATTATTGTGGATCCCATTTAAAGAAATTGTGTGAAGGTGTACTTTGAACCCTTAAGATAATAACATATCAGTATATGTATCATACTGAGTTTTTTGTATAATATTTATATAAGGAAAATTTATGTGATGGTGAATAAAATAAAAAAAATTCACCATTGAAGAATGTCACAACTTCTTTGGGTAACTTCTTTTGGTTTTTGCCAAAAGACCACCTTGGTTTCTTTTATTATGATTTTTAGTCATTAGGATAAATTTTAAGGCTTTTGGGACCTTATTTTTGTAGTTTTTGATTTATCTAAATGGTTTTATATGTGTAAATAAGGGATGGGGTGTGTAACACCCCAAGTTTCCATGGTACACTTCTTTTTGAATAATACAGTAGCGTGTGTTGTATGCAACTTCGAGTTCTAACACACACCATAACCAATCAAACTAGCC
This sequence comes from Viscum album, assembly GCA_963277665.1. Taxonomy (NCBI): domain Eukaryota; kingdom Viridiplantae; phylum Streptophyta; class Magnoliopsida; order Santalales; family Viscaceae; genus Viscum; species Viscum album. Next base: position 1,546,369,367 of record OY728123.1, read on the forward strand.
GTTATGAATAGTAATAACCAATTTTTGGAATTTTATAAATTATATCTTTCAAAATGGACTTCATATTTGAATTCAGAATATCGAAATTAGCTTAGGGTGAATTTTGTTTATTTTTCTGAAAACTTTCAATTTTATATGAATAGTGAAAAAACACTGAGTTATAGTTTAAAAACGATTTTTTTAAATAATTATTTGTTTTATTTAAATTTAATTAAATTAAAAATATATACATAATACCTATATAAGTTCAATGTAATTCATTGGAGTTATTTTAGAATAATTTTAGATATATAAAAATTTTATTGAACTTTTCACCGTCTTTTACCAACCTCCTAGGAGAATTTGGAAGTTCACGTAAAACATAAATTTACCATTTTTGTGAGTGGAATTTTGAAAATCCAAGAGGCAAAGTTAATATCAATGATTAAAATTTTGTTCAATAAGATGAAAATAATTTTTGTTGAATAGTAACTTTTTACTTTTATTTACCACGTTTAAAAGAAAATTGGGTAATTAAGTGTAGAAATGATATTAATATTACCCTAAAGCATGTTCAAATTCTATTGGACAAGTTTATCTCGACCAAAAACATCCATAGGAATAAATTATTATCATTTAGGTCCACTTTGATTAGATTAAGACATTTATTATTTTTTAACTCAAAGAAGAGTTAAAAGAGTTAATATCAAAGTTTAATTACTAAAACATTTTTAATATAGTATAATACATAAGATAAATTAGATTATAAATATTCATTAGAAATATAAAAATATTTAATACATAATGGTATTTTATTTATAATTTATAGACATTAAATAATTTAAATTAGTTATGACACAATAGTGATGCAGTAATTACCTAATTCATGAAATAATAAAATTACTGATATTATAAATATCAAAATAAATGTAATGTGAAACATTTTATGAATTCCACTAATTTTATAGGTTAATATGACATATTAGTATTGGTTATATAAATAATTTTCAAAGTAATAATGCTGTTATAAAATTATGAAAAACAAAATACCCAATAGTGACAAAATTGACATAAAAGAATTTTTTAAAACAAATATTATATAATTAATTGATATTTTATTCCATAAAATCAATGGTTCGGCCAAAGGACATATATAATGATATGTGTATTATTAATGGACAACATGGGGGTCGCTTGGAGGTATATAGTATGTTTATTAACTATATAATATAAAAATAAAAAGAGACATGGTAAATGTCAAACTATTTAACTAAGAGTAAAATTTAAATGATAAGGTTTATATAGTGACAAAAACCAGTCTAAAATAAATTGGTTAAAATGATTTAGACCCATACCCACATTAAACTTTAAATAATCTACTTTTTATCCAAGAGAATCCAAATATGAATTTATTATAATATAATATTTCTAGCATTTCCAATGCTTCCCCTCACCACTCTTATAAAAGGGAACTCCCCCTTCTCTCTAATTCACAACTTAAAAGATTTTTGGCTAGGCCAAAACCTTCCCAAATATTCTCTCAACTTCCCTCACTTCAACCTTGAGGCCTTATTTTTATCATAAAGCCATCCTATGGAGCCCTTTTGATCAAATCAAGAGGAAGAACCCGAAGAAGAGGTAATGTTTTCACCACCCTATTTAAAGTTCCTTTCTTCTTCAACTTCTTATTTATTTGTTATTTCAATTATAAAATAATAACTATATTATCTCCTATATTCGGTTATGTTATAATAAATATGGTACATCCATACTCAGTTTTCTATCCATCCCTTGAATGAAAAGTCACCATACGTGCATACGTACGGCTTACCCTCTCCACATAATGGTGTAATTTTTATTCAATACATTATTATTTGGATGGGTATAATAATGATGTGTAATTCATAAAAATAAAAAATATAACATGAAAATTATTATGTATATATGATACACCACCCAATTATATATTGTTTTAATATCAAAATAATGATATTTTCGCTCGTGCATACGTATGGACTACCGTCTCCACGAACACGATAAGATTCATTACCCATCGTATCCATTGAAGAATAGTTTTCATTTTATGGTTACAAATAATGATTAAAGACATAATATTATTCTAGATATGAATTAGATACGACCTATCAATATCAAACATGTCTTACGTAACAAAGAATATAAAGGAAAACGAATCAGTTAACACCTGAAACAACAATAATACAAAAATATTACTAACAAAGCAATGTTAAAAGTTCATATATGATATCATATTAATGTATATGATTCTTGTATAATTTTATAACAATTATCTCCCCATTATACAGGAGGTTAACCTTCCCTCAACCAAGGAAAAGTACAAGGAAAGTGTTTATTTCACAATCTCTTTATTATCCGAGGTTGTTTATACATAATTATTTACTGGGACCTCTTTATCATCCACATCCATGTTTCTTAAAAATGTTTTTCAAATCATTATTACTATTTTACAAACTATGGGTTAAATTCATTTATACCCTTGTTTGAATTTTTATAAGAAGTTTATAAAGGGATCTTTCTGTCATTTTTCAAACAAGTACCTTTTTAACCTTTTCGACAGAATTCAGGTAAGATTATCTTTTTTAACTTATACGTCGGGTGCAGCTATTTTCTGCCGTTATAAATTCTTCAAAGCTTCCATTACAAGATTATAAGAATATTTTCAAAGTAGATGTTTTCTTTTATAATTATGTTACATTTAAATGATTTCAAAAAAAGAGATATTTTTCTCACATAGTTTTGATTTCAGCTATGTCAATATCTTTTGATGGATTTTAAGCTTATTTGAAGTTGATTTATTATGATACAAAACTTCCATATTGTATTGAAGGTTTTGTGATATGTTTGACATTGGATGTGTTATTCTTATATCATTCATGTTTTTTGGGTAATGTATTGACATTTTGTATGCTAGTTTTAATATGAATGTTTATGTTATGTTTAAACCTGATCATATGAGGAATGCATTGGACATTGTATGGAACGGGTGGAGCCCTCTATAGCTCCTCGATGAATCAGTAGGTCTAATGAGACAAACTGGTGTCTTGGCACAAGGCCTTGACAAATTCTTATTTGTAGTCATTGCACAAGGCCGTGACTATGTGGTTATGATAGTCTGGTATTATGTATTCCATCATTATGAAAGTCGTTATTGATATTGCATGTGATTATTCGACTAGTATAATATCCATGTGAATAAGTAAATGTTATTATTTCAATTTATTTTTTCCATTTTATGTTGAAGTTCATGTTTAAATGGATTTTGTTTTATTAATACATTGCCTTAAATGATTATGTTTATTTATGAATCTTTCTGCTATATTGTTATCCTTACTGTGTATCTAAGTTCCCCCTTTCAATGTTTTAATTTTTCCTCGGATGTGAATAAGTATTTTATGAATGACCTGTAGGGATAATATAAGGGGATATGATGATAAGATGTTTTTGTAGTTTTGTTTTCACTTTATGATGTAATGTAAGACTTATGAATATATATAGTGATTCCAAGGACACTAAACTAATCGGTCTTTCGAGACTTGATCTTTTGTGATCATGCCAATGTTATGTAATAATTCAATGACTCTGGGTAACTAGGGTCAGGGCGTTACAGTTGGTATCAGAGGATGTTTAGTAAAAACCTTGTGAGCTCAATTTAGATAAACTTTGATTAGAGAACTTATCCATAAGAGATACTTTGAGGAGTAGTGTAGAAGTACTTCCTAGAATTTTGGTGTTGTAGAGATTTTGTGAGTTTTCCAAGCAATATATCCCTATCTGGATACGAGCATGTAGAGGTGGCTCTGGCACAGATGTACCTAGGGTTAAAGCCCAAAAACACCACTTGGAGCTAGACTCGAACGGGAACTGGTGCACGAAAACGGGCCTTGCTGTACTATTAGTTATGACACTTATGGGGGATATGCTTAGGATAATTCTTATTTTCTTTAAAAACCATTATGAATGGTTTATGAGTATATACATCCTCAAAGAAAACATTTTTTTTTTCTGATTATGGATTATATCCATAAATAGCTCAATTTATGTTATGTTTTTTACAAGTAGGATTTATGTATTGTGATTCATAAACTAATCTAATGTATGCCACTGTCTAAAATGTCACCTAGTGGAAGAAATTGAAACAGTATCAATGCATGCACTCCCAGTAGGGATTTCCCTCCTGCTCAAGATAATTATAGTGTAGCTAGTGATGCAACTCGTGTTGATCATCTTATCCCCATATAGGGACAACTCACTCAGGTTATGAATAATATACTTACCCATATGAAGCACCCTGATATACAGTGTAGAGGATCAATGTTAGATCGCATCATAAGGAAACAACCACAAACATCCAATAAGAGTATAAATCCCTTAGTAGGTGAGCAATGGATAAATTCCTTAGATAAAATATTCCATGCCTTGGGGAGTAGCGAAAGGGAAAAAGTTGTCATGGCAGTTTACCGCCTCACTGGTGATGCTGATCAATGGTGGTCATTGATTCAAAACAAAAAAGAAGATGATGAAGTAATAAATATGTAATGGAGGAAGTTCAATGAGATTTTATTAGAAAAATACTTTCCTCGTGACCATCGAGCAGATATGGAAAGGCAATTTCTGAGTCTGAGGCAAATAGAGGATGAGAATGTCGCAAAGTATGAGGCTAACTATACAATGTTAGCGAGGTATACTGCAGATTGTATACATAACCCAAGAAGTAAGATTGATCATTTCTTTGATGGGTTAAAACCAATTCCCTGTTGAAAATTAGTCTCACAAACCTTCTCGTTGTACGAAGATAATGTCTCCTGTGCTATCAAGATAACAAAATAATTCTATAAGTCATATGAATTTAAAGCAAAGAAATAGAAGAAGAGATCTGCTGATCAATCTGGAAATGGAAATAAGGGTATGAAGGGAAAAGTTGAATATCCATCCTGTAGTAAATGTGGGAAGAAACTCCCTGGTACTTTTATGAAAGGAATGGGAGTCTGTTACAAGTGTGGTGAAAAAGGCCACCAAGCTCATTATTTTAAGGGGAAGAAAGAAGCTACCGATGTTCAATGCTACAACTGTAGGGAGATGGGATAGTATGAAAATGAATGTCCAAAGCGTCAGGGGAACTTAACTCAGAAAAGGCCAAGGGATCAGGACAAGATTATGATACTACTACTGCTGAGGTAGAAGCTCTGAAAGACATGGTGGAAGGTAATTTAATGGTTTCCTCAAGTTTAGAAAATACATCATTTGATTCTGGATCATCGCATTTTTTCATATCCTCCCAGTTTGCTAAGAAAATTTGATATTTCCAATTTGATCTATCAAGGGAGTTGTCAGTTAAAACTCCTAAGGGATATATAATCTCAACAATGTTTTGTGAATTAGAAGATATCGTCCTCATACCTATGATTGAGTACGATATAATCCTCGGTATGGATTGGATTTCGGACCATGATGTGAATATTTATTATAAGAAGAAGGAGACTACGATTTTTGAAGATGATGACAAGGAACACCTTATCTTAAGAGCAGAATCATCACCACCAAATTCTTATGTAGATCCACCCTAGTAGCTCAACTAAATTCAATAATTGGGGAGGAAGAGAATGGAATGACTGAGGGAGTGGATAAGAATGCTCAAATAGTGGATGTACCTGTTGTGAAAGAATATGTTGATGTGTTTCTGGAAATTTACCTGGACATCCTCCAGAACGAGAAATTGTGTTTTCCATTGATTTAATTACTCGATCAAAGCCCATATCGAAGACCACTTATATAATGGCCACTGTGGAATTAGTGTAACTAAAGAAACAATGAGATTAATTGAGTAATAAAGGATTTATTCTCCCTAGTGTCTCTCCATGGGTAGCCCCTGTCCTTTTTGTTAAGAAGAAATATGGATCTATGAGGATATGTATCGACTACAGAGAGATCAATGCTATAAAAATAAAGAACATGTATCCCCTACCTCGCATTGATGATTTATTTGACCAACAACATGGAGATCAATACTTTTTAAAGATTGAACTTTGATCTGGATACCATCAGTTGTGTGTAGAGAAGGAAGACATTCTTAAGGAAGCATTTCGAACCAGGTAAGGGCATTACGAGTTTACAGTAATGCCATTTGGGATGACATATGAACCCTCTGTTTTCATGGATCTAATGAACAGAGTTTTCAAGGAATATCTTAATGACTTTGTATTGGTATTTATTGATGATATCTTGGTATACTCCAAAATCTACAGAGATCATGAAAATCACTTGTGCATTATATTGAAGACTCTAAGAAGACATGAATTATATGGGAAGTTTATCATGTGTGAATTCTGGCTTCAGGAGATTCCTTTTCATGGCCATATTGTCTCTAAGGATGGAATTTTTGTTGATCCTTCTAAGACAAGAGAAATCCTAAAATTTCCAGAACCGACGAGTATAACTGAGGTATGCAGTTTTATTGGTTTGGCAGGTTATTATCGATGTTTCGTCTAGAATTTTACCCGGTTGGCTAACCCATTAACAATTCTTACAAGTAAAGGGATTAGATTTGTTTGGAAAAAAGAGTGTGAAGAATGTTTTGAAGAACTGATGTGAATATTAGTCAATTCTCCTGTATTGACTCTACCATTAGGGATTGATTGGTTTGTTATTTATAGTGATGCATCGAGGAAAGGACTTGGTTGTATCCTTATACAGAATTATAGGGTTATTGACTATGCATCATGACAGTTTAAAATTCATTAGAAAAGCTATCCTACTCCTGATTTTTAGTTATCTTCTATAATATTTTCATTGAATATATGGAGACATTGTCTCTATGTTGAAAACTGTGAGATATATACCAATCATGAGAGTTTGAAGTATATTTTCTCACAGAAAGAACTGAACATGAGGCAAAGGTGATGGCTTGAACTACTCAAGGATTTTGATTGCACAATACACTACAACCCCTGGAAGGAAAATAAGGTCGAAGATTCTTTGAACAGAAAGGATCATGGAGATTTAAACAAGATGAGATTTTAAAGGGATCTTATTTTCATGGATCTAGTAAATATGGATATAGGAATCACCATGGAAGGTGAAACATCGATACTTTTTCAGATGGCTGCCAAACCATCATTATTAGAAAGGATAAAGAGTTCTCAGGCCGATGATGAAGAGTTTAAAAAGAATATTAATGCTTTGAATGATGGGAGACTGAGTGACTTTGTGTATGAAGATGGAATTTTGAAATTTGGGAGGATACTTTGTGTTCCCGATTTACCTGATCTAAAAAAGGAATTGTTGGACGATGGTCATAGTTCCAATTTCTCTATACACCCTGGGACCACCAAAATATATATAGATTTGAAGGAACATTTTTGGAGGGACAACATGAAGAGGGAGATTGCTGATTTTGTGTCAAGATGTATGGTTTTTTAACAAGTGAATGATGAAAGGTAGTATCTTGTTGGAGTATTGAAACCTAATCCTATACCATAGTGGAAATGGGATAATATCACGATGTAATTTTTCATGGGACTAACAAAGACTCCTAGAAAGAACGGTGAAATATGGGTCATTGTCGATCATCTTACCAAGTCAGCACATTTTCATGCTATAATAGAAAATCTACCACTTGAACGTCAATGAAGGTTATATATTAATGAAGTTGTGAGGCTTTATGGAGTACCCCTATCAATTGTTTCAGATTGTGATCCCTATTTTACATCAAGATTCTGGAAAAGTCTTCAGAAATCCCTAGATAATGAACTTCGTTTGAGTACTACCTAGTACCCTCAAACTGATGGACAATCTAAATAGACTATTCAAACCTTAGAAGGCATGTTGAGATCTTGCTCACTTGACTTTCAGGGTATGTGGGATCAATATTTACTTCTGGTGGAATTTTCATGTACAATAGCTTCCATTCAAGTATTTGTATGGAACAATATAAAGCGTTATACAGAAAGAGATGTCGCACACCAACCTGTTGGGATGACGTTGGTGAAACAAAACTCATAGGCCTAGAATTGGTGGAGGAAACGATGGAAAAGGTGAAGGTAATCCAAAATCACATCAAAGCTGCTCAAAGTAGGCAGAAGAGATATGCTGATAACCAAAGGATGGATTTGGAATTTAAAGTAGGAGGTCATGTTTTCTTGAAGGTATCTCCATAGAAGGGAGTTATATGTTTCGGTAAGATAGGAATATTGAGTCCCTGGTACATCGGACCATTTGAAATTCTTGAATGAATTGGGGCTGTAGCTTACCATTTGGCAATGCCGCCAAGTCTCTCCAAAGTTCACGATGTGTTGCACGTTTCACTCTTGAGAGAATACATGCCTGACCCAATGCATGTACTCACCTATAAGGAATTAGAACTAGAACCCAATCTATCTTATTGAGATGAGACTTTCATGATTCTTGATATGAGAGAACAAGTGCTGAGAAACCAGACGACTCGTCTGGTAAATGTTCTATGGAGAAACCATAAACTGGAAGAGGCAACGTGGGAACCCGGGGAACATATGATGAAGAATCACCCTAGTATTTTCATGTGGTATAATTCTAGAAATTTTGAGGCCGAAATTATTTGATATAGGGGAGAATGTTACACCCCCAAGCTTTCATGATACAATTCTCGTTGAATAATACAGTAGCGTGTGTTCTACAAAACATCGAGTTCTAACACACAACACAACCAATCAAACTAGCCGTTATAAATATTAATACAGACTTTTTGAAATTTTATAAAGTTTATCATTCAAAATGGACTTCATATTTTGATTCGGAATATCTAAATTAGCCTAAGGTGAATTTTTTGTATTTTTCCGAAAACATTTATTTTTTTATGAATAGTGAAAAAAACAGAGTTATAGTTTAAAAACGAATATTTATTTAAATAATTATTTATTTTATTTAAACTAAATTAAGGTCAAAATATATACACAATACATATATAAGTTCAATTTAATTCATTAGAGTTAGTTTAGAATAATTTTAGATATATAAAAATTTTGTTGAACTTTTCACCGTCTTTTAACCACCTCCTAGGAACATTTGGAAATTCACGTAATACATAATTTAACCACTTATGTGAGTGGAATTTTTAAAATACGAGAGACATAGTAAATATAAATGTGTAAAAGGTGGTTTAATAAGATAAAAATAATTTTTGGTGAATAGTTACTTTTTAATTTTATTTACAACAGTTAAAAGTAAATAGGGTATTTATGGGTAAAATGATATTAATAGTACCATAACACATGTCCTAATTCTATTGAAAAATGTATCTTGAACAAAAATAGCCTTAGGAATAAAATATTATCATTTAGGTCCACATGGATTATATTAGGACATTTATTAATATTTAATTCAATGAAGAGTTAAAAGAGTAAAAATCAAAGATTAATTAATAAAACATTTTTAATATAAGATAATACATAATATAAATTCGATTATAAATATTAATTAGAAAGCTAAAAAGATTTTATAGATAATGGTATTTTATTTAAAATTTTAAAACATTAAATAATTTAATTTATTTATGACTCAATGGTGATGTAGTAATTACCTAATTAATAAAATAATAAAATAATAGATATTATAAATATCAAAATAAAAGTAATTTGAGGATTTTTATGAATTAAAATAATTTTATAGGTTAATATGACATATTATTATTGGTTATATAAATTTTTTTCGAAGTAATAATGCTGTTATGAAATTATCAACAACAAAATACCCAATAGTGTCAAAATTGACATAAAAGATTTTTTAAAACAAATATTATATTATTAATTGATATTATATTCCTAAAAATATAATGTTTGGCCAAAGGACTTATATAATTTTAGGTGTATCATTAATAGAAAACTTGGGGGTCTCTTGGAGGTATATTGTATGTTTATGAACTATATAATGTAAAAATAAAAAGAGATATGGTAAATGTCAAAGTATTTGACTAAGAGTTAAATATAAATGATAAGGTTAATATAGTGACCCAAACCTATCTAAAATCTATTGGTTGAAAGGATTTCGACTCATACCCACATTAACCTTTAAATAATATTCTTTGGAGCCATTATAAACTGAATATGAATTTATTATAATATAATATTTCTATCTTTTCAAAAGGTGCCCCTCACACCTATTATAAAAGGGAACTCTCCCTTCTCCCTAATTCACAAATTCAAAGCCTTTTGGCTTGGCCAAACCCTGACAAAATATTCTCTCAACTTCCCTCAATTCAACCTAGAGGCCTTAGTTTTATCATAAATCCAACCTATAGAGCCCCTCTGATCAAATCAAAAGGAAGAAATCGAAGACGAGGTAATGTTTTCACCACCCTATTTCAAGTTCCATTCTTCTTCAACTTCTTCTTTCTTTGTTATTTAAATTCTAAAAAAATAACTCCGGTATCTACTATATATTTTGATGTTATTATAAATATGGTACAACCATATTTAGTATTCTATCCATCCTTTTAATGACATGTCACGATACGTGCGTACGTACGTCTTACCGTCTCTACGTCGTGGTGTAATTGTTATTAAATACATTATTATTTGGATGGGTATAATATTGATGTGTAATTCATGAAAATAATAAATATAAAATGACAATTATTCTGTATATATGATACAAAACCCAATTTTATATTATTTTAATATCAAAAGAATTATATTGTCGCTCGTGTGTACGTACGGACTACCGTCTCCACGAACGCGATAAGATTCATTCCCCATCGTATCCATTAAAAAATAATTTTCATTTGACGGTTAAAAATAATTTTTAAATACTTAATATCATTATGGATATGAATAAGATACAACCTATCTATAACAAACACGACTTAAGTAACAAAGAATATAATGGACAACGAATTCGTTAACACCTGAAACAATGAAAATACAAAAATATTACTAACAAAGAAATGCTAAAAGATCATATATGATATCATATTAATTTATATCATTCATTTATAATTTAATAAAAATTATTTCACCATTATAAAGAAGGTTAACCTACCCTCAACCCAAGAAAAGTACAAGGTAAGAGTTTATTTCATAATCTCTTCATTATCCGAGGTTGTTTACACGTAATTATCTACTCGTACCTCTTTATCATCAACATCCATGTATCTTAGAAACATGTTTAAATTAATTATTAATAATTTACTTACTATGGGTTAAATTAGTTTATATCATTTTTTACTTTTTATAAAAATATTATAAAGGAATCTATCCGTCGTTTTCCAAACAAGGACCTTTTTAACCTTTTCGACAGAATTAAGGTAAGAATGTCTGTTTTAACTTAAACGGTGGGTGTGGCTATTTTATGCCATTATAAAATCCTATAAGATTCCATTACAATATTATAAGTATATTTTCAAAGTAAATGTTTTCTTTTTATTATTATGTTCCTTTTAAATGATTTAAAAAAAAGATATATTTTTCTCAAACAGTTTTGATTTCATCTATGTCAACATCCTTTGATAGATTTTAAGCTTATTTGAAGTTTATTTATTATGATACAAAACATCCATATTTTATTGAAGATTTTTTGATATGTTTGACTGTGGATATTTTATTTTTATACCATTAATGGTTTATGGATAAATTATTGAAATTTTGTATACTAGTTTTAATACGAATGTTTATGTCATGTTTAATCCTATTCATATGAGGATTACATTAGACATTTTAAGTGAAAGGGTGGAGCGCGCTACAGCTCCTCAATGCATCAGTAGGTCTCATGATACATACTTATGTCTTGGCACAAGGAATTGATAAAATCATATTTGTAGTCTTGGCACAAGGCCTTGACTTTGTGGTTATGATAGTATGGAATTATGGATTTCATCATTATGAAAGTGGTTATTGATATTGCATGTGATTATTAGACTTGTAGAATACCCATGTGAATAAGTAAATGGCATTATTTGAATTTAATTTTTCCATATTATGATGAAGTTCAAGTTTAAAAGTCTTATGTTTTAGTTATACATTTCCCTAAAGGTTTATGTTTATTTATGAAAGTTTCTGCTATATTTTTATCCATACTGAGCATCTGAGATCACTTATATCAATGTTTTAATTTTTCCTAGGATGTGAAGAAGTATTTTCTGAATGACCTGTAGGGATAGTATGAGGGGATATGAAGACAAGATGTTGTTGTAGTTTTTTTTCTCTTTATGATCTAATGTAATAATTATGAATATATTTAGTGATTCCATGGCTACTAAACTAATCGGTCTTTCGAGACATGATATTTTGTGATCATGCCAATGTTATGTAATAATGCACTGACTCTAGGTAACTGGGTTTGGGGCATTACAGATTGAGTTCCCTTTAATAGTTAAGGAATAATGTCATTCTTATAGAAATGAAAAGGTAAACAATATTGGGAGGTCTCTATTACATAATGTGCCTCCACTAATGGTCAATTATTGATACAAGAAAAATCGTGTCTAAAATAGGATAAGGTAATGGATTTTTGAAGAGTTTCTTGTTCATTAATCCCTTTAATTTTAATTTATAACAAAAAATTTTACTTTTTTTACACATAATCACGGTTATTATTTTTAATTACTTACACTTGTATTTTTTGTTAAAAAAATTATACCATACTAGATATTATAAGTTATTTTTATTCAATATATGGTATCCATTTTTTTCACATTATAATCATAGAAGTAGAGGAATATAATTTTAAAGTAATCTCACATATGAGATTTAATAACATATTTTTAAGGTAAAATATACAAAAGTTTGAAATGAATTTATATCTAATTTCAATTATTAATTTAACAAAACTGAATTAAATTGGTTTTTTTATATTTAATTGGACTAATTTTTTGATAAAACATATTTAAAATATAATTTAACTATATAAATAAATTATATAAAAATTATGTATTCAATTAAAAATCGTTTTTATTGTTTCTGAGGAAATAAACCATTTCATAAAAGTACCAATACTTTAACCAATGTAAAATTTTATATAAAAATTTAAAAAATAAATTTTATTTATTCAAATATAAAATTTAAATATTTCAACATTTCGTTTTAAAACATCTCTTCTATTAAATAATGGAAAAACATCTCCGAAAAATACATCTTTTTATGTGTAAAAGTGGATTTTGTCTTTTGCCGTGTAGAAAAATACATAATACGAATTTTAAGAATTTTAATGAATTTATAATATATAAATTAATTTAAAATCACTCATTAATAAATTCTTTATTTTTTTGCTATAAAACATAACTGGGCATGGAAAATAGTTTTTTAAGAAATGAATTTATTTATTTTCGAATAACTATTAAAATCATTTACAAATAATTAATCACCTAGGAATTCATTTTATAAATATGAATTGACATTATTTTCATAATTTTTTTAATAACTATTACACCCTCCATTCTAATGGCTAGGTGAAAACTATAATAAAATATTATTGACAATTAAAATATTATATTTTTGTTCAGTAAAACTAATTTTTTGAGTAAGAAATGCTATCAAAGGAACATGGTATTTGTGTAACACAAGAAAAAAATAGTCTTATATGTAACTTAAGAAAATATTGGTGTTCAGTTTAGTAAAATATTATCTATGTTTATTGATCAATGTATGGAATCAATGAAATTTAATTTATTCAAAAAACCTTATTAATCCAAACATAGGGTGTTACATAAAATAATTAAGAACCATTTTTTCTTACATTTTTTTGTTCTTTTTATTTCATGAGGTGTGAAATTGTTATTCCGGTGGGGCTCTAGAAATCATAATGCGACATTATGCTATAAATGAAGTGTTTTGTGTAATATTTTGTGGTTATAGTTGAGAATTTGTGATTAGGTTGTCTAACAAATAACAATTATTAATAGGAACATATTGAGAAAACCCTTATAATAATATTGTCTTCTTATGATATTTATTTTTACCAAATTTGGGGGACTTTGATCAATTAAAATAGTGTATTGCATTTAAACTGGTCAATATAGGTTAATTTCAGAAGACATAAAAAGTGTAAAAATTACCATGGATTCACCCCCCCTGCTTAGTGGTGAAACATATCCTTTGGAACATAAAAATAAAAATATAAAATGTACTGAAAAATCTATTTCTAGAAAAATGAAATTTAAATTAATATGTTTTATTAATCATATTTTATATTAATTAAAAAATAAATAACTATATATACATAAACAATATGCATTGCTAAAAAATAATTTAACCATAATATATTTATGTTTCTAAAAAATGATTAGTATATAAAAATAATAGTTTTATTATATAATTAATAATAAATTATATTATATTTAAATTTATTTAAATGTTCTCTAACAATTAATTATATTTAATCAACACATTTTTATGAAAATCAACACTTAATATTCTTTTATTAATAAGTACCAAATGTATTAAAATAAAAGTAATAATCAATATATATATATATATATATTTATTACATAAATATTTACATATTTACAACATCATGACATCTACATAAAATACACCTTGAAAAATTCAAATAATAAATAATGGAGGGACTTGAAATTTTTGTTTTCATTGGTGGTGTTTCACCATGTATTGATCTCTTAGATATTTCCATGATCATTATCTTCTCCTATTGAAACTTTTTCTCAATCATTTTATATTGAAATTCAGCTTAGTATTAGTCTTGGAAAAAATCATGTTTTCCTAATTCATTTACATTCTTATACAAATTAGCCGTATAAGGATTGATTATACTACTTGATTATATTTTATAGAGATTCAATGTTGTTGTTATAACTATTCGTACCCACCAACGGCTATATAAAACCAATTATTTTTTAATATATATCATTAATTATATTGTTATTCATTATAGATACGTTCTTTGTTTTATCTAATATACTGACCGCACAGTCTTATTTAATGTGAAATATATTCTAAAATCATGATATTGTACATTATCTCACCAAAAAATACATTACAACCATGATGATGTAATCATCTCTCACTGAGGAGAATAGATGATGGAAAATATAAGATAGATAAGTCTCAAGATATAATTTCAAAGTAGACATCAAACTCACTATATTAGGTTAGACTATGAATCTTTTATTTCCCTCACAATAGTCATATCCCGTATATTGAGTCCCTACACAACAATTTGAGATAAATACCCCAAATGATTGGGTATTGAGTCCTAGAAAATGGAAAGAATTTTTATTTTGAATTCATAGTAAGAATTTCTTTGATATTCATTCATGGGTGGATTTATGATATGAAATGTGATTCCCATATCCTAGAAAGAAATATGAATAATTTATATAGAGATCTATTTAATGCCCAAAAAACATATAATTTGACTAAAAGAACAATTAAATATTTATTTTAATAACATTATAAATTTATTTTATAAGAGATGAGTGGCATACATAAAATGAAATAATCATAACAAATTTAATTCTCACTGATATTTCAAAATAAATTGTTTAAGTGGTGAATAGATTCTCTATGAAAACAATCAATAAACAATGGAGCTTAAAACCCCATAAAAAATAATAAATTTACAATTAATGTGTAGATGACAAATTCAACTTTTACCCGATAGAGTAGATTCCCCAGAACCAATTTAATTTTCCATTGGATACCATGTATATACAAGGATTTGAATTTTAATATAGATATTATATCAAATCATGATTTATCTTACACCTAACATTAATGTGATCATGTCCTAGAAAATCTATCATGTCGATAAAGTCGTATTAGTTCCTGACTATGATGTGAAACTATAAATATAATTTATATATTTTGGAATATTGTTCTATAATCATATTACATTATATTATGGGAAAAAACAACATTACTATCAAATATGATCATTCATAATAAAATGATACTTCTTCTCAGGAACTTCACACTTAATAATCTCAAATATGGGTGATTATGAGAATCATTCTTCCAGTTAGAATTATATATGTTTCGGGGTAATAAAATATTTCTAATTGTAACAATGTGTAATGGTCACTATACTTTATTATTAATTTATTTTAGTACTCAGATAGTTAGATGTATCTCTTCAACCACGACGATACATTTCATAGAGAAGTTGGATACATTGGTTGTGTCATGTGGGAAATTTTTTTAATGAGTAATTGGAGGAAGTATTTTTCATCCCCCACCTTATAGAATTCAATATCTTGACCATTTGATTTGAATTTAACTATAACATTAAATTCCATGTCCATGGTGTAACTATGTTTTCAATTCATATTATAATAATTTTTTTTATCATGTATATATTTTGGTGACTCAATAGTGAAACCTTCTTAATGAGATAATGTGATAAAGGGATTATATTACAAAATGAGCATTAATTTTTTTGGTATTTCAACACTATTTACTTTCTATTAGGTACAATGACTTTTTTCTAGATGGTAATATTATAATTTAGGTAATTCCACATAATTTCAATGAGAACGAATCTTGGAGGGCCATAAACTAAGTGTTTCCATTGATCTCGACTAAATTTTATTTTAATTTAATTATTTGAATAAATATTATTATCATTATCGAGGAATAATTTTATTCATTTTTTATTATTCACAGATATATTTTTCCGGTAATAAAAATAATATTTTTCATTAATATATTATTTATTCAATTACATGAATATGTAACAAAATCTATTTTTTTGTATTTTGAATAAAATATTAATTTCCAATTTTGATGAATGGAATATTTAATTAAATATTAATTTGGGCATTCAATAAATTCCGTTGAGATTGAGAAAGCCTATATAACATCAGGTGGTTAATAATTATTTTCATGCTGATAAATAATATTTATCATTGTGTGAGTTAGTAATAGTAATAATTTTATTTTTATATGGAACACGATTTAATAATAATAATTATATTATTTAAGCACCGACATGAAATTAAATAAATTTGTAACTTAATCCATTGGTATATAAATATACAAATATATTAAATTTTTTTGGTTAATTTAGAACTGATAATCTTTGAGTACTATGGATTTCCCAGTTTAGTTATCCTCATCTCATTCTCTCAGGAAAAAGATTATTTATAGTGAATCCTTTAATTCTAAAGGATGAGAGATCAAGAAGGACAACACTAGATGTTGGATTTACCACACAAGTTCCTAACATTCAATATTCCTTACTTGGTGTCAAAATGAGAAAGTGTGGATCACTACAAGAGGGATCCTATACTTTTATACATTCATGGAAACAATGGTAACATGAGAAGGGAATTTTAAAATATTAGAAACATCATCTATTAGAGGATCCTAAAATGAGACGATTTTTTTCTGTTGATATAAATTAGTTTATTATATATTTCATATTAAAAGATCATGTCTAGGTTCCGAGTACTTATATTTCAATATATGATTAGAAAATTTTCATTTTCTTTGTATTCAAATTTTTGAGAATGTGTGGAATAATCCATCAGATCCAGAAAATAATTGTGATTTATCAGCAACCTGGGTTTTTTGATTGCAGTAATAACAATTAAGTTGTTTCAAGGTGGACATGAAAAAATTTATAATTATTTATTTTATATTTATTGTTACTCAATTAAATGTTATGATTTATTTAATTTTTAAATTATTCAGGATCTATATAATAAATATAATTTTCATCATCATTGTTTGATGAAAAAATAACATCATCTATTGATAATAAATTATGTTTATATATGAATATATTATCTTTATGTTTCACTGATCATGGATGGTTAACACAAAGGTACAATGTGTATAATCATTTTTTAGAAACTTTTATCATAGTTCAATAAATAATGACTCTAGTGTGGATTTTGAGACTTTGTGTAATAAGTGAATGTCATAAGAAATAAATGTACCATATGTAGACTATTAAATTTAGAACAATTCTTATAAAAGAAATACATTATGTAGTGATAATGTTTTCAAGATGAGAAAAACATGGTCAATCCTTGTCGTGTAATTAATGCAACAGACGTATTTAATACCTGATGCATAATGACTGGTAACCATGTAAATGGAAGTACAAGAAGTGTATTATAAATAAATTTCATGTTTTGAATATTTTTTTTGGAGAAGTACATTCCATATCCTTGGGAATATACAATGAATATCTGATGAAGAAAAGTATGTTATGTGTATCTTTCTTGTAGACACTGTGTACTTCATTTTTTTTACATGGAAATAATAAAATTAATTAATTACTCTATAAACAATATTTTACTTTGTTTAGTGGGTCATTAAGTTGAATTTCAATTTTTGTCGTTATGTTATCTGTTATATTAAAATTTTAACTAATTACTCATAATATTCGAGTCTATGTATCATGTATGATTATTATATTTTTGATGACTCAAGGCATTAAATTGTTTAGCCAAAATATTTTCCATGATTTCTATGTTGAATTTAATTGGATGTAAACACCTTTAAATAATGACACATACCTTGTTAAAAATATATTTTAGGAGTTTAGTTTTTATTAAAAAACCATTCAGTATATTTTAGATTGGTAATTTGATGGTTTTTTCTAATTAAAAAATATATCAACTATTTTACTAATTTTTAATTGAAATTATATTATTATTTTAAATTAATGTATGTGGGATTTGAGTAATGATTTGAGGAAATAATCTAAAATCACTTAATTTCCTAGTAAGATAATTATTTGGAATAATTCATGGCTATTTTATCTCATTAAATTAATGGATTGTAATGAATGCTACTGAATTATTTTTACTATGTACTCATTTCATTTGTATGAATAATAATGGGTTTTACCAGACCTATGTATGATTTTTAATTATTTAAATTACTTTATTCCATGATCTTTCAATAATAATAATTAAAATAAATTTGATGGAATGTGTGTAATATCTCCCTCTGTGATTAGGTAAGATATTTTTTTTCAACGTTATTTATAAAAATTCCCCTTTAAAAAATACATTGATTACCCTCACCTACATGAGAGTTATACATAATTATAATAAATGGAGAATCCCAAGGAACATAGAGGTATTGCATTATGGAACAAATTTATTATCAACCAATAATATACATGGGTGGACAGTTTTAGTGTTAAAACTCATAATAAGACTTCATAATGAGTTATTCATCTAGTACATAGGTTGATTTATTGTATACTCAATAAATCAATTGTAAAATAAGTTCAGTATTAGTTAATTTATTTCTTTATCTATTTCTATCACGCATTATTTATTTTATTGATTCAAGATTGTGATCATAAAAATAATTGATTTAATGGTCAGTGATGGAACAATAATAAAAGAATTATGCATTAAGGTATTATAGAAAATGGTTAATTAATTATAAAAAAATCCACTTTATATGAAGGAAAAATGTAAAATAGAAAACACGATAAACTATATTAATAATAAAACAGAATCCCTCATTTCAATATTATGTAATTAATCTTTACATCATCTGAATGAAGATGAACACATAATATAATGGTTGATTCGGGCCCCAATAGGGCACTTTTAATTATTATGGAATCCTAAATAGGATAGTTGATCAACATAATATAATATTTATTGGGATAAATGGTCTCTACATATCCAAATAAATTTAAAGGTAATTATTGAGGAAATCCAATTTAGGGTTTCGGGAATGGGGATTCCACTAAACAGATCAAGTATTTGCAAGACCAAAGATGGAAAGACTGCCTACCTAAATAATTTCAAATAATTTTCATGGCCTTCATTTGGATTACATGAAACGAAATATGAATCCTTTGTGGTATGATTTCAATAAAATGAAAATTTTATGTTCAATGGTGGGGTCTATTGGGGCTTGATAAAATAGTGGGGGACATAATAAAATAAATTAATATTTATTTTCACAAAATTTATAATCATTAAAACTAAATATATTCTATTTTAAACTTATTACCAAATGGAAAATAAACCCACAAAAATAGTGGGATCATTCTTTAAATAATGGTATATACATACCCTCTAGTGTAGTCTTTCTCAGCGGTTTAGGTTTTATACCTTCTTTCGCCCCTACCACTCACAACATCCTTCTCTTCATCTTCATCATTTTTCGTTGATGGTGCTTCTATACCTTCCACAACACTTCATACGCTTCCTAGTCTCTCAATCTTGACATTCCTTCTAAGATCAGACTATCTCCCTATGCAATCTATGTTTGCTACTTTTTGCCTCCTACCATCCATATTTGATGCTCCCGGTCAACCTCTCTTTTGTAGTCATTCTCAGAGTCCCCATTTTTTATAATTTTTACTTTTTATCATGTGGTCCTTTGTTTCACTAGTGAAGTCTTGATGATTATGCTTTTTGATGGTATGATGGTGCTCACTCGATCATGGATTGTTGTGGATGTCTCATTCCCTCTTTCATTGCTCTGATTTCTAGGTAATTTTCCTCCTCCTAGGTCAACCAGGTGCTAGGGATCCCAAGGATGATTTGGTATTTTTTAGAGAGTATATGGGGTGTTATAGGAGGCACGCCATGTAGCGGAATTTTCCCATTCTTGTTGGGTTTATTTTGGTGATGAATCTTTATTTGTTTTCTTCTGAAGCAATTTCTATTTTTGGTTTGATATTTTCTCAGGTCGGTGATGAAAGTTTTTGATGTTATTTAGTAAATGGCGGGGAATTGTGTTTTTTGGGTGATTTGTTGTTGGTGAAGGTGGTCATCGATGGTGTGATTGTTATATTCCTCTGAAATCTATGGTATATGGATCTCTGTGGTGCTATAAAATCCTTCTGATGTTATGTGTTAGTGTTTTGGGTTTTCATCCATGGAACTACTACCAGGGGATTCTATTCGGTGAGGTATTGTGTTTCATTATCAGGGCATAGTGCTAAAGGTGGCACGCCATTCAGTATATCATAGCAGGAGGAGGTTTTGAGGTTCTTTTTCCTATTTTCAATTTGTGGTTGAATTTTAATTTATTCAGAGGGAAAGTCTTTTGGTTTTTGATTAAACTCGTTGTATATTGAATTTGGTACTGGTTGATGTTTTTTATTTTATAAATGACTAGTTTCCACTAATCCTTAATTTTTCCATTAGAAAATATTAAAACAATTATTTGGAGGTATGTTGGAATCTCATACTCCTATTCGGCCAACCTATTAAGTGAGAGTAGGTGAAAATGATTCCTGCCCAAGATATATTGTACATTCTTCTTATATACGTTTTATTATATTATCATCTATGTTTGTATAGTTGATTATAAAACATAAAGAGATCAATTAATAAACAATTAGAAATCATATTATATATATTGAAAAATGTATGGAATGTTTTGAAATAAATATGACTGTCAATGAAATATATCAGTGTAAACATGATGAAAGAAATCAAGCTATGGATCATACTATCAAAGCTCTAGGGTATATTATTCAGTATGAAAAAATAGTCTTCTACATGAATAAAACATTATCCATTTATCTAATGTTAATATCGATGCCAACAAATTTATACTTTTTTCCAAGCCCAAGTAAAAAAATTGATAATTCGCTAAAGAAAAATTTTCCATACCTCGCCAAGAGAAAACCGATTGTTTTTAAATTTTTTCTCCACCTATTATGGGGAAAAATTTGAATGAAAATTATGTAGAGTCCAAGGCTACTCTAATGCAGAAAATAACCATTACATTATCCATTAAGAATATAGAACATTCTACAGGATAAGAACTAACATGGGGACATTCTATTCTTATATAGAGAGAATGGATATAGAAAATAATGTACATTTAATATAAGAATCAAGATGTTTCATCTAATTCTTGTTTATTCAAAAAGTTTTTATTACTCACTTGTGTATTAAATACTATATTCATATGACCTAAATCTATTTAAATATAGGAATCAATTAAAAATAAAAAGGCTGTTGTGTGAAATCCAAAGGGTATGGTAAATGAAGATTCTTATGTAAGTATGTGGGAGCTACCAATTATAATTACTATATTTGATTGATCCATGTTTTTAGTAAGTGTAAGAAGAATATTTTTGTAGTTTTTTACTAGACACAATGAGACATTATCTCCTATCAGAATAAATTTTTTTGTGGAACTTAAATTCTAATCTAATTGTTCAGTAATTATTGAATAAAAAATATACATTTCAGTTATTGATGAATATAAAATACAATACACAAATATTATTTTGAAAAGACACTACCACAAATTCAATTATGGGATTTCCTACTTTTATCAAGAACTAAACCAAAATCACTAATAATATGGTGGCCCTTATTTATGATATCAAAAAGCAATGATAAATCTACCATTTATTAGTGCTTAAATAACTGTTGATAAAGGTGTAACCAATATCATAGTTTTTTAGCACTGATAAAGTGTAGATTTATCATCGCTGTTATTAGCACTAATAAAATATTTTAATAAAAATATTATAAATTTATATAAATTTATTATATTTATATTGAAAAATAATATATGTTTGTATACCTTATATAAGAAATGGATGTTTATAACGAATTTATATATTTTTTATAATTCAAATATATTTAACGCTTTAAAAAAAGTATTTCTAAGAATATAATTAAATATATATATATATATATATATTTATTTATATTTAAATAATTAAAATATTATAATAAATTTATTTAAATTACAACTATATTTATTAGATTTATTATATTTGATATATTTTTAATTATATATAAATAATTTTTAAATACACACACATATATATATATATATAATTTTAAATTTAATTATATATTTATATATATGTGTGTGTGTGTGTTAATTTTGAATTTGGTAAATAAATATATTTACACGTGAGTATAACTGATGTGTTTATATGTCATGTCTTCATCATGAATGTTCACTTATATATTACACACTACATTGATGTTGCCTATATGTGATTACTCTTTTTTAATTATTTATAATTTATTATATATATGATTCATTCATGTTATAAACATGAATCTACTTTGTTCTAGAAAGTTCTTATAAAATAACAATTAAAATATTAAAATAATAAATATATTTATAATATATATAATTATAAATTTCAATTATATATAAATTATTTTTTAAATGTACATATTTTTAATTATTATTATAACTAAAAATATATATATAATTTTAAAATTTAATAAATACATTTTTTATAATTTTAAATATATATATATACAAGTATTATATATTTATATAAAAATATTTACAAGGATATTTATTTATAGTCATAATTATAGCTATATATATATATGTAAATAATTATAAAATTATAATAAATATAATTATTATACTTATTAAAATATAAATATATGTAATTAAATAAATATACTTACAAATATATACAAATATTTATAAATAAATAGAAATAATTATAATTATAAATCTAAATATATATAGATATATTAAAATAACTACAAAATTATAATTATTACCTTAATTATATATATTTTTATACTAATATTTATAAATAAATACATTTAGTTATAATAATAATTATAATCGTGTCTCCTGTGCAGATAAGGTGAAGTCAAAACATGTTTTTTCAGGGAGCACAAACTCTTTTAGGGTAAAAAAATGGGAAGCTTGCAACAAGACAGACATTGCAGAATGTCTTGAGATACTCAAGCCCTTGTTTCTTTTGAGATTTTATTATCAGTGTACTCTCAAGAAAATTGAATATCTAATAAATTGGTTCCTTCAAAAATGGGGTTTTTGTAGATTGAGGACCACCTTGATAGGTAAGGTGTTTTTTAATATAATTTTCAGAATTTGATGATCTATAATTTCAACTAGGGGGTTTGGTCTTTCCCTCTCTAAAACCGAGAATCTTATGGATCCCAGATTGGGATCCCTTATTAAATCCATCTGTGATGAATACCTCCCCCAATGAGATGTGGATATGAATTCATGGTGAAACATAGTTTTTCAAACATTCTCATTTCCTATGGGATATTTCCTCTATAGCAAGGTATCCAATTAAAATTGAAAGAGAATTGAGATATTTCATGTCTTGGATATTTTTCATGAATGCTTTTGGAACTTAACCTCTTCCCAACTCTTACAGAATTGGTTATTCTTCTTGATGTTGATCAAAGGTTGGATCTCCCAATAAAGATTGATAAAAAACCGACCATTTGTAGGATATGTAGAAATATAGTCCATTTAGACTATGAATGAAATAAATTATTGTTTCCTCCATCTCTATGAAGAATGGACATTCTATGGTGAATTGAAATTTGAAATTACAATTGGCTGAGAATATGATGGATGGAGAAAACATGAGTAGGGTGAATCCCATGATGGAGATGATTTCTAACAAGTGGTGGATGGTGGAGTTCAAAAATTTCCATTGCCACAAAAATAATGTTTTGAATGTTGAACCTAGAATAAGGATGGGCATGACGATGTAATTTTCATAAAAGGTGACACTCAAGGTGTTGTAGATTTTGGTGGAACAAAACTCAAAACGGTTGCACCTATACTGATCTCTCATGAAAAGAATTGGGAAGATAAATTTTTTAGGGATACATTACCTCATCATGATATTGGGTAGAGTTCATTCGATAATAATATAAGGGAATCTCACATGGATGACGTTGATGCCATGGTGGACAATGGGAAAATGATTATTTAGAGCGGACATGTAGAAATAAGTGAGAAATAGATCATATATGAGCAAATGGATCTATCTAAATGGGGGTGTGAAATGAAAGGGGCATGGAAACATCCCAATTCATGGAAACAAGGTCATCATATGAAAGGTTGTGGTTGAATATTTGTGAGGTTGTAGCCATTCTGCAAGACTCATAATGGAATAGTAAAAGCTTATAGAGAAGTACAATATGATTTTCAACTTGGGGAATTCCTAGTTACTGTGGGAATCTATTGATGATATCTCTAATAATTATTATGGGGATGGTTATCATCCTCTTCATTTTTTATGAGGGATTCTTTCCTTTTTTAACTTCATACTTTGTTAGTGACTCTACATTTCCAATAATGTTTTAAGAGAAGGATCGCGTGCTTCTTGATTCTTTTCAGAATAAAATAATAAAAACTTTGAATATTATATTTATAATTTTATTAAAATAAATATTTAATATACAATATCAAATTAAATTATAACTAAATATTTATTTAAGCATTATATTTTTAAATATATATATTTTTACAAATATATTTTAATATATATACATATATATATATATATATATATTTATTTATAGATATAATTATAAATAAATAAATAAATATTTATTATATATATAATTTTATAAATATATATAATACGATAACTATATTTTTATCATTATATCTTTATCATTGCCAAAAAGTGTTGAGGAGGAATTTTTTTAATCAGTATATTTTAGAGGTAATAAAACATACCATTATCATCACTATTAACTAGAAGTAATGAATGTTTCACATGACCTAATAAATGATCCATATTATTTTGATTCTTCTCTGGATTAACTCAAGATCTCATGGGAGATAACCCCATCACCGTTGACCCCTCCTTAGTCCTAACCTCACCTCTCCCACGATTGACCCTCCTCTGTTGCTAACCCCTCCTCCACTACGGTGAATCCCTCTTCTACCACTATGAACCCATCATCCTTTGTGATCGAACTCAATCCTGAACATTCTTCCACTGTGAAACCACCTCTACTATGTACTGAACTCCACGTCTAACATGAATCCTTCCTCTACGATGAACTCTCCTCCACCATGAAACCTCCTCCACTGCGAACCCACCTCAATCGTAAACCCCACATCCATCAAAAAATCCTTTATGGACTCCGTTACCATCACCTCCACCACCTACCATAACTCCAACCCCGCATGACCGTACGACTGCTTACCTACCTTCTAATATAAGTTATGTTCCTATTTTATTTCTAATTATTAGATATTGAATTATTATTTACATGGTTTTAGTGTTCGATGTTTTTTTGATGTATGAATTACTTAATTAGTTTGATTCATTAGTATGAGAAAATGTTTTTTATTTGGCTATGTGTTTGATTGATTTCATAGGCATATTATATGAATCATTTAAGTTTACTATGTTTCTTTTTTATTGAAACAAGATGGTAATGTGATTATTCTTTTAATTTTTTGACCAAAATTCTCTCCTTAGTCCGTTGGTAGGTACCTCTTAATTGTTGATGATTGATATTTTATTTGTATTTTATATTATCCTTATGTCATGGTAAATTATATTTTCCTTAAAATTATAATATATAATTTGTTTATCTTATTTACTCATCCCTATGTAATCAAAATATTTTCATTATTTTCACTAAAACTAATTTTTTTTGGTTTGTCTTGAAAATCAAAAGTATAAAATAATTGACGATATCATACTATGCTCTTTACTCACACCAAACATACATACATTGGTGTGTATATAGACATAGTTGTGTATGATA
Organism: Viscum album; assembly: GCA_963277665.1. NCBI lineage: Eukaryota > Viridiplantae > Streptophyta > Magnoliopsida > Santalales > Viscaceae > Viscum > Viscum album. The sequence continues at coordinate 1,546,395,795 of OY728123.1, forward strand.
TAGGTAAATGTAAATTGTCACTCTTTTATAGTGGTGTTCCACAGTAACATGATAATGATATAACGATAAAGGGATGTAAAGGTCACCATAGGGCATAAAGAGACAATATTCATTTTGATTTATTTTATGATATTTAAAATAAAGTTACACTCATTCAAATAAATTTATTCCTTGATTAAAATTATATTTTGGATCATGTGTAAATGATTAATAGTTTTATATTTTATAAAATTTTGGTTAATTTTTATTCATGTCTCTTTTATAAAGTGCCACTATTTGGATTTTATTATGTATGTGAAAATTCATAAGTGGATTTTTTAAAATGATTCATGTGTTTTTAAATGTTTCATAAAAAATATATGTGTATATAATATAATTTTATGGTTTTAAAAATATTTAAAATGATTTAAACCAATGGCGTTGACATAGCTTCCATGCAAACTGTTTGTCAATTAACCTGAGTAAAATTCATAAAGGGGTGTGAATTTTTTTAAATTTTATTTAATACTTGTTTCATTTCTAGAAGGGGTTTTTAATGTTCTAAATTAAAATTTGTAAAATAAAGTGGGGTTTAGCTCTTTTAAAATGATTAAGACTAATGGTTCATGGTGATTCCTTGAGTTCGTAAAACAATTTTATGGTTTTTTGATAGTGTTATTTGAATTGATTGGTTTATTTTAAAAAGGATGTGTTATTTTAATGAACGTTTTTTTGTAAATGGTTGGGTTTTTAATGGGACAGTAAATGTGATTTTAAAAATAGTATTTAAACTACTATTGAAATGTACATTTTCCATAATCTTGTATGATTAGATTTTTATACAATTTGGAAACCAGATACATTATATATGGAAAACATGTTGATTAATAAAGAAAACATGGAAAGGGCTTTCAACTAACTCTATCCAACCAATAGGATATCCATCATGGCCTCACTCTCGCAAAATGGTGAATTAATGTTTAACTCCATTGCAACACCTAATCCTAATTTGCACCCAACATCACCTACATGGTTAAAATGATGGGCCTCGTTATTTGATATGTCTATTTATACCATTTCCCTCAAAGGGATGTACTTGATTATTAATATTAAATGCTCAATTATTATTCTAGGATGTGAAAATTCTCTATTTTTTGGGAGGGTGTTATAGTTGAAATGTTATTTACTACATAGATTTTAGATATTCATGTGATGATCATTGGCTTGTTGTTTCTCACATCCAATGTTTTGGATATATTTTAAACCCTATGAATGATTAAATAGGTCAACATGTATACTAAAGTAGTTAGATCACACACTTTAATGTTTTCTTTAGTTGTATGTTTTTCTAAGTCTATGGGAGTGTCTCTAATGGAGAATGGGTGTGTAATTATTGTAGATTTTTTATTTTCTGGATTCAACATTGGATGAATATTTTCCTCATTTTAGTGAGAATACAGTATGATGGAATATGTTAATTACCTATATGATTTGAATATATTGAAGAGAATATAATTTGGACAAGGAAAGAGGGATCTATAGAACAATGTGATTTAACATCTAAAGGAGAAGTGGATAATAGGAAATAGTGAAAGGTGTCTCTAGTTGAAAACATATTTTTGTAATTAGAAGGACTAGATTTCAATTATAATTTTTCTCCCAATGTAAAGCATAAATAATTTTTATACATCTTGCTTTGGTTACCATAAAAGGTTTATTTCTATAAAAAAATTGATGTGGTGATTATATTCCTTCATTGAAATTCAGAATAGGATATATACATAGATCAACTAAAATGTTTCTTTCTAAATACAATATAAGGTTTCTTTCTAGTATCAAATTGAGATTTTTTGGTATAAATCAGAACTATGACTCTGGATCTAGAATTACAACTCATTTATGGTAGAATTAATGATCATGTAGTGTTTGTTAATCATATATACCATATGAATGTGTATTATGATGGGTGTTTTGTCATTTTACTTTGTTATGTGGATGAATTCCTATTTTTTGTATAGATGATGGAAAGGTAAGAAAATCTAGTGATTGATTTATCTAGTAGATACTAAATAAAAAACCCTAACTGTAGAATGTGGATATTGGTGATAAATATTTAAAGAGACCTAAAGTATGTAACTTTTATAGCCGTGGTTAATTTTTATAACTACATTTGATAATTTATTCTGTTAAATAGTAATACTACCAAAACAAATACGATAGTTATGAATGAAGAATTATTGGATTCCAATCATCTGATAAAATATCATGAATATGGAGTGAATAGGTTCGTCATGTTTGTAAAAGGTTATGCATATGACCCTTCACAAATCTTGTGTTCCTGTATACACTATTTTTATTCAAGACTATTTAGTCTAGATGAGTTATAAGAACAATTGATATATCACAGAATAGATCGATGTTATAATTGATTGAATAAATATAGGGAAAAAGAGAATGTAGCAAGTGTATGGGATATGAGAACATTTTGTGGATTATCTGATATGATTAGCTGTGTGGACAAAGAAGAATATCATATTAAGGATGTGATTACATATCTGAATGATGATAAAGATCTTATTGATAAAATGATAAGAATGTTTGAACATAAAGATCATGATGCCCAAAATTGTTTGAGAAGTTTATGATTTTTAAAAATATTCCATTTTATACTGATTAAACTAAATTTACAAAATTTTAATCAATAATAAATCAATATAATTTGAATGCAGGAAATATATTGAGTGATGGAAGTTTTAAAAAATTACTTTCCCCCGTGAATGACATGATCCTAGAAGATAGTAATATCCCGATTCAAACATACGATGTCAAACGAATGCTGCGTAGGATGGGTATGGTCTCTAAAAGAATACAAACATATCCCAACAATTTTATACTATTTATCAAGGATCAAAAGTAAGTTACTTAGTGTCCAAAGTGTGGTGCTTATTGATAAAAGAAATATTAATGTGTTACTATGAATGTTTTTTTGGTATATTCCAAACATTACAAGGGTTAGGCGCCAATATCGATTTGCGGTGATTGTAGGGAAATTAATGTGGACATAGATAAATGAATTAATAATGGGAATCTATGTCACCCCAATAACTGTCATGAATAGAAGAGAATTGACCATGAGTATCCTGAATTTGGAAACATGTTGAGAAACGTTTGTCTTGCATTATCTATAGATGGAGTGAATCCTTTTGTTTTTCAACGAAGCAATCATAGTACATGGCCAGTTTTGTTGGTAAATTATGACTTACCACCATGGTTATGTATAAATGAAAAAATATCATGTTAACTATGATTATATTAGGACCAATGTTACCGAGTAATGATATTTATGTTTATTTGAATCCATTGACCAAGTGTTTTAAGTTATTGTTGGCTTCAGTATAGTGACCCAAGCCTTTTACACATAACATTTCATGATTTTAAACATAATTAATCATGAGAGTATAAGCCAAGGATCGTTAAGTCTAGTGCCTTGGAATTCTTGGTACATATATCACAAAACATGGGGCGAAAAGCAATTCATTATTTAATCTTCATAATGATCTCCTAACTTCCTTTACGCCCTTATATCTGCATAGGTTACCCAGGGGAACACATGAACAATGGGATGAGCTAAAAAGCCCCGTAAGGGAAAGAATACAAGAATAAAATTTAAGCACATGATTTAGGAGTCTTGACATAATGATATTGGAAGCATGAAACTTATGGAATCATAACATATAAACAAGGGATCCCAAAAACATGGAATAAAATAATCATGGGATCATATAAGCATGAGATTAAATAATCATAGTTTTATAGAGAGGTGGCATAAACTTTAAACATGACTTTAGTACAAGTCAAGGCTAACCGCTAATCTCGTTTCCCATAGTAGCACAAGCCAAGGATAACCGCCCAGACTATTTTCCCATAATCTTCTCATGAGACATTAACTTTACCCTGTGCATTGGAGTGCAATCTGGGCGCACCCATCTAAGATTATTCATGCATATGCTTTCCAAATAAAGAACCTCACATAATCAATCATACATATACATAAGAGTACCCAAGGAAAGAAATGGGCACACAATAACATCAACAAGCATAATAAAAAAAGACGTAACAAACAAGAATCCATGAAAGAAAGGAATTAAATCACAAATAGACATTAATAATGTATAGAGGCATAAATCATGACAAGAGATAAAAAACTAAAGTGATAACATGTAAAAATAGTTTTTAGGAATCTTTGAATCAAGACAAGTTGGTGCGGTTTAAGAAAACATCGAATATCACTTAAAACAAAAAGCAGAATAATATTTTTTAATAAAATAATAAGTAAACCAGGAGGTTTTCATAATAAAAATACTGATTTTATGAAGACAATGGTGACTTAAAATAGAGGATAGAGTACACTTGATAATAGGAAACAATTTGGGAAGTTCCCTTAAAACGGGTTCACGTATCGAGATGTAATGAGAAGAGAATCACTTAAAAGAATGCATATCCCTGAAAGAGAGTGATGAAAGAGTATTGATAAATAAAAATGAAACATGTAAACAACATTTAGAGTATGCACATGAAAAGATAAGATAAAATCATTTTGGTAGAAAGGTAGATAAGACAACCCAAAGGAATAATATGGGTTTGAGTAGAATTCTTTACGGATTATCGGCATGGCATACAGAGTACTTGAGGGGGTTTAGTGAGAGATGAAAGTGAATTATAATCACTTATACATAAATAGGGCAGTATTAGGGAGGTGCAACATCATACACCATAATTAATAATTACACACAACATGTCCAAACATAGTGAACAATCTTGAATATGTGTGAAATTGAGAGGATCCCTTACCTTAGGTATGTTGGTGTTCTCCACTTGATATTAATGACATGAATAGTCAAATTAGGTTCATTAATCAATAGTCCCATAACATTATCCAAAATTAAAATATTCATTATAACCTTTTTATGTTCATTTATACCCATTTTGATCGATTACTAGGTTTAATTTCATTGTTCGGGTCCGTTTGTTTCATTTGTTTTTATGAGCAGTTCAATTGTATTTATGTTCAAATATATTGTAAGATGAAAGTGGTTGTCCAGAATTTAAGTTATATAAAATTATTGTACATCCAGAAGGTTACATGGTTACAAAATTCATTTTTATAATTAGATTGAATGAAACCCTTTACCTTAAACATTAATAATAAACACTTGAATTAATTTTAATGATTTTGCCCGTAATTGACTTCTTTTGTATTATTGTTTTATATCATGAGTGTGTGAGGATTATAGAACCTTAAATAGGACAGATAACATAAATAATAATCTGATTCAACCATTACATAAATGTTTTCATGACTAGAAACAATATGATAAAAGAATTTGAAAACACATTATCCATGATGTAGGAATTTGACACATCATGGACGATGTTTTAATTCTCGAACTTGAGGGAGAGGAGGAGAAGTATGATGCTTCAAATTTTCCATAAACATGACTGGAATCAATAATATATGATATTATAGATCTTTCATGCCTTTTGGATAAGGGAAGGAGAAGAGGGTATAAGAAAATAAAGAAAATAAAAACAAAACACTTGAAAATGAAAGAGGGTTCTTATCCTTAAATCTCCTCTCTTTGAGACTCCTCTCACTACAAGAAAAACGCCGTTTAGCGGCGGTTTTAAAAACCACCGCGAAACGCATTTTCGGGCCGTCATTTCGTGGTGGTTTTAAGAACCACCGCGAAAAAACCGCCGCTAAACGGAAAAAAAATTTATTTTTTTTTAATTTTTTTTAATTTTTTTTTAATTTTATTTGAGGATTAGCGGCGGTTTTTAAAAAACCACCGTGAAATAGCGGTGGTTTCGGTAAAACCGCCGCTAAATAAAATGAAAAAAAAACGTAAGAAACCCCGAAATCACTAAAACGACCATAACTTTTGATCCGGGCGTCCGTTGAAGCGCCACGACCAGTCAAATCGAAGATCATGAAGAGATCTAGAGGCACATATAATCAAAACCGTGAGACGTTCTAAGGTGTGGAAGATATTAGAGTTATAAGAAAGTTGAAAAAAGTTCTCCAACTTCAAACGGCCATAACTTTCGCTCCGGGTGTCTGTTTGGGCTCTACCACATATCAAATCGAAGCCAGCGAAGAGAGCTATGCACCAATTTGACAGAGTATGCTTTTGTTGAGTTTTTCGACCCCAAAAACCCTCCGAAGGCCTTCAAACCCCATTTCCGTCACCGGTGTCCCGTCGAACTTGTCTTCAAACAGACCTAACTTTCGATCCGCGTGTCAGTTTGGCCTCCTCCACCTGCCAGATCATAGCTCGTTCCATGAGATTCAGTTTGACTGGTCGCGGTGCCCACATGCACTCCTAGATCATATGTTATGGCATTTTTAGTGGGTATCGGGTTTGTTATGTTTTTCAGTGTCTCGTTTCTAGCACCCGTTCTCCGTCAGCTTTTTTTAAATGGTCATAACTTCCGATCTGTCTGTCCATTCAAAATATTTCACCTTTCAGGTTGAAGAGCATTTCAGGATCTTTGATTTGACAGGTCGCGGATCTAAAACGGACTCTCGGATCATAAGTTATCTCCGTTAATGTGAGTCCAATGTTTTTGTCTTTTTATGACCGTTTTGACGGGTTTCAACAGTAGCTCCATTTATTACTTTTTATTTGGGTTTCCATGACTTTTTATCTTTATCAATGGTTTTTTATGGTTTATTATGATGGTTATGTTGAATTATTAAGGAGTTTTCCAGAGTTGTCACGAGTTTTCATGCGTTCTCATTTTTTCTAATACCTTATTCTTCATATGCTTCTCCA